>WBNH01010601.1:129330-205766 GCA_013401255.1 Urocolius indicus
TCTCTCTTTCTCTCTCTTTCTCTCTCTTTCTCTCTCTTTCTCTCTCTTTCTCTCTCTTTCTCTCTCTTTCTCTCTCTCTCTCTCTCTCTGTCTTTCTTTCTTGATGTTCCTTCTCTTTTATTATTTTGTTCTTTTTCCAGTGTGCAGTTTCTTTTTTTCACCTTTAAACTTTTTTTTTTATCAGATTCAGAGCAGCAGCAACAAGAAGCTCTTTAGTATGGGTAACAGTTGTGTTAAGATATTTCTGAAAAGAAAAACTCCAACAAACAAAACCAAAACCAAACCTTTTTTTTTTTTAAACACCTAACATAGAAAGTGTTCTGGAATTGTGTTTTCCTTTTTTACTGCTTCAAGTTAGTGCCAGCACATGCTTCCCTTCATGCTTGAGTGAAGCTCTCTACAAGCATTTTATCTGTTCTTCAATTACTCTAAGAAATTCTCTCTTGCTGTGATAAAAAGACAGATTACTGCTTGGCTACTGTCATGCTCAGAGCAGATTTGTAGTGGTCACTCATTTTGTTTCCATTTTTGCTGAAATACTACCTGTCTGTCTCTATTCCTGTATGTTTTCCAGTCCTGGGATTTTAACCTTTGGAGACAAGAATCATCTCTTCGTTCTCTACTGTACTCACTGCCCTGTGCAGTGTAGTTCTCTGTTCATGGCTGGTTGTTATTATAGTAATGAAGATTCACAGTATGATCAATTACATCTTTTCACTGGGTTGAATACCAAATGTCTAATATCTTTCTTGTAGCGAGAAAAATGAGTCATCTTGAACATCCCAGTCATGTAGACTACCAAGAACTTCTTGTTCTCCCTTGTTATCTTGGCCACCAATGGTTCATTTATCACCTTGGATATCTAGGACTGCAGACTGGTTCTGAAGAATGGAAAAAATACTGTGCACAGGATAAATATTTTTTAATTAGGATGTTAAACTGCTGTGTGATTTTAGAATTAGAATGATACTTTAATTCTTGATTTATATAATTTACCAGGAATGATTTGTGGCTATGTAATAACTACATTGGGTCATTGTAGTGAAAAGTATGGGAACCAGAGATATGTTAATGTTGTTTGTCGTGTTTATTTGAGAGCATTCTAAACATCTATCAAATCACCACAAAAACAGGCATGTAAAATCAAAGCACTTGGATTCCTGCCTTCTCTCCAGAACAGAAGTGCTGGTTCACTGAAATCTCATAGTGTTAGGCTGTAAAGAAGTACTCATTAAATGTCCCAGTTCCAAAAATGTCCCAGTTTGCAAAAATGGACGAGAAAATACTTACAGACTTATGGGAAAAAGTATGAAGGGGAATAGACATTGGACCTACACTTTAATCCTGAACAATGGTCACCTCTGTATTCCCTTTCATGGGAGATGATAGCCATTCTGAATTTACTAAATTACAGTAAAACACTAGACATGAAGCTGCTTTGATAAATGAGGTAGCTAGATTGCCGAAGTGCTTAAGAGATGCTACTCATGAAAAATCAGAGTACAGCAGCAGGTACATGAAATGAAAAATATACAAGAGAAAATACAAAAGGACTGGAAAAAAAAGAGTACTGCCACCAAGAATCAAAAGCCCAGGAGGCAGACACCATTTCTTCACGTCAAATGAACTGCCACTAAAAGCAATATAAAAACCTCTGTTTCTTATGAGAAGATTATAAAAAGGATGTCCTTCCATCTGGGCAGAATATCAGGCCAAAGTCTTGTCTCTGTATGTCTGTCAAACTCTGTCCCATAGTCACCTCCTGGAGTAGGATAAAGAGGGTAGTTTCTACCCAAGGAACTGAAAGATTGAGCAAGAAAATAGGAATATAGCGTTTTCAGAGGTAATACCAATACTATGTGCACCTCTAGGGTTCTAAGGTTTGGATGAAGCATGTTGTTAAAGTGCCTTTCCAACCATTTTCTGGATCCTGTTTTTGAAATTATGCTTCTGTGTTGTTGCTGAAGAGAGGTGGCAACAACAACAAAAAAGTGTTTTTTTCCTGTAAGTTTTTTCCATTGCTTGTGCAGTTGAACTTCGTGTATGAATATCACAACTTCATCTGTCACAATAACCCACAGGGTAACATTGCCTGTAGAAAAAAAGTGAGAAAGCAAGGATGTTGCAGGAAGGGGGTTGCTTTAAATCAACCAAGAGTCTTGATGTTTGCAAAAGCCCAATTTATTCAGTGAGTGGGAGCTTAATACAAGTGCAATTAAGTGTAATGATGTTGTTAATATGCCTGAATTTTCATTCATCTTGGTATTTGCAGCTACAAAATCAAACCACTTTCAGGCCTGTTGGGGTCTGTAGCTACCTCAGTTCTCTGTCAGCATAGCTGAGTGGCAGATGGAGGAAAAAAGCTGCTGTGGGCATCTTACAGGTGATCCTAGGGTGATGAAGTGCACTGAACTAGAGTTGCTTGTGGCTATCGTAAGCTGTGTGATCTGTGTTCCCCTTCAGACCTCTTCTGCTGGCCCTTCACTAGAAAGGTACATCCTATGTATTCGAGTAACAAATATGGACTTAAGCTAGAAACAGAATAATAAGATCACTGTGGAGCTTCAAGTCACCTAAGCTTTTGGGAGATTCTCTTTGTGTTCAGTAACTTGCCAGCTCAGCAATGTTGCTTTGTGAACAAGTGCTAGTGTGTGTGCTTGACAGCGTGTGTGCTGAGCTACACAGAGGTGAGGGAAGAGCTACCTCCATAGTCCTCTTGATGTTCTCCGTTCTGCAGAGCAGCCTTCTGAAGAGGCTTTTCCCACCCAAGGAAGTGCCTCTCCCATCTCTGTCACTCTCAGTTTATTCCATATGTAGGAGGACAGAAAAGCTGACAAATGAGGTTACAGTGTGGAGATTTTTTGTTGGGTTGGTTTTTTTATTAATAAATCAGGCTAGGAAGAAGTGGATGAAGAGGAGGAACTTATATCTGCAATATCACAGGTTGTCTGAAAAGCTTGTCACAGCCTTCAAGCCACTAGAGGAAAACAACAGTCATAGTATTGTTTGTCTAAAAGGAAAAAAAAAAAAAAGCAAAACAGCAAACCAACATACTAGAACATTTCCTAAGGCAGGTTTTCTGCATCTTAGACCCATAAAGGAAAAGGCACAATATGTCTAAATTTTGCTTTGCAAATCATGATGACATAAGCACAAGAGATGAGCCTAGAGTATAATTGGTGGGATTGATCCATTTAGTTGGGCTCTGTTTTTGAATGACCTCCACGCAGATGAATTCTTACTATACGTAAAAGCACCTTTCTGCTGCTTGATTATGGTTGGTTTTTTTTTAATGAGCATGCATTAAAAAAACTTCTAGCCCTCATTTTTTTTATATTACAGAACATTTTCCTTCTAATTCATAAGCCCTCAAGTTTAAGAGATAAGGCTGACATAAAAATATCTGAAATGACAGAAAACATGGAGACAGAAATCTTTGATCAAATGAGGAAATGCTAAGCTTTTCAGCTAATGTGAAAGACTAATTACTGAGGCGATACTCAATAATTGATGCCTCAATGCCTCTGATATTTAGGTACAATAAAGACCCTATATACCTAAAAATAGTGCAGAACCTAGTTTTTCATCATCATCCCCAGGAGGAGACCCAGAATCCTATGAGTATAACTGAGGCCCTAGAGCAACTGAGCAGCCAAGGAAAATGTTACCGGATCATCAGAGAGAGGCTAAGGTTAGTAGTTCAGCCTGCCCACAATTAGCCATTGGACAGGAAGCAACAGGGTTTGCTAAAAATTAACTTGCAGTTTCCTTTAGATCCCCATTGAATTCTTACATCTAGATCCAGTTAAAAAAATGTAAATGCTGAAAACAGGTGTGTTATGGTCAGAATATATCTAAAGATACTGAGACATGGGTCTTCCCCATCTAATACGTTATCTAATATGTTACTGAGGTTTTTTCCTCCCAAAGCACTTTGCAGGACTTTTTAATATCTTTTCAGGGAAAGCTAAAATGCTTGTTGCTAGTGGCCTTTTTTACTCAATAGCTCTCACCTAACAGTTATCTGGGAGATTGAATTTCTTTAGCTTGAGACAATGAGTTCATACATCCCTGAAGAGCAGATGATCTGTGTGGAAACAAGTCAGGCTATCAAGGTAGGACTTTCACTTCTCCTTCTTGAAACTGAAGTGGTATATGGTAAATCATAGAGCTACAGAGGTGAAATCCCTGCAGCTTAGATACAAGCTAGTTAGTCCTACACAGCTGAGCCCTATTGCTGACCTGCTGACCCACTGCCCACACAAAGCAAGGTGGCAGAGAGGTAGCCAACTCCAGGAGTAGAGATTAGCAGGCAAAAATCTTCAGTCTGAGAACTGGTCCTGGGTACTAGCCTGAGGAGTAAGGCTGTGGGTGAAAGGTACCAAATTCCAAAACTCCGCTGTTCTGGGAAAGGAAGGATTGATCCAAGTCTTTTGTTAAAACATGGATTTGTAAACTGCAAGCAAGGTGTGACATCAGCCTCTACCTCTGGTGACTGTGGTGGTGGAAATGATTCCAGCTGGTAGGGGTGATTTTGGTGGTAAGGCCTTTTGAGTCAATGGTCTGTCTGGAGGGCTGAGGGCTTATGACAGTATTGGAGGGTCTTCCGTGCCAGAAGAAGCCTGGTCAGTGAGTTAAGAGAAGGGAAATATGTTCTGGGTTCATTTTTCCTCCCTTTGAGGGGGGAACACTGAGTTCAGGCATGTTGGGAAAAGGGGTTGAATGACTGACTTTGATTCCCTACTGTATCTGCCTTTTTTTTTTTTTCTTCCTTTAAGTTTAAAAATGGTAGGTAAGAGTTTTGCTACTTCCCACCAAGGCTGTTTGTGATTGGTGGGATTGTAAATCCATGCATGCGGCTGCCAATTAGGGGGGCACTTGTCCAGAGTTGGATTTAATCCAGAGGGGGAATCACAGGAAGGGCTTACTGTTCCACAGTTAAATAAGCTTTTTTAATATACTATCTGGCTTGCTTTCTCTTAACCTAGAAGCGAGGATTTTGTTGAGTCTGGGGTTATCTTATACTTGACCCAAGACAGTGATGCATGCTGTAGAAAATTTTATGACTGATGATGCCAAGTTAATATTCATCTCACAGTTGTGATATTCCTGGAGAGCTGTAGGAAATATCCCAATGTCATTAAGTAAGCAGGATGATAAGGTATCTAGCAAACATGCTTCAGAGAGAGAAATCAAGCAGGAACAGCACATGAATCATGTGTATAGGAGGAAAGAAAATGTGCTTTGCAAAAAGATGAGTTGCCTGTTACACTGCTTCACATTCTTTATATTTATAGTTCACTTATAAAATGCTTTGTCAAATTTATTGCTGAAGGTTACTTAATGAATGTAGGACTTTTCCAGATATAAATAAAAGAACAGGCAATTATCAGCATGTGCAACTGGCTTTCAGAGGAGGATTCAAGCAAGTCCACATTTTAGTACAGAAGGAATGAAAGTTTCATGTGAGTTAGCTTTTCTTTATGTTCACTCTTTGGGACGTAGTTTTCTTCTCTTTAGTCTTTGATTTTTTTTTTTTTTCTTGTGTGTGTAGTTGATTGTCTTTTAAACAAAGCAAAACTCAGGGCTGTCATGTGAATCTGTCTAATTAGGAATTGCTAAATATTGTTTTGAAAATAGTGGCACTAGGTTTGGGTATATAGAAATAATTCTGGAACAATCAAGGGAAGGTTATCTCAATCAAATTTAAGTGGCCTCGTGACTCTATCTCTCAAAAAACACAACCCTGCAAGCCTGCTTTTTCCATCCTAATTACAAACACGTAGGTTTAATATTTAAAACGTTTCCTCAAACACCTGTTTTTTACTTTATTCTTCTGTGTTGTCTTTGGTTTCTTGATTTGGTTTTGCATCCTTCTAGGGGACAATGTTCTTCCTCCATTTATCACCCTAAGCATTTAGGTTCTCACTATTTGTGTTTAGATGAAGGCTCTTGTCCTGGCTTTGAATCAACTGCGTAATGGCAAGAGCAGCAAGTTGTGGTAATAGGCCAAGGAAAGCCATATGCAGGAGGCCACAGTATATGGAACTGATGTTTTTTGGATAGCCACCCGGAGATGTCAACTGTGATGCAGTGGGCAAACAGAGTCAGAAATGTTTTATTTACTCTTCCTGCAGAGAGATGAATTAAAAAGCAAGCATTGCTAGGTTCTGTTTTGTATCCACTAGATGCTTGCATGCTCGATTTATATCTTCCTTTTTGTAATCAAGAGAAATAGATGTTTCTTCCTCTCATTATTTTAGCCTCCCATAGCCTGCTTCCACTCTGGTGCTCTCTTTGTACTGGCTACGCGATACTTTGTTGTTACATTGGGAGCTGCAGAGGCCACTGTCTTGCCCAAGGCAGTTCTCCCCACAAGAGTTTTACTCTGTGCAAAGTAATCTGCTTGGGCATATGGGTTACTAAGTTTATTCAGCTTCATTCTTGGCATAAGCTGAGGTAGCTATGAGTGTTATGAACTGGTTCATTTCAAATTTAGGTCAATATGCAAAGTATTCTTGGGGTCACTCTTTGCTAATTGTGTGACCACATTCTTCTCTCTAGCTGTAGTGATTTCTAAGAAATACCAAATTTGACAAGAATGAAATGTGAACTGAAACGTGCATGTGAAAACACTGGAAGAACCATCAGATCAAGGGTTAAAAGGATGGCCAGTGTTCAAAAGGGAGGATACTGCTACACAGTCATCCTTCCCAGAAGGAAAGCAGGGGCATGTGATACTATTTATTTTTTATGTTGACTATGCTGACAAGGCCCTGGCATGTTGGTGGAAGACTCTGCATCCTGAAAACAGGAGAGATAGGACATTCTTTTACATGTTAGCTCAACTATAAAACAAACCTGCTTTTTTTTTTTCTTCTTTCTCTGCTTCCATTTCTTTTTTCTTTTTTTTTAATAATTTTTCCCTGCTTTCCTTCTTACCAGGAAAACCAAGGAAGAGTAACTCTTCAGTTTTTCTATGGCATGGTGCTGTAATCTCATCCCAGAGAGGACTATTTCAGGGCAGATGTAGGATGTTTGGCTGTGCTACTGCATTATTGTTATGTGCCAGATATGTTATTTTCATCAAAGACGACTTAAGCTAGACTTTATGTCAACAATATACAACTTAAAAAAAAAAAAAAAGGAGTTTAATGGTTGTGTATGTGCTTCTGCTGTTAATTTTATATCTGAGGTTTCTTTTCTGTTTTGATCTTTGGATAGCTGGTCTTGTTCTACAAGCTCATACTTTTTTAAGCTTATACTATGTATGATTACATTAGCCTTAACACATAGCCACAATACTTTCAAGCAGGACTTCACATCTCTTTTTGTAGACAATTTAAAGTTCCACTCTGCAAAGAAATTAAACTTTATGGTAATTCTGCCTTGCAACAAAGGCTCGAGGAAACCTCCACCTTCGGCTCTCTCATATCATATGACTATGCAGCCATTTAGAGCTTAGTTGTGGCGTTCAGTGAATTTGATTTCTGTGTTACTTGCATACCCATATTGGTAAATCTTTCAACAGGACCAGGCTAAACAACAAAAAGTGAGGTTTGTAAACAGGTGACTCTGGAAGATAATGGTTTTCTTAGTGATTCCAGACAACAAGTAGTGCTATAGCACTAAAAAGTGAAAGTGTAACATCTAATATGTATGACCCATACCATGTTTGCATTGGTCATTTTCAAATTGTGCTGTAATCTTAACAAAGGAAAAAAAAACAGGATGGGTGGAGAAGTATGTTAAAGTTTTGCCTTGTAACACTATGCTCTTTTGCCTTTACTTTTGATTATTTCTGAGGCTATCATAATCTCAGGGGATAAAAATTAACTGGCATTTAGGCCAGCTCTGAAAAGTGTTAGCACATTAAAGATAAATTATTTTGTCAAGAGGAGAGGACAAAAGAGGAAACAACACCAGCATAATGGCCATATGGTCTCATTAACAGTACAGCTCCAAAAGGAACTACAGCTGTTTTAAGTATGTCTGTCATAGACAAACACTAATGTTAACTAGAAATTAATGTAACTGAAATATGGAAAGAGGGCAACTGTGGTTTAATAAGAAAAAGGAAACAAGATGATAACAGGCCAGGATTGAAGGAACCATTAGATTTTCAGCAAAAAAGACAGCCTGCATGAATATATCTATATGCAGTTCTGTTCATACCAATATTAACAAATGAAATCTTTGAGTCTTCTAGTAAATGACATCCTCTTTGGTCTGCTCATTTTTTAAACTGTAAGCAAATTATTTGTGTAACCTAGAGCTTGGCAAAATTTCATCCAAATCTCAGAGATTCTTTTAAACTCTGGAGTAATTATCCTGTTAAATTTGCGACAAATGAAAATAAAACCTGCAAACTGACTCGGCATGTTGCTGTTCTGGCATGCTGAGTCTGGTTTCCAGGTTTTGTTTTTATTAACATAGGCAGACAGGTTGGTGGGAATAAATATGAAATCAGTTACTGCATTTCTAGGTATTCAGAAGTGCTGATAAAATCCACTCTAGAATATGTGGGTCGACTGCCATTAGGTGCCAGTCATCTTTCACATCTGTGAGCTTTATATCAGGCTTTTAACAATGCCTTTGAGAAATCCGAACCTTTATTTGGAGCCACCTTTAGGTTAACCAGTACCAGAAGTGGAGCCCCTTGAAAAGAGGCAGTCCATTTATGAGTCATACCTTTATTCACCAACTTTCTTCAAATGACATGTGAACACTTGAATGGTGTAGTAAATGGAGAAATGTCTAATTATTTTATTGTACCACTATAGATTAAATTAAATGAAGCCTAAGCTAAGGTTAAAAGTGGTCACTTCCTCCTTAGTCTTCATACTGTTGTTCCTGAATGATGCGAAAATATATATGTACTCTGGGTATATGTTATGGGCCAAAATCTGGGCCTCACCAAATTTGGCTGGCCTATAGATCTCATTTATGGCTGCTTTACCTAGTCAGAGGTAGAACGTTTTGGAGCTAGAATGGCTCTGTTCACATGATATCTGTGGCTGAATCAAGTGTCTCAAGAGCCAGTTAAACATAATTGTGCTCTTTAGTTTCCTTGGAGCCATTTTCTGGAAATAGTGAAATATGTTTAAACACAGACTTATTAAAATACAGCATACTGGCTACAGAAATGTAACTGTTGTGTTATTTTTATTAAAGCTTTACTCATCTGTTTGTAAAAATGGTCATGCAGGAAAATGAAAGTCTTACAGCACAGCAATTGTGAAGATGCCAGACATTTCAGGCAAATATTTTATATGTCTGAAACAGTCGTCACAATTTCTCTACTGGTGTGATTGACAGTGAATCCTATTTCTACCTTGCTAAGGTGTTTTCTTTTAACTAAGAAGAGATCCTCAAGACAGAAAAGACGTTTGTTGTTTAGAAATAGTACTGTTCCATAATTAACTGCTCTCTATGGTGCTTTGCAAATGAAAGATACTGTATTATTGTTGTTATTTGGGATGTTTTATTAGGTATTCATGACCTCTTGGTGAGTGGATAAGATGTTGTTGGAACCTATTGGAATTAATATACAATGTGAAATTGTTCAAAATTATTTGCTCTTATATTTTCTGAGGGGTCAGACAACACAGAAGGCTTCCAGCAACTGTCTGTGTAGTTGTTGCCCTCCAGATAAAATGAGGCTCTCAGTCTCTCTGACTGCAAGTCTTCTTTCAGAGTACCAAAACTACAGATGCTGTTCAAAGTAACTTTTTCTTTTTTTTAATCTTCAACCTGGATTGAAGGGTTAGAATATAATAAAGGATTAGAATATAAATATATCGCTACCTATTTGATCTGGAAGGTGGTCTGGATGTCTGATAGTAGTGGAATCAAGTTTCCAGTGCTTCTGGATGTAGTCGGCAAAACCCGAGTTTATATGAAACAGCATTAAATTTATTTTTTATTGCAAGTTTTTTTGGTTTTCAGACAACAGAAAATCAGAAATATTGGTTTCTTAATGTTCACTACTCCTTTGGATGCTTTCCCAGTCCTGTTTTCAAACTAGTAGTATTCATAGTGGCATTTAATTTACTGCTGTGGTAGCAAAGAGTTTGAGTTGTTGCAAAAAGGTATCTTTCTGTAGTTTGCTTTCGGCCAGCTAAATTTGTCCCAGCTGAAAATTATGCTAATATCCTGTTGACTGTTTTTTGCTTTTATATTTTGGTGATTAATGTCAAGATACTATTGTTTGAACGAAGGATTTAGAAGTTCGGTTGAGCATATGTTCTTTTCTCTGGAGCACGTGTAGCATGTCTGCTTTAATCAAGGATAAAAACCAAACATGTACATGCTTCTTCAGAAAGGTTAAAAGTGTTTTCATGCCTGGGTTTTTTTTGTCTTTGATTTGGTTTATTTTCTCTACCAATTTGTAAAAACAAAGTTTGAAAAATGTATTTCTGTTCTATTGAGAAATAATTTGCTGCTTCATAATGATAATCCCTGATGAAATCCAGGGACTTTATTGATGACATCTTATTTACTAGTTCAATGTCTGATTCTACTTTTAATTTAGCTGCAGGGACAAACAGTACAATTCAACTTCTGTGTTTTATTTCTATGTTTACATTAGATAATTTTAAGAGCCCGACTCTATGGCTATGAAAGGATTTTCTTCAAGCTTTGAGGTTTAAATTTAATTACTGTGCGCATAAGTCTTGAGTGAGTGTCAACAATTTGATAGGAATGACTTGGTTTTCTCTGTTGACTTTTGTAAGTAGCCAGTAGAATAATTTAAATCCATTTGTCAAAAAAAATATTTTGAGTGCTATCAGTGTGCCCTGCAGATACATTTAAACTAAGTATTCTTTTTTTTTTTTCTTCAAGTAAGAAAACTTCCTATTCTCCTTTTAAAGAAATCAAATGATTGCAGTAATTTTCAGATTGGTAGATGATCAACACCTTTTTAAATCAGTGCTATGGAGCCTAGATACAGGATTTAGTTCTTGTTAGAAACAATTTTAAGCAAGTATGATTTCAGCTGCTTATTTATGAAAACTGAAGTTTACTTAGTGAAAGTTGCAAGCCTTGTAAATTTTATTCTGGATCATAATTTGCAATATAGATACATCAGCTGAAACAATCTACCCATGTGAGATTTCAGAGAAGATGAACTGCCCAAGATGTGAGTGTCCCACTAGGTTAGAAATTAGGAGATTTTTGACATCTTAGTAACAATTAAACTTCAAAATTTTTTGTCAAAGTTGCGGTACTTCACTTATCCTGAACTAAAAGTTAGCATACATTAGAAAGCATAAGCCACGAATTGTGTTCTTGCAGATGTGCTCACCAGTTGCATGCTGTAATGATGTGGGAGAAGTCATATAAATTAACTACTGTTTCATGGGTTTCCTTAAAGACTTCTGCAGACTGTATTACATATGAAAAACGAGTTTCTGGTATCAATAAGCTGTGCATGTTAAGATTGCTAGAGCCACTTACGTGCTGTTGACCTCATCAAAGGGTTTGTGGCAAGAGGGCTTTCCTTCCATTGATGTGTCTGGAGATGGCAATTTTGCTGCAATTTACTAAAATAAGATCATGGCTTATCTAATAGTAAATAAAACTAAAGTAATAATTGTAAATGGCAGTGCTACTAAAAAGGGAAACTTTTTAAACTTTGTGCTGTATTTTGGAGAAAGGAATAGAAAATAAACCTTCTGCCTTTTCACAGACTGAAGGAAGTATGAAAGAAAGCAAAAAAAAAATATTGGTAACATTCTGCTGTTGGTTGTTGGACCTGTATTTATCTTCTCAGATAGGGTTAATCTTTCTCATCCACAGTCATCCAAATGTTAGTTGTTTAGATTTTCTTTTTGTCTGTTGGAGACCAGAAATTTATTTCAAAATATTCATCCAATTGACCTGGGTGCAAACTTTGGCTAAACCCTTCTGTGTTACAATAGATTATTTTTTAATATGCAAGGTTTACATAAAATCCATTATGTAACATTGAATAAAATGTTAATGTAACTTACATATAAATTAAACACAATACAATCTATTTCACTCAAAGATAATTATCTCTCCTTCATTCAGGTGAAACTCCTATTCTTGACCATTGCTCTGCGGGAAGTAAGAAGGTCATTCTTTATTTAAATTGTTAACCTACCCGACTGTGTCTGGCTTTAAATTTGATTTCCCTCAACTTTGAAAATACATAACTATAAAATTTGATTGCAGATTCATCTCTAGAGCTTTCTCTGAAATCCAGAATAATTTTCAAAGACTCAGGACTGCTTCTAATTAAAGTATTTTTTGATGATGGTGCCTGGATTGTTGCTGATATTTTCTTGCTAAAGTGGTATTTCTTAAGATCCTTCATTGAAGATTGTTTAATCCAGTTAATTATTTCCCCTATGGAATTGCCCACACCCCCAACAATTTGCTAGTTTAGTTGCTGACAACTCATTTGCAAACTAGTACGCCCAGCTCTTATGCTAGTAAGCCTTTTGCAAATTCAGCTGTAACTTCTGTTGTCTAATTAATGTGATCTGAAAAACTAAACATGCGATGACCTCTTTAGATATGAAAGATAAAAATAATATTGCAGATCTGAGCACATTGTCCTTCTCCCTTATTCATACTAATTTGTTCTTCATTAATTAAGGACAGACTTAATGAAAGGCACTCTAAGCTTTCCTTTTATACCATGTGATCTGTGGATATGCAACTCTCTAGAGTTTCATAGAACCGTTGTCTTCCGTATTTTTCATTCTTCTTTTTATTTTTTTTTCAGATTTTTTCATTTTTTTCCTGGTTTGTTGAGATCTAGTCAAGATCAAAGCATCTGCTACGTTAGAAATCTATGGGGGTTACCTACAAGCTATGTCTTTGTTGGTGAAAATGCCAATAACTTAATTTGGCTTACTGGTAAAAAATAAGGGCCCTGAGGTTTGTGGAAAAAAGACTTCTTCAAACTCTTAGCAGCTGAAAATGCTGAGCTTTCAGCTCTTCTAGGTATAAAATAAGTTTCTGAATCTGAAATGCTATGCTTATATTATCTTATGGGTTTGAGCTGGGGAGGATATGAAGATGATTATATGTGCTTGGAAAGCTATGAACTAGGTAGAGCTTTCTGCAGAACAAGTTTGCCTATCTTTTTCTTTTTTGCACATCTACATGAGACATCGTGTAGGCAAGGTAAAAGTTAATTTCAGAAGTCTGTAAACTGAACAAAAATTTAACTACTCTGGGAATACCACATTAAGGAAGGGGTTGTGAAGGGCTAGAGCACACTCAGCTTTGGTTTTAGCCTAATGCATGTACCAGCTCTTCAACACTAAGAACTATGCAAGATCTCAGTTTTTTGGTTTGTTGTTTTTTTGGGTTTTTTTTTTGTTTTTTTTTTTTTTTTAAGATCATAGCTGTCAAGGTCCAGCAAGTGTATACTAATTACCTGGAAACAAATGATTCTCAGAGGGACTTTTAGTAGGATCTGGAGAGCCTACATCCTTGACATAAAATCCATAAAGTGGTTAGGGTATTGCAAAGTCATAACCAACCAAAAGATCAAATAGTGAGGTGGAGTGTTAACTGGTTGAAAGGAAGAAGGCAGACAGTGGTGATCAATGGGGCAGGGTCTAGTTGGAGGCCTGTGTCTAGTGGAGTCCCTCAGGGATCGGTGCTGGGACTGGTACTGTTCAATATATTTACTAATGAACTTAATGAGGGAACAGAAGGCACTGTCAGCAAGCTTGCTGATGATATTAAACTGGGGGGAGTGGCTGGCACAACAGAAGGCTGTGCTGCCATTCAACAAGACCTGGACAAACACCCTTATGATGAAAGGCTGAGGGAGCTGGGGCTCTTTAGCTTGGAGAAGAGTAGACTGGGAGATGATCTCATTAATGTTTACATATATGTAAAGGGTAGGTGTCACGAGGATGGAGCCAGGCACTTCTCAGTGATACTCAATGATAGGACTAGGTTGCTATGGGTACAAGCTGGAACATAAGAGGTTCCAAAGAAATATAAGGAAGAATTTCTTCACTGTGAGGGTGACAGGGCACTGGAACAGGCTGCCCAGGTAGGTTGTGAAGTCTCCTTCTCTGGGGACATTCAGATCGCACCTGGATGAGTTCCTGTGTGACCTACTCTAGGTGGTCCTGCCCTGGCAGAGGGGTTGGCCTAGGTGATCTTTTTAAGGTCCCTTCCAACCATTAAGATTCTGTAAGGTCTTAGGTAAGGTCCCTGACACACTGCATTATAACAGCTAGAACTATGCAATTCCGTGGGCAACCTGGGTGAGGAATCTTGTAAGAAGTGTGCACAGTGCTAAAGACTCTGAAATCAATTCTCTGAGAGGGTATTTCTCAGTATTATTATTTCATTTTAGTTCAGCCTCACTTGAATAAATAGCCAGTGTTTTGTCTCAGTAGTAAATTCTCCTATAAAATAGCAAGCCGCGGGTTGAAGTTTTTGCTACACTAAGCCACAAAATGAAGGATCTATCACAATTCGCAGTTCAACAAAATGTACATAAGAGTAAATGCACTGAACCAATGATAGTGGGATTAATGGTGGTGACTCTGCCTAGGTACAGGAGGTGATGGTTCAGCAAGGTGTTGCTGGATGGCTTCAGGGTGATCACTTTGGGCTCTCCTTTCTTCACCAGAGAAGACAGCAGGGAGCAAGGTCTTGCTGCTGGACTGTGCTGAAGGCATTACCTTCCAAAAAAGAGATCTGATTCATTTCAAGCATATCTTGTTTTTGAGCAACATGTAAGGTGTTGATGGAGAGCTGAGCCCAGTTTCCCCACTTCTTATCAAATTACACTTTACCCTACAATGATGTGTGAAACACTGACTGAGAGCTACTGTTTGAAAGCATTATTGTATCCTGTGTATTTTCCATTATACTTAAAATAATACAATACTTAAATTACAAATAATTTAAAGCAAAGTTACTTATAAGAAAATACACTACTTCCAGTTATTAATGCTTGCTGCTAGGAGAATACTTAGTTTTGCATGGGTGAAAGGAAAATGTAACTGAATCTAATACTCTGGTTGAATATAGGAAAGATAATACCTTTTAACAGAAAGAGATTTTATTACTGAAAAGAATTTGATCATAAAAAAATAAATCGTGTTCACACTCTTGGCACTTTTCCAAGTCCCATTGTAAAATGAGGGAATGTTTGCAAGGTACTGACTGTATACTAGAACATTTAGATATTTCATATGGAGCCTTGCTGCACAGTCATTGCATTAGCTTTGCTGTTACTAAAATCATATGGGTATAGAGACAGGTCATTTTAAGATCCAAGCTGATATCACTGTCATTCATTTCATTAACTTCTGAGTTAGAGCAGCTTGTTTCTCATGGCATTCATGCAGATTGACAGTAATATTCCAATCTGGCCTAACTGAAGAAAGAGCCTGTAATTATTCTTTCCACTTCTATGGCTTTTCTGTTTGGTGGTTTTTGATGGAGCTTTTCTGGTGCTTTAATTTGTTGGAGTTTGTTTGTTTGTTTGTTTTTGTTTTAATCCAAATATCTTTCTGATCGCCAAACAATCAACCAAATGGGAAAACATAGAAGTAAAGGCATGGATGCTTTATGTAGTCCTAAATATCTGCACACACAAAAAGCCATGTCAAACAGAGTGAGGATTGAAACTGATATTTAAGCTCCTTCACATGCCTCTTCCCTTAAATGAGTGTTATCTGTTCAGTGTAAGCTTAGAGACCTCTTCTCTGTTATTAGGGCAATGTTACAAGTCAGGATAACAATGATTTCAGAAGCAGGTGGTTTGGTTCCTTTATGTAATTTGTAAATTAGAAGAGGAAAGGGGGAAAAAAAAATCCAGGCACTTTCTTTCCTAAATGATTTTTCTGATGTGCTAAAAAGATCAGAGGAAAACATGGTTAAACTTGGTTAAATAAGAAAAGGGAAGGATTTAGCTTCATCCCTGAAAGAGCCCATTAGTAGAGAAAAAAGGTGAAAAGTATTGTTGTGAGTTACCCTGACTTTGAAATATTTAGGTGGGTGTGATTTTTTTTTTTTTCTATTGACGTCAGCTGGCAGGATGGGATGGCACTCTTCCAGAGGACTTGCTTTTTTTCTCATTAACAAAGAACTGTCAACTTTTTTTTCAATATTATGTCTAATTGAAGCTGCAGCTTCTGCACTATGTTTTCATTTCCAGATACTTGAAAGGATCAAGGGCAAACTAAAGGATTTACTGTGACTTGCAGAACATTAACCCTCATAACCTTTGGGACTGATTTGAGAACTTGATAGAGTTTGGTGTGTGTATTTTTTTTTTTTCCCTCTACAAGTATCTTTATCATAGAATCATAGAATGGTAGGGGTTGGAAGGGGCCTTTAGGGGATCATCTAGTCGAACCTCCCTGCAGAAGCAGGTCCACTTAGACCAGGTCACATAGGAATGCGTCCAGGTGAGTCTTGAAGACCTCCAAGGAAGGAGCCTCCACACCCTCCCTGGGCAGCCTGTACCAGGGCTCCCTCACCCTCACAGTGAAATAGTTTTTTCTTATGTTTAAATGTAACTTTTTGTGTTCCAGCTTCATGCCATTATCCTTTGGCCTGCTGCTAGGTACAATAGAAAAAAGGGATGCCCCAAACTCCTGACATCCACCATTTCAATACTTACAAATATAAGTGAGATACCCCCTCAGTCTCCTCTTTTCTAGACTAAACAGACCCTTTGCTCATAAGAAAGATGCTCCAGTCCCCTGATCATCTTGGTGGCCCTGTGCTGGACTCTCTCCAGAAGTTCTATGTCCCTCTTGAGCTGGAGAGCCCAGAACTGGACACAGTACTCCAGTCTTTATGATTTACAGAAAAATGTTTCAGGATCCAAGCTGATGAGCCATACTTTTTTATTATTATTATTTTGGCTTTTTTTTTTTCCTGATCAAAGCATCTCAGCTGAATTTCTTTGTCTACCTAGCTCTAGCTGTATTATAAGCAATTTGACACAGTTGAGAGGAAAAAAAGCATTTGTGGAAAGAATAATTTTCCAAACAAGATGATTTTTCATCCAAATGACTAAGAAGTGCACAGAGGCAAAGGCTTATACAATTGGTGTTGTTTTGATTCCATGCTCAGCCTTCAAGGAATGGAAGCACTTAATGAAGATTTTTTATTTATTTATTTATTTTAAATTTCTGCTGGCTTTTCCTCTGGAGGTTCTTGTATGCCACATCGCAGAGCCTCCCCTTGTGCTGACCACAGAAAGGTTACTTATTCTATCCCAGTCAAGACTTAAGCAAGCATGAAGCCTATTGTGAGGGAGAGGAAAATCAGGCCAAGTGTGTTTATATTGTAAGTTGTTAATAAAAACAGCTCTCTTCTTTTGTGAAGCACATGTCAGGCAAGGAATGCAAAGTGCTTTTTTAAAATAAATTAATTAAGGTTGACAACTTCTACCCTCTCCCTTTGATATGAATTTAGTAACAAGCCAGAAACAGTGATTGGCTTTTAATCTTTCTTAAATGGTGGCCTGCCTCTCAAATAGGCTGGTGCATGTGCCAGGGCAGGGTAAGTGTGGAGATCATGGAATGGTAGGGGTTGGAAGAGACTTAGAGATCATCTAGTCCAACCTCCATGCCAAAGCAGGTCCAGCTAGTTCAGGTCACACAGGAAACTGTCCAGGAGGGTTTTGAAGATCTCCAGAGGAGATTTCACAACCTCCCTGGACAGTCTGTTCCATTGCTCCATCACCCTCACAGTGAGATAGTTTTTTTTCTTATGTTTAGATGTAACTTTTTGTGTTCCAGCTTTTTTTCCATTACCCCTTGTCCAGTCACTAGGTAGAACAGAAAAAAGTGATGCCCCAACCTCCTGACAATCACCATTTAGATATTTGTACCTTCTCCAGGCTAAACAGCCCCAGATCCCACAGCCTTTCCTCATAAGAAAGATGCTTCAGTACCCTGATCATCTTGATGAGCCTGCTCTGGACTCTCTTCAGAAGTTCTCTGTCCCTCTTGAGCTGGGGAGCCCAGGAATCCAGATGAGGCCTCATCAGGGCAGAGTAGCAGGGGAACAGACAGTTCCTCCATCTGCTGGCTACACTCTTCTTGATGTATCCCAGGATGCCATTGGCCTTCTTGGCCATGAGAGCGCATTGCTGGCACATATTCAGTTTATTATCAGCCAGCACTTCCAGGACTCTCTCTGCAGAGCTGCTCTCCAGCAGGTCAATCCCCAGCCTGTACTGGGGCATCAGGTTGTTTCTCTCCAGCGGCAGGACTCTGCACTTATCCTTGTTGAACCTCATGAGGTTCCTCTCTGCCCAACTCTCAAGCCGGTCGAAATACCAATGAATGGCAGCACAGCCTGCTGGGGAATCAACCAGTCCTCCTAGTTTGGTGTCATCAGGGAACTTGCTGAGGGTACACTCTGTCCCCTCATGCAGGTCGTTGATGAAGATGTTGAACAAGACTGGCTTCCATGGATCTCCACTAGCCACAGGCCTGCAACTCGATTCTGTGCCATTGATCACCCTCTGGGCTCTGTCATTCAGCCAGCTCTCAATCTACCTCACTGTCCACTCATCCAAGCCACACTGAGTCAGCTTTCTGATGAGGATGTTATGGGAGACAGTGCCAAAAGCCTTGCTGAAGTCAAGGCAGATGACAACTGCTGCTTTCCCCTCATTTAGCCAGCCAGTTATGCCCTCATAGAAGGCTATTGGGTTTGTCAAACAGGACTTCCCATTGGTGAATTCATGTTGACATCCCTGATAACCATCTTTTCCTTCATATGATTGGGAATTTTCCATCTGTGTAAGGATGGTACAGCCCCACTGGGAGACGCTTTTGGCACTGAAAGTCTTACATGACACAAGTAACACGTTGGCTTTCAGAGAAGGATTTCTCAGGTGTGTTTTGACCTTTCATTAGAAATGTCTACTGTCCTCAGATCTTCAAGTAGGGGCTCACTCAGTGACACCACTGTGGAAGAAGATAGATTTCTCTCAAGGTAATTGGAGCATGGTGATATAACCTACTGGTTGGGCAGCTACACTTCTCTGCTGAATTTCACCATCTTGTCATTTTGTCTAGCAACAAAATATCTGAGTTGAGATTTAATAAAATAATAATAATCCCTTCTAGACTAGAATTACTAGAATTTAAAAATAAAAATAAAGGTGAGCTGAAAGTCATTCATATTATTTATTGTACCCACTTTCTCTAACTGCAAAGGGAACTTCACTCATGTACACCTGGAGAAATGTGGAGTGGCTCCTTTACAATTTGTGTATTGATACAGGCACTCTGAATACGATGCTCTAGTCTTTAGCACAAAACTAGGAAGAAATTATCTGTTGAGTTTCATTAAGTTTAATTGGACTGAAATTTTTACAAGCTGACCCAAGTATTGTTGTCCCCATACATGGTTTCAGATGCTTTTAGGTGGGACCTGAGCCTTCCCTTCAGCTGCTTGGGCTAACTGACCCAGCTGACAAACCTACCAGAAAACTATTTGCTGCTTTCTGCCTGATCATCTTTCTGCTGAAATTGTGATCTGAACTGACTTTTGAGTAGGGTGTGGAAAAACTATATTGTGATGAATAAACAATAAAGAGGGGAACTACCTATTTGTTTACAAAACCAGGCACATTAAGGTGTGGTGGCATTTTCGAAAGTGCTTTCAGTTTTGTATGCTTCCAGGTTTTTTTTCCATGTTTTCACATTGTTTCTGTTAGATTGACTCTTTGCTTTACTCACCAGCTGTTTGCTCACCAGCTGTTCCTTCATATAAATCAAGTTGTTGAAGAATATGTGATTTAAAATCTGTTTTGGAAGCCTGCCTGGCGAAATGTCAGCACATGGAGGGTGTTAAGATTTTTTTTTTTTTTTTTTTCCAGTCAGTAGATAATTTTCTGAAAGACTATTTTTCACAGGGGTTAAGATTTAAACACAGAAGTAAAAGTTACTTTTATAAGAAGGAGCTAAAAATATTTACCTCTACAGAAATGCAAATCACTGAGTTAACTGTATTAAATCCTTTAGTAGAAAGTCTTACTGAACTGAGAAAAATATTTTGACTGGAATAGTCACCTACACCAGAAATGCCTCCTTTTTCTCCTTTACTTTTTTTTTTTTCCTGTGCCATGGGCATAAGCAATAATAAACTACAATTCCTGGCTCAGACTCCAGAATCTGTTTTGATATCTCTGTTCGTATTATATAACTTGGAGGGAGTCTGTTTGAATATCAAGGTTATAACTGGTAGGCTTACTGTCCATCTTTAAATATCATTTTAACATCTTTAGATTTAAGATTTGAAGCATTTTTGACAGCCTCATGTAAAACTATCACTATATAAGCCTCTAGATTAATTCAGATTTTTCTCAGGTGGCAATTGTTTTAACATTTATAAATAATACACAGAGGAGTAGTTGCTTTTCTACTCTTTCTTTGTTTATCATCTAAGTAGCTAAGAACCAAAACATGGCTTAAAATTTAAGTTTCCTTAGGAAATAAAAAACCTGTTCAATAGTGTGAAAATTAGCTCGCTGTTTTATTTATTTATTTAGTGTTTATTTTAAAAGGACAAGGAATTGATGTCAGTTTAGCTTTATTGAATATAGTTCTCATTAAGACATAAGCGATATACTTTTAATGTAGCTGAGCAGGTCCTCACTGTCTCTTATGGTAGTGTCCATGTTACACTTTTTTGCATGTATGTAACTATACCGGAAGCAGATTCGTGATGCATTTTGTCCTGTCCATCATCCCTGTGACTGAACATTGCTTCTTACTTCAAAGGAGAGTATTCTAATAAAGAAGAGACTTTTTTTTCTGTTTTATTATCTTTACTGATCTGTAGTATCATTATAATCAGTAAACAATCTGAGGCTTGGGGTTCTAAGCTTTTCTATAAACAGTAAAACTTTAGGTAAACATTTTTTATAATTATATTTGAGTTTTCATAATATCTATCTAAATAGATAATGGATCTGTGTTAGGAGCTTTTTAAACCTAGAATAAAGGGATTTTCTGTGCCCCAGAGTTTAACATTTATATAAAAATCTTAAGGCAGTGAATAATGATTGACAGACGAAAGTCGATAAATAGAGGCAGCAAAAAGATGGATTTTATTTACATGATATGGACTTACACCAACATATCTGAGGCTTATATTTAAAGGACAAGAGGGTCATTAGATGCAGTCAACATGGCCTTACCAAATGGAAGTCATATTTAACCAACCTGACAGCCCTTTATGAAGACGTAACCAGGTGGATAGGAGGTGGTAGTGCAGTGGATGTGGTTTATCTCGATTTCAGTAAATCATTTGACATCATCTCCCACAGCATCCTCCCAGAAAAACTGATAATGTATGGGCTGGATGATCAGATAGTGAGGTGGATTGTGAACTGGTTGAAGGGAAGAAGGCAGATAGTGGTGATCAATGGGGCAGCATCTAGTTGCAGGCCCTGAGTGTTTCAGGGATTGGTGCTGGGACTAGTACGGTTCAATATATTCATCAATGACCTTGATGAAGGAACAAAGGGCACTGTCAGAAAGCTTGCTGACAATACTAAACTCAAGGGAGAGTTTGACACACCAGAAGGCTGTGCTACCATTCAACAAGATCTGGACAGGCTGGAGGGTTGAGTGGTGAGAAATCTAATGAAATTCAACAGGGGCAAGTGTAGAATCTAGCATCTGGGAAAGAATAACCTCATGGACCAGTTACAGGTTGTGGAATGAACTGTTAGAAAGCAGTGTAGGGGAAAGAGTACTTGGTGGTCAAGGTGAACAGAAGGCTGACCATGAGCCACCAATGTGCCCTTGTGGCCAAGAAGGCCAATGGCATCCTAGGGTATATTAGAAGGGCCGTAAGTTGAGAGAGGTTCTTCTCCCCATCTACTCTGTCCTCGTGAGACTGCATCTGGAATATTGTGTCGAATTCTGGACCCCTCAGTTCAAGAAGGACAGGCAGCTGCTGGAGAGAGTTCAGCACAAGACAACCAAGATGATTAAGGGAGTGGAGCATCTCCCTTATGATTAAAAAGCTGAGGGAGCTGGGGCTCTTTAGCTTGGAGAAGAGTAGACTGGGAGATGATCTCATTAATGTTTACATATATGTAAAGGGCAGGTGTCAGGAGGATGGAGCCAAGCTCTTCTCAATGATGTCTAATGATAGGACAAGGAGAAATGGGTATAAGCTGGAACATAAGAGGTTCCAAAGAAATATAAGGAAGAATTTCTTCCCTGTGAGGGTGATGGAGCACTGGAACAGGCTGCCCCAATGGATTGTGTAGTCTCCTTCTCTGGGGACATTCCAATCCCACCTGGATGAGTTCCTGTGTGACCTACCCTAGGATGTCCTGCTCTGACAGGGGAGTTGGACTAGGTTATGTTTCAAGCTTCCTGCCAACACTTAAGATTCTGGAATTTTGTGAATAACCACTACTAAGTGTATCACAGTTGGCAGTTTGCCTCTTAAGGAAGAACAATGGAACTAAGGAACAACCACTGATGTAACTTTGTGGGTATTGATGTTGAATTCCTTTCCGATTCAAGGGAAAACATGGGAGAAAGCAAGAAATCATTATCACAACAAAAAAGAGGAGAGAATAGGGGAGAATGGTCCAGATGTTATAGCAAAAAGATGTGAGAAGACTGTTGATGTGGAACAGCATTAAGTGGTGCTTGGAGAGAGAGAGTACTTCAATATGATTTCCACTTACAGTTTAATAATGGTTAGAAAGAAAAATGCAAACACTCCAAACAGAAATTATGTTGGCAAGATAAGGTTACCTTCTGTATTTGTTTTTGTACCTGAGCATGCTATTGCTCTGATATCTAATTCACAACCCACTTCTTTGGTAACATCGATGTCCTAATTGGGTAGCTCAGCCCATGAAATGCATGGTAAATATGCCATACTTATTATGATTGTCTATAATGAATGTATAGTTGGCCTATATCGATAAATAACTTTGAGAAGTATGACTCTGACCGCAGTATATCTAAAGGAAAGTTATAGACTTAAAGAAGTAATTTTTCAACATATAGCAATATTTCTTTTTTCAAGTAGGTGAAATATCTAACATGTTTTCAATTCTTTGCGGGAAATAAAAGCAGACTTTGGGAAAGAGTGTTTAAAATACACAAAGGAATTGCATATGAACAACATAGGACTATAATGACATGATTAAGAAAGGCATGAGCAGTCTTTCTTTGACATGTTTCCATGTAGCTCTTCCCTCGTAACGTAAATGAAGAGTGTGAGTGGCTACTTTGAAGCTACTCTGTTAAATGCTCCTCCTATTTCATGTTTCCTATGTATGGCACCTGACAAATCTGAATTTTTATTGAGTTGTCAAGAATAGCAATCATGATAACAGTGAAGGATGAAGTCCTTGTGGTTAATTTTCTGCCATTTACGAAGTAGCGAATTATAATTCATGAAACCATTTCTCTGCTCTCAGTCTGTGGTGCCCCGTATTACTAAAATCATTTGGTTTCACAAACCTGATTATGTTCATACTATTTCTGAAACAAGACATTTCCCTTTCTGTTATCTTGGATAATACAATTTCCAGTGTGCATTTAGAAGATCAGAGAACATCAATGAGTACAGCCGCTCCTATTTTTATGGCACATATTGTTCATGGTTCTCCACAGCTAGGGATGACTTAGTTATGTGCTTCTGATTATTAAACCTTATAATAACATAAGGTATGCTATACAATCAATTACAATAAATGACTTTATTGCCAATATCTAGCAATTTCCTGTTATTCTCATCTCAATTATTTTCAACAGAACAAATTGCCTGAGGACAATTATGTGTGTTTTATGAGCAGATCAGTATGACCTCAAGACTGCAGGGGCAATGCATGTACAAGGGTGGAGAGAGCTTTGAAGGTCCTCAATCATGCTTGCTTATTATTGCAGCTCACTTGGAAAAGCGTGAAAGTTTCCCACTTTGGTTGTACACATCATAGTCCTGAGACTTTTCTGCACAGGTATTAGCTCACTAGCAGCCTACAGTTGTCAAGGGGAAAAGATAAAGATGGTGGTTACAGTCGTGTCTAACTTCTAAAAATCTATGGGATCACTTAAACATTATTAAATGAAAACAAAATATTCAAATCCATTTTATTTACCTTCTTAACCTTTGACTGTTCCTCTGTAACAATACAAACTGGAACAGTCTTTGAGAGAGGACTGGGATTCTCCTGTAACCTCTCTGTGGAACAGTAAGTACAAAGGATACTGAAATGATGATAACACTTGGCAATATCTCATGTGCATTGTGGGCTGTGAAGAAGCAGGCTGAAATCACAGGAACATACTGTGAAAGGCCATCTTGTAAATGCAGAGAGCGCCACTTATTGCACCACACAATATGTAATCTGAACTGTTAGGCTGACAAACTATGAAGTTCATTTTATTAAAAAAAATCAAAATGCAAAGCAGTGGGGGGAAAAAGAAAGTGTATGTAACAGAAATAACAGTGGATTCCAGAGATCCCTATTTTAAGTTCAGAGAATTAACTAAAAAAAACAAAAAACCCCAAAACCACTAAAAATCCTCTTTTATCTCAGGGTGAGTATATACTCAAAATATAGAACAGCTATAGGTCCTTCTGGCATATGCAAATCCACCCAGATCTGTGAGAAATCACAGGCTCTGCTACACAGTCAAAGCATTACTGGGCTGTCTGTTGTCTCCTCCTTTCTGACTATTGTGTTCATATGTTGCTGTTAAAAACTTCACTCCAGTAGAGAATGAGCAATCTCCTGTGACCAGTTCACGGCATTTCTCTCCCTTCTGCACATTACATCCCACATTAATGGTAACTGGTAGCCACTGAGTTTAGACCCCAACTACTCTTTCCAGAAGGCATCAGGCTGGTCTGTGGTCTAGAAATAATTGCATTCAGGCCAGATTATTAGATATATATCCAAAGTAGATAACATACGATCCGATACTTGGTCCTTGCCGTAATGAGCAAGATTGCCATCAGTAGGTTACTCATAACAAAAAGTGGGCACTTGGGAGAGAATTTATCAGCCTAGGAACATACTTTTAACTATGGATAAAAACATATAAGTGCCCAGAGAATGTTTTAGAGATATACAACTTCTCAAAGGGCACCTGAATCAATGATTTGTTGTTATAAGAAAGAGATACTCAAATGTTCTTCGGTTGGCCCTTGTGCTATAGAAAATTAATTCTAGTAGGCCAGATCTAATTGTGAGACCTTAAATTTTTCTGTAGCGAGAACTGGGACTTGAAAACACATTACAAAAACGTGTTTCGTCAGGTTTAAACAGGCTTGGAAAATGTTACAATAAAATAGAACAAGCTAACTAGAACATGAAAGGGAAATTATTTGCTATTCTTCTACAAAGCTGAAGAACTTATCTGTTCATATTGGTGAAAAATGGAGGAAAAAAATATAAAAAGAAGCAGGAGAAAGTAATGCACTTTTAAAGTAAGCAATTTCTATGACAAAAGGAAGATTGTTATTTGCTTTCAGTTTTCTGATTTATTTTTCAAAATGAAATTGAAAGTCCATTCATTGGGAGCTTTTTCTTAATAACAGAACACTTACATGAGTGAAGAATTTAAGCTCAAGAAATGTTTTTTGTTGGAGTTTAGATTGTTTTGGGTTTTCTTGGCTTATTTTAAAATATTATTTCCTTGCATGAGTAAAGTTTTTGTCATATAGCAGCAATCAGTGTTGTGAAAATCAAGACAGAGGACAGCCAGGTCAGTTTAAAAAATGTTTTGCTGAGGAAATTATAAAGAAAATGTATTGAAATACTACGTGCTGGTTAGAAGGCTGCAGAAAATAAAAATCATGTCCAGGCTTGAGGGTTTGGTCCAAAATTCATTCTACCTACCTGAAGGGCCTAATTTATGTGCCTAAGTTCTTTGCACTACAGTTGACAGATAACTGCTGGGTGTATGTATTGCCTGCAGCAAGCTCCCTCCATTGACTCTGGAAGGTATCTGAACAGATGAAGTTTAGGCACCAGGGATCTTAGCCCTGAGGTTCAGAGACCAAGGATCAGATCTGAAGAGTCCTGACACCTGGTTTTCACAGATTATCTTTAGATGGGCAGCTTCAGTGATTTCAAATTGGCATTTGTTTCTGAAGCTTTGGCTTCCTGAAAGTATTAGACTAGTTCTGGTCTTCATAGGCAGCAAGTTGATAGACTGCTTTTCAGGCTTTCTCCTTTCCTCTTCCTATATCCCATCTGAGACTGATCTGATGAGTTTAAGTTCTTGCAAATAGCACTGCTATCTCATGTTCGGCAGCTCTGCATTGTGATGGGCTCTATAATTTTTCTGATGAGCAATTTCTTTCATACAACTTTTAATCTTTCTTTTAGGCAATGATCAAAAAATCTCCAATCTGTCAGCAGCATTCTATGAGATCAAAGAGGAAGGGAAAGTGGATTGCTAACAATAGACTACCATCCTCCAGCTGAATAGGCTGAATTATGATGAGGTATAAGGTGGGAATGTATTTTTGATGCATGGTTCTGTTCCAGAGCTTGAGCATTTTTGAAGGTTTAACATGAGCCCTTCAAGGTATTTTTGTGTATGAATAGGAAGGAAGTTTGTCTTAGTTGAAATCATGTTACTTAGTCCAGTATGAATTCTGACAAAATTTGAAACAACAAAACTCTGAATATATTGATTTCTCAAAGCATACTAACATAGCAAAGAATATATCCACTTGCTTAATAATATTAGTTGAGACATTTATTTGCTTAACTGCTTTCAAATGTTTTGTGTATTTTGCGAATAAAATTTTCTGTTATGCTTGAATATAGGGAAAAATTATTAGGAAAATACTGATTTCAGAGTCTCCTAATATAGTCTATCTTTGGGAGATATTGCTTCTTTGAAACAGATTCTCTATGCATTCTTTTTGGAGACCTATCTGAGAAGCCAGGACAAGTATCTACTTAGTTATTTTCCTCAAGTATGCTGCATAACAACAATAAATTACCTGGTTAGAAAATAAATCTATCAGCTGCTAGCCTGTGAAAACCCTTAAGACTCAGCCTTCCGGGTTTGTGTGTAGAAAATCTCCAAGCAGACCCCAGGAAGACTTTCTTGATGTACCCCATGAGGTTCATTGACCTGCTTGCTTGACTCATAGTACCTTCATGGCCTAGAACTACTATCACTGCTTGTGAGAGAATGCAGCGGAAAATGTGTTTAATCAACACTTGGTTCACTGGGAGGAAATTTGATCCACAGTGCTCTGATCTATAACTTGATGGGTCCAGCATATGAATGTTTTATCAAAAATTTTCCAAACAGGAAGGCACTTGTCAACCATTATCAAGCTCCTCAGTGATAAAGCAGACGAATGTGAGGGTATTTAAGTTTTGCACCTGGACTTTGAGAGCTCATAAACAGATGGGGTTTTTCCCATTTTGGAATTGGCAGTCTTTA
Organism: Urocolius indicus; assembly: GCA_013401255.1. NCBI lineage: Eukaryota > Metazoa > Chordata > Aves > Coliiformes > Coliidae > Urocolius > Urocolius indicus. The sequence continues at coordinate 156,771 of WBNH01010601.1, forward strand.
AGACATCCTGAACATCTTGGTATGGAAACAGTAGAAGTGACAGGTGAGTGGACTTGGGCACATTAGAACACTTACATTTCCTCTTGGCAAGTCTGTCTTTTTATTTTTGGCTGTTCGATGGGTTTTTTTAATGTCTTATGCTATTCTATTTAAAAAGCCATAAGAAAAACCCGCTCATAGATGTTCAAGTAGTTTTGCATTTCTGGGAGAATAACATTCTCATTATTAAAATAGTTGGACATCTGCAATTCAGAATTTTATCTGCATAAGATATAAAAAATAGCAAACACAACTGTGATAAAGCATGTTTCTTCTAGTCTTTGTAGAAACAAATAGTCAAACTTTAATTATAGGGATGCTCAACACCTCTCTAATAGTACTTGGCTGACAAAAATGTAGCTGATAAAATTATGGTATAGATATATCTGTTCCCTCCCAAAAAACCAATTACCTCTCAACCTCTAATTTGTCACGTAGGTTCTAGCACAAATTTCATTTTCTTAATTACTCTCAGTGCACCAAAATACACATCATTTAATTCTTGGCCACTGTTGTGTTGATAATACTTTACATTTAATGAAATGTAAGTCAAAACACTTGTTGAATGTGTCTTGTGGCCCAGGATAGCATGTCATAGACTTATTAAATATTAAAACAGGACTTATGCTCATGCAGCATAATCAACCATTGATGAATTAATAGCATCCATCCTTCTGTGACAGGGTGGCTATTCATAACCTACAGTAAATGTCCCAAGACCGTATCCCTAGAACACACCTTGCAATCCAATATATTCTAGAGATACTGGTTATATATTTCTTCCAGGACCAACAGCACAATATTGGTTTCTGTTTTAGCAAATCCTGAGCACTACTTGAGTTTAGCTGTTTTAACTGGTAAGTGTTTTCATACTTAGACTGTTGTGCGGAAGGTCTCCTAAGACAGCATGGATGCTAATTATCAATTATAAAGGGGGCTGTCAAGAAAAGAGAAGTTCCCATCACCACATGAGATGTATTCTATAGAGATTTATTTTAGATTATGAACTCTGTACTCTGTGTTGGCAGGAGAATTTCTATTTTCATGTTCATTAAAAGAGTGAAATCACATGGGGAGGGTGTTGTGTGTGTGTGTATACATATATCGTATAAATTCTTACCCAAAAGATAATGGGTTTGATCAGTTTCCATGAATTTGAGAAAGGATTTGCTAGGCTAGAAATCAGTATTTCATTTTAGTACCCATAAATGATAGATAGGGCATAAGTGTCCTTAAGTGTACTACAATATAATCAAGAATATTCCATTCTTCTACAACATGTCAAGTGAAATCCTCACCTTCATGAGGTCATTGCAATTTTTGTAGTCAATCACAGTGATTCATCTACCAGACTGCATGAAGCATTGTAATAAAATATATTTTGCTAATAACTTCTGAGTAGAGAACTATATTAAAAGGCCATACACTGTAGTTTTTGAAATTAAGTTATTCAGCAACAGGAACAAGTGTATTTCTGCTGAAACAATAGCAGAGGGGGACATGGCTTTTTGGATTTTCTATGTCTTTTAGGAGTCAAAACTTTGGCTGATGTCTAATAAACAGCCTGACTTTCAAATCATAAGTAGAAGCCGTTGAGCTCTTTCAAAATGGTATTGCAATGCAGTCTGAAGATCCCATCTAAATACATCTCTAGAGGTTGAAAGCTGGAAAACTTGGAGCCTGTGAAAGGATATCTGAAGAATCAATAATGTGTAGGCAAAAGCCACAGAGGATGCCTGTATCAGGAAAATGTAGAATATGATTTTTTTCTTAAGTGAAAGAAGTTTCTTGGAAGCAGGACTGTATTTGTGTATTATTTCCAGATCCTGTACAGGGAAAATAAAGGGGAGCTGGTGGGGGAAGTGCTGTAGCTGAGCTGATGTAAGATTTTTGTTGTGAAATCTGAAAACCTTGGTGAAACAGCACAGTCTTCTCAGTTTTATGTAAGAGAAAAAAAGGATTACTCTATTGTAATAGAGTAAATGTAATAGAATAATTGTAACTTACATATTGCTCAAGTAACGTTTTGTATTGCTCACAGAAACATTTCAGTGTGGATGGTTTCAAAATAAACACTTTTAGAGCACAAAGTTAAAGCTGTAATATGATAAATATCTTTCACCATCTTCCTCTGTGTTTGTAGTGAACATTCATGCTTTGATGTGGTTTTTACTAGGAGGTTTCTGTGGCTTGATATCAGCCTTAAAGATCTCATAGGAGGATACAGTGCTATTCTGCTGCTTTGGGAGATGAAATGTATCTCTCTACCTTCATCCTAGCCACACACAATCAGTTTTAAGACAGGAGAGAAATCCAACTCAGAAAATGCTATTCAGATCTTAAAATTGGCACTAAAAATCTAATGAAATTTATTCGGTTTCAAAGCATCATTACAGCCCTCAGTGAGCCCCTGATAAATTCAGGAACAAGGCTAACTTTGTGGAAAGAGTTTAAAGGATGCAAATAACTGAAAGCCTTTAACAGTTATCTTAGACAGGAAGGTGAATGTAGTCAAACTGAGAGAAGTCTGTACCAGGCAAGTCTAAGGCATAAGATGAAATGTATATTTCATCTGTTCTGTAATTCTTTCCTAGCAAAGAAAATGACTTTTCTATCCAGAGTGATTAATTAGGCTTAAAACAAAAAGGAGTAAGATCTTTAGAGGCAAGTGAATCAATAAGCTGTCAGCAGTAATTTGCATTGTTGATGTATAGTATCTCACAGAAAATGGTACTTCAGAAGCTGACCATGTGCTGGAAGGAACTCCAGGACATAATCATAATTTATTTGAAGGAAGGAGAGTATCCGTAATCAAAATACAACCACAAAAGACCCCTGCAACCTGAAAACATCAGTAATAATAGCACAAGAAGTAAAAGGAGAAGTACTATGTGAGAGTTTTAATGTAATAAATCCAGGACCTTTAGCTTTGTCCTTAAATGTGCTCCTTTCAACTTTCACTCTTCCTGATTGCTAGGAGAACCTAGAAGTGTAGGATATGAATGAATAGCGTCTCTTCAGTTTAGCTACTCCAAATTGAAAATAAAAGAAAAGCAACACAACTTCAAGCACCAATCAAGTGGCAATCTCAATAAGATGAAGAATTAGCCTTGTTTCTGAGCCTTAGGCTAGCTGCTATTTCTGTACTAGTGCATATTAGAAATTCTCTAATTCCAGCTCTTGATGCTTGATCATCTTTACGTTATGAGGGCAAAGAAGAAGCGATCAGAGTGTAAATGAGGACAACATGCACAATTAAGATTTTTAGGTGTAACTGATATAAGAATTTTCACTATTTTACTTCTGTAGACTGTTGAGATAGTCAGAACACTTTCCATCAGACCAGATAGATAATGCCACACTAAAAGGGAGTCACAAATGCAGATTCTTCTTGAATGCTTCTTGTTATAAACAATTTCCTTTAAAAACCCAGAATTTTATTTGTCCAGTGTTCAGATGGATGGATTTCTTTCCCAAGGTAGCAGAGAATAATTTAGAGTGAAATTCTACTTGTGTATGCATCTTCATGTCATTCATTTTACCCCTTGAAGGTTTAAGAAGGGCTAGGTTCAAGAAATGCAGTGTCTTAGAGCTAAGGGCAAGAGTACAGCAGAGAAAAATGCTGTCCATAAAACAGTCTAAGACAAATTTTAAACCCACAGTTAATGTGCTACGTATTTATGCATGCTTTGCCCATCTGAGTTTTGAATATATGCAGGGATGGATATTCTGTCTCTATGAGCATCTTGTTTCAGGACTTAACAAAATCTTTTTTTCTTATGCCCACCTGGAAATTTGTCTTGTTGCAACGTGCAAAAATTGCCTTGCATTCTTTCTCTTTGTAACACAAAGAGGAATCTAGCTGTCTTCTTCATAGCCTCTGTTTAGTAGCATATTACTGCAATTAGATTCCCTTTATACCTCTATAAGCTGAAGTCCAACTTATATGATGAAATACGTATATACTTGTCTACTTAATTCCACACAAATTTTAATGAATTTACAAAATATACGTAACATTATGTATAACTTGTACATATTATTAAACATGCTAGTATAAACTGGCTGTAAGGAAGTACAATTCTGTTGCATTAGCTGTTGAGAGTGGATTTTTATAATTTTTATTTTTGAAGTTTAAATTCACAAAAGTCTCCAAGAAAGAGATGTTATTACATATAAAGGATTGACATTTTGGGACATGTTCCTATGGGACCTGATCTAGGTGAACCTGCTTCTGCAGGGAAGTTGGACTAGATGATCTCTAAAGGTCCCTTCCAACTCTACCATTCTATGATTCTGTTTGCACTCCACTGAAATGACAATCTGGAATAGGTACAAATAAGTGATAAAAATATACAATATGATCACTCCATATTCTATGACTTCAATTTTGTGTAGATTATGACCTCTGTGTAAATTGTGATTGCAGTTTTCTTTCAGTCTCATAGATTTTAATAGTTTCATTAGAAATGTGAGTCCCAAATTATGTATAACTGCCTTAAAGTGGGGAAAAAAACCCCACCATCTCCTTTATCTCTTTTTCTTAATCTCCAAATTAAGTATGATATAAAACTATTGTTCAAGTGCATATTTCATTTTTGTTTATTGGGCTTTTTGGCCAGAAGCCCTGCACTGGCAAACAGAGCTGGTGACACGTCTGTTGCCTGTGTTTTCTGGGGCCCTGTAGTTTAGTGAGTAGCCTGCTACAGCCAGTTGGCAGAAGCCAGTTTGAGGATGCACCAGATTATGTGCTCATATTGAGCCTGGTCACTTTTGCGTATGTGAAATGCTCTGTGTGTGTGGACTTGCTGCTGAGTTTTGTGGGAGTCTTGGGGGCAAAAAGGCTGCCTCCTTTGCTTTCGTCTGCACATTGTTCTTTCTGGTCCCTTTGCCTAGGGGTAGAGTTGAGGAGGGACGTAGCAGAGGAAGGTTAGTCAGGGACCACTGAGGTAAGGTGGCCATGCTCAACAACATGGAACAAAGAAGGGTGCATCCATGGGACACCATGGATGTGGTGCCATTGAGCATTGTGAGGCCACTGCTATCATCCTACACAGGTTGTGGTAGTTAGGGGAGATTCCCCATCAGTGGAAAAGGACAACATCACAGACGTGTTCAAAATGAGAAATAAGAAGCAGCCAGGGAACTACCAGCTGGTCAGTCCCTGGAAAGATCACAGAGCTATCCTAACAGTTATTTATTCTAGAGAGAAGGTGTTTGGGAACAGTCTGTGTGAATATGCTGGGAACAAATGTTTGTTAAAGCTTCTGTGATGAAGTGGCTGTTTCAGTGGATGAGAGGGGAGTAGTGGGCATACCTTCACTTTAACAAGGCTTGCATATTCTCTCATAGTATATCTGTAGTCCGAATGGAGACATACAGACTGGATGGGTGAAATACAAAGTAAGCGCTAGTGTGGCTGGACAGCTGTGCTTCAAATGTAATGGTCAACAGTTAAAAGCCAGATGATGTCTGATCACTAGTGACATTCTTTCAGTTTCAATAGAGATGGCAGCAATGTCTTATCTCTTTGTTCTTAGGTGATGGGACAGAGTCAACTGTTGCAAGCTCATCAAGCTGGGGAGCACGGCATACTTACTTTCAGAATCTGGACATGTTCAGAACTTGACTGGCTAAGGTTCTGAGCAATCTCATAAAACTCTGGAGTTAGCTCTGGTATGAGGACTAGATGACCTACAGAGGCCCCTTAGGATTTATATACAGCATTTATTCAAGAAGTACTTGTTGTATATGTTTTAACCCCAGTCAGCAACTAAGCATCACACAGCTACTCCCTCTCTCCCATCCCTGCTTCCTGTAGGATGAGGAGGAGGACTGGAAAAGAACAAAACTTATTGGTTGACATAAGAGCAATATAAAAATTAAAATAAAATATAACAATATTAATGGCTATAATGAAAAGGAATATAACAAAAAAAAAAGGGAGGAAAAGAACCCAAGAAAATATAAGTAATGTACAATACATTTGCTCACCACTGTCTGACTGATGTCTGAGCAGTGATCTGCTCCTCACTGCCACTTGCCCTCAGTTTATATACTGGGCATGACATTCTGTGGTATGGAATAGCCCTTTGGCTAGGGTCAGCTGTGGTAGGGAAGAGCCCTTTGATTGGGGTCATCTGTCCTGGACATGCTCCTTATCAGCTTGTTGTGCATCCCCAGGCCACTCACTGACAGCGCAGGGTGAGAAGCAGAAAAGGCCTTGATGCCATGCAAGCATTTCTCAGCAATAACCAAAATACTCCTGTGCTATCAACATTCTTTTCAGTGTAAAATCAAAACAAAGCCCTGAAATAACTCCTAAGAAGAAAATTAACTCTATCTCAGCCAAAGCTAGGACAACACAGTAAATCTCTTTAACTATATGGAAAGTGTAGAGCTGCACATGGCCTTCTATCCACTGAAACTCCACTGTGCTCCTGTGTAAGCAGGTGTTTAAGATTTTTTTTTATTTTAAATATGCTTGCTCTATTGCTTATATGTGCAGAATCTTCTCATTTTTAAATCAAGTCATTTTGTTCCTCAGATCAATAATGAACCACAAGAGATACCATTAATAACACATCCCTCTAGATGTCCTAGGTTTAGAAATGGTAGGCTAAGGCAGTATTTACAGCTATCAATTCTCCTTTAAGAAAGAACTTATCATACTTTTACAAATAGTCTCTTTTTGTCTCTGCAACTCTGTCTAATATAAAGGTGACACCTCTGTCAGCTTCTTCTTCTCCACAGTAAAATTTACTTTTGTTTCATGCCTATTTGCACCATGTAGCCAGTAGAAAAAAGTTCAAAGTGGTTAGATGGAGCTGAAAACATCAGTGTGTAAACTATTTCTTTTCCAAAACAAATACAGAAGAACTTGGGGAAGATTTAAATGCAGTGTAACTGACACTAGCTAGCACTCAGTCACTGAGGTGGGTAGCTCTCTAAGCAAGAAAATATGTACGGAAAAATAACAGGAAAAAATTAACCCAGGAAGAAATCTACCAAAGAATTGTTCCTCATTTATTACTGAAGACTGTTGATGGAAAGTACACAGAAAGTGAGAGAGAAGACTGGTACTAAGAGCCACATGGGAAATGATCAGTAGAAAATCCAGCCTTTATTATTTCTGTGAGTCTCTGAAACATGGACAGAAACACAAGGACTCTATGTAATTGGAGAAGTGATGTTTTGTTTGACCATTTTTTGGAGGAAGATGAAATAGCTATATTTTCATCTTCAGAAGTTAAAGGCTGAATGAGTCCATCCTATCCTATATGTTGGCAAGTACAGTGGAAGAACAGCAGTCAGGTGCCTGTTTTCATGCCTGACAGTACCCTTTAGTGACTGCAGCTATAGATTGGAACCTCCTGAGGGGTTGGGCACATCACAGGCAGAACATAAAGGCAGGAAACTGGGATCTGCTTCTGAATCTGCCCAGGGCACAAGCATCCCCAAGCGGCTGAAGGCAGTTTGCACTAGTGATCTGTGACCAGTGACTGAGAGCAGAGAGGAGAGACAGAGGGCTCTTTTTTCCTCCTCTTTTTTTCTCAGGCCAGACAGCTGTCACCTCTGTGGTTCTGTTACATCCTGTAAGGAGCTTCATGCTTTCTGGATGCACAGATGAGAAAAGGACCATGAAGAAGACAGGTGGTGAAGCTACCTTACATGGCGTCTTGATAGATGTGAGCTGTGAAGAAGTACACTACCAGGAGGGCCCACACTGTTAGATACTGTTCATTTGATGAAGAAATGGATAATTTGTTATGCTTTGATTACTACAGATTAGATAGCCTTTCTCTGATTCATTTTGTGCCATTTCTATTCCTTAATTCCTATAAAAATAAAATAAGAAGTTCTTATCCCAACTATATTGTTTTTAACATAACTACCACTAATGAACAGCTGCCAAAACAATAATTTTTTTCTAGAGAGTAAAATAACAATTTGCCAATGGACAGCAGTGTAAATGAGCTGTCTGTCAAGCTGCACTCTCTTAAACTTAAGAAAACTCTTAAACTTAAAGAAAAAAAGCCATATCTTTTCCTTTTGATTTTGATCTTGCATAAACCGAATTGAACAAGCATTGAAAAAAGTCACCATGAGGTTACACAAAAGATAAGTCACAGAAGTGACTGATAAGAGACTCAGGAAAGGAGTCAGAGATCAGAGAATGTAACTGCTCTAAATCATCTATATGCTGTAAACTGTCAACTTGCTTATAGCCGAGAGTAAACGAGGTAACGAGCCAGCTCTCCATAGGAATGAGTGTACGAGGTTTGAAACTTAAATATCTCCTCAAAAATGCACATAAGCCTGTGTTAGAGAAAAGAATGGATACTCAGGCCAAGATCAACCCAGAACCCTGCAAGTAGACACAGTGCTGTTGCTTAGTGCTGAAAGCCAGTTCAAAGCCAGTCCTCGTGATCCAGCAACAGAATGTCTAAATTCTTAAATTCAAGCACAGCATATAGGTGATTTGCTGCAAAATTTTGAACAGTAAGGCACTGTGTTCAAGATGTGTATGTTACATATTTACCTTATAATTTATTTAATCTGAAAAAGAAGTCTTCTGTATCACCAGACTTACGTGTAGGGATGATTTTACATTTTCCACATATTTCTTTTTCTTCTTCAAATCCATCAGCTGTGCTGCTAGAATGCCTGCCTGCATAATTCTGCTGAAAGCATGTATTTAAGAATGTCTCAATAACAACTCATAAACAACCACAGAGAAAAGTGGTTCTTCAGAAAACAGCTCCTTCTGTGACCTATCCCTGTTCAGCTGTCATTTTGAAAAGGGAGGACACAAGCGCTTTGAGGTGGTACAGAGTGGAGAGAAGTAGAGGTGCTAGATTGGCATCCTTTAATAAAGAAAAAAGGGAAAAAAAGAAAAACGAAGCAAATCATTTATGTTATTTAAACTCCAGTAGCTTGAGTTGGGAGTTTCTGTGCAGGGGTGTTTCAGATTTCAAACAATTTTTGGAGGTGGTGGCTTTGTGCATGTTGGCAGTGTGTGTGCAAAGCCTCTCCAACACTGGGGTCCCCTTTCAGCATGTTGCTCACCTGCCTTGCCTTGTACCACTTGCAGCCTTGCCAGGGCAGACCTTGTGGGCAGCTCCTAGTTGTTGCCTGTCCTTCATTATTTTAGGTGAGACAGCACAGGAAATACTGTGCTTTAATTCATCCTAGAATCTGCAGCACTAGCACGATGTCCAAGTAAACATTTTTATTCCTGCAGGAGTCTGGCAGCTGTCTTGCTCCTGCCTTCTCTTTGAGCCCAGGAAATCTGGAATATCTTTCCCAGGCCAAGCAGAAGCAGATATTGCTGTAACACTGTAAGGATACAGATTTATATGATTGCAAAGGAGAAATTTAAAAAAAAAAAAAAAGAAAAAAAAGGTAACTCGAAAAGAGTGTGTGTAGATTTCTTGTTGCTGTAATTTCTGCACAGAAGAGTTCAAACCATGCTCAGAGCAAGCAGGAAGGTAGAAGGCAAGGACAGAACAGAACGAGGTGAAAGGATGACTTTTGCTTTTCAAACAGTGCTGAGTGCTGGTAGAGGACCAATGCCAGTCTATTGAGGCTGTTTAATTTGGCATATTAGCAGCAGGATTTTTCTTTGCATGTGAGTCCTTTTAATAATGTCTAATATATGACAAATTTTAACTTTCTAATAGCAATGAGACAGTGTTTAACATATACCTTCTGCTGTTAAAATGTAATCACATTTTGAAGTTATTGATTTACAATACCATCTTTTAAATAAGACAAAATACTGCTGCCAAAATGTCTGGTTCAAACAATCTAGATAACAAATGTTTTTGCTTGATAGCCCATATTGCTGCAAGATGTAAATTTCCTAGTTTCAGGAATCATGCACTGAAGCCCACCTTGGTGAACCAGAAGCAGAAGCAAATGGGTGTGAAGTGGGATACAAGGCAGTGGAGCATGACTGAGCCCCTTGTTACATGACGTGAATGACCTAATTCATTTGATGCTGTACTATTTTTATTCTATGAAACATTTTTTTTCCTTTCTTTTTCACCTCTGTAAAGGGAATAAAATTTTATGAGACTATAGTGGGAAGGACTGTGATACATTTACCTGTGCATCTCTTTCTTTCCTAGACACTTTATGAATCCATTAGTTGAATTTCAATATGTTTTAATAGAGAGGTTTATCTAAGGCCCATGAAAATAAGGTAGGTAGATCAAAGTGTAGGCCAACTGTGGTTCTCGTATTGCCAAGCCAGTTGGAGCTTGTGCTTCATTAGGGAGTCCTGGCAGGAAAGGCCTCACAAAATGCTCCCCTGGTAGCAAATACATGAGTCAGAACTTTTGGCTAAGACAGCAAGCAGGAGACAGAAATCAATAGACAACCTGACTTCATTAGCACCCCTGCTCCTACAGCTGTTCCTTTTTTCCTTTACTTGTTGCATAAAGGCTTATTTATACCACTGTTTTCCAGCAAGTCTTGACTTCTCAATGACCTATTTTTGACTCCTTTTTTAATATATTCCATAAAGGGTCTTTTCTTCTCCATCATTAACTTGAAGTTATTTCCTAGCCTGTTGAAGTGTTTTCTACCTTGCACCTCATTATTTACCCAATTCTGGTTATCATTTCGTGCACACAAACAATTTATTTTCTGTGTAAATGGGTTAAACTGGTTATTTAGTACTTAAAGAAAAGTTCCTTCAGACAGGCAGAGGGAAAGAGACAAACAGCCTTGAAAAGCAGGCAGACATCAAAGATAGGAAAGAAAAAGGGCCCTGATTTTGTTAAAATACTGTGTGGGATTTGAGGTAAAGTAGATCAACTTTCCTCATTTAGGTACCGATTCTCACTTATGGCAATGGCAGTGTTGTTTTCCTCACGAGGAAAGCTCAAGAAAATTAGAAACTGAATGCATTTGCAGTTGTTTGGTTTTGGCTAGCAAGATACTTTACTATTCACTGTCATTTGTCCTATAGGCTTAAAATATAAATTATTTGAAACACAGGAAATTTTTGTTTGTTTCATTTGTGCAGTGCCCAGTACAGTGCGATACTGATCCACAGTTGTGGCTTCTACATTACACAGATGCAGAATAAGGCTAAAAAAAGGCAGCAGAAAGCAGAAAGATGTTTTGGTTTAGTATTTTTTTTTCTCACCATAATGCTATTTTCTGCATGTATATTTATCATGTAAAGGACCTAGGAGGATTCAAGAAAATTATGAAAATACTTTTTTATGGGTTTCTTATAGGTAACCACAAAGCTAGGTTTGGCTGATTTTTCTTTTTAGAAAAGTAGCAACAGTATAGCTGTTTCTGTGTAGAACTTTGTCCAAAAGAATTAGCTTTACTCATCTGAAAGACACAGGATTACTTTGTTGTCACTACATTTTTATTGTATTAAACCTCTACTTATAGGTGGTCCTGTTTGAAGGCAGTACGAGAATGATGGAAACATGTCTCAGTTCAACATTTAGTTAACTTCTTGTGAACTGTTGCAGACTCAACACAGACAAAATAAGTAAAGGTGTTCACATAGTCTTGAGGCACCACGTGATATGTTTTTCCTGTATGTTCATGGTCGAACTAACTTAGGACTGAGACCAAATTTTTCCTAACAGGTTGCAAAATTTAACACTTCTTTAGATCACATCATGCCATTCATTTCCAAGGTCATCTTGGAGTTGCGCTTAGGAAATGTGAGTGGGCCTGAAATATGGCAGTGTCCTTGACACTTCATGACAGGCCACGCTTGTAGCATATGATGACTTACTGTAGTTACCACACTTTGATACAATTTGGTGGGAAGGTGCTGTGTACAGTGAATTGCTCCAAGGCACAAACTGTGCTACATCAGCTCAGTTACTTCTGAGGTTGTTCCTAATACTTCTGTGCAATACCCTGGTCACGTGTAAATGTGTAAGATGGTTTAGAGCTAGCTTTAGAATCTTTAAAACAGCATTTCATTCTGTTCTGTGAACAGACCCTAAGTATAGCACAGGATTTTATTTGTTTGGCTGTTTTGTTTTGTTTTTTAAAAATTAGTTCTTTTTTTAACTGAAGTGGAAACAGTTTAGCAAGCCTGGACTCTTGCAACCAGATTGTGCTGACTGTGAGGATAAATTTGTGGGCTGAGTTTTGTGTCTGCTGAAACTACATAAAAAAGCATGAACTGCAAACTAGATGATGCCGTTGCTCAATTTGCTTTAACTAAAAGTTCCTGCAAAAGATCAGACTAATTAAGGCTGTTCTCTGAGGACCTAAAAAATGTAAAATCCTATTAGAATACTCTTGAGCTTTTAATTAGTTTCAGGTGGAAGTACAATAGAGGTTTATGCCTATGTTTTCCTATCTGCAACCAGCTAGTTGACTTACAGACCTGACTGGGAAAAGCACAGGTGGTTCTAGTGGATGAACACAGGAGTTTCAGCAGGAGCAGTCCAAACATACACTGTCTCCTTGGAGTTACTCTGCTTTGTATAAATAATGACTTTTGGAACAGGCTTTCAAATATCTCAGAAGAATGTAGTACGTACTATCTCTGTACCACAAAGCCACCATGGGCAACTCCAGGGTTTGATCGGGTTGTTCAGGGCCTTGGCCAGCCAAGTTCCAAATATCTCCAGGTTGGAGATCACATGGCCTCTCTGGGCAACACATTCTCATGTCTCATGTCCTTCACTGGGAAGATTATTTTTTTCCTTCAATTCAACTGGTATGTCCCTTCCTGCAGATTGAGTGCTGCATCCTGCCCTCGCTCTGCACTTCTGAGAAGGATTTGGCTGGGTGTTATCTGTGACCACCCATGAGTTAGTGGAAGAACCCAACAGCCTCCCTGCTCAGATTTCCTTCCCTTTTGCAGACAGTGGTTTCCCAGCTCCCACAGCTTCCTTTGGTGCCCCAGGAGCCCCATCGCTTTGCCAATCTTGGTCTCACTTTCTCTGCTGCATTCCCTTCAGTATGGCAGCAACAGCTGTTCTGTACTGATGAGCCCCCAGCTAGATATAATACACAAATAAAAATATCTTGCTTTCTCTTTCTAATGAATATTTAAGGTATTTCAGCACAGAACTGATTTCTACTTTTCCTCCACATGTCTACTTGATTTGTGTCCTTAAAGTAACTTCTGTAGTTTGTTTTTCTTTTCTCATCTCACAAGAATGGATTTATTATCAACACAAGGGAAACTATTTTTTGAACCCTTATTTGACTTCAGTACCTAAGAAAAGAAGCAAAAACCTATTTTCCTCTAGCCTATGTGACTGCATATGATTTGAGCACAACAATTTCCTGGAAGTGAATACTTCACCTATTCTTCAAGAATCATTGCCAGCTGAAAATAATCATGAACAGCTGTCAATGCAAAATGTGAGCTACTTCTTTGTGTTACTGTTCCCAGCCTCTCTCTAGTCTGAAATCAAAGCAACCCTAATCACCTTATTTTCTAAATTTGGAGCATTCAGAAGATATGCATGACATGTTTTTGAGGTGAGAAACAATAGTTTACAAAATAGCCCCATAATCTTTAACAATTTCTGAAACTTTGCAAGTACTTGTGTCAGGAGGTTGGGACATCCCTTTTTTCTATAGTAGCTAGCAACAGGACAAGGGTAATGGGATGAAGCTGGAACACAAAAAGTTCCACTTAAGTATAAGAAAAAACTATTTTACTGTGAGGGTGAGGGATCCCTGGCACAGGCTGCTTGCTCTCTTTCCTTGGAGGTCTTCAAGACCCACCTGGACATGTTCCTATGGAACCTGATCTAGGTGAACCTGCTTCTGCAGGGGGGTTTGACTAGATGATCTCTAAAGGTCCCTTCCCACTCTACCATTCTATGATTCTAAGTATCTTTTTTTTTTTTTTTCCAATTCAGAGATATCAAAGTGATACTGACCTAATTAAAACTAATATAGTCTTTTGTTGGAGGAATTTAATAAATTATAAGGATATATGTTTCTCTTTTGATGGACTTAGGTCTCTTCTAAAACATAAAAGAAAAGCTTAATCCTTTTGATGTTACTTTCCATATGTTCTTAAAGAAATAGGACAAACGTGAAAGAGAGAAAGGGAAAATGAGGAGAAATCCATTCAGATGGGGAGATCAGATTTTAGTACTGTTTAATTAGGTTGATGGCTTAACAAAGCAAATTGTAGGTCACCAACGACGAGGGACTGACTTGGCAGCTGACATCATGAGCTTGGGGACCCCTCACAGCTGGGCAGTTCACAGGGTTGGAGAGCAGCTGTGCTTCTAGGGAGGCTCTGCCTCTGCAGTTCTTACTGATGTCTGCTGAAATTCATTACTTGTCTTCAATGAAACCTTGGAGAAACGAAGGGCTTGATACTTCTCACTGAAAAAAAAATCTCTGCTAAATAATCTGACCTTAGAGATTCTGGGAACTGCATTTTAAACATTATTGATATTCTCAAGCTAATAGAAACAGATACTGTATCACTTTGCCTGTCTTAGATTATCTGAGATGATGAAATATAAAGATACAATACCCACTAAAAATAATCTGTTCAATGAGGATTATTCCTGAAATTATCTACTCTTTGACTCTGTAACTCCTGAAATTATATTCCTATTCTGAGGCTTCAAAATGGTATACTAATTCAGAAATTAAATTGACAATCCATATATCAAAGCTGTAGACCTCTTCTCTGATCATTAACACTCTGTGAATAATTTAGATTCACAGAACGTTACCTGTAAGTACAGAGTGGCACCTGTAAACATTTTATCTCACTAATGACTACATTAATATCTAAATCTTCTAGGGCTGGTCAAAGAAATCAGGATCCTGTAGCTTTCCAAAGCTTCCGGTAGTGCCTGCTACTACCACAGTAAATGTCAGAATTAAGATTCAGGACTCTGTAGTGCTCTCTGGATGCAGAATTCTGCCAAGATTGGCTACTCTGATATCTTGGACCTTTTGGGAAATAGATTTAGGAATGATCAAGACTGAAGTAGCCTGGGAGTCTGAAGCACTGCAAATAAAGATCTGCACAGATGTATATGCCTGAACAGATCAAAGATGGATGTCTCCTGATGCCTCTGCAGTCTTATATATGTTAGAGTTATGATACAGGATTTTGTTTTCCAAAGGCTGGTGAAATTAAAGGCTGATTTTCAGAAGGATGACACTTATATGCAAAGTGGGCTCTCAGCATTAAAACCATTAAGGTACAACTGGATCAGGGGAAGTCTAGATTTAGGATTGCGCTAAACTAAGTTCCAGAGTAATTCCATGGTTTCAGTTCAGATGGTACATGACTCTCATCTTCAGGCAATTCAAGTTATGGATATTATGATTTTGATCTTTACTTTTGCTACAGAACTTTTAGCATTTCAAGGTAATGTGTTGTCTTTTAACCTAGTAGAGAAACTAATAAGTTAAAATCAATCTGGCCTACCCTTTGATCTGAAGATTACAGTGTGATGAATTACATTAACATGTTTTTGTTATCAGAAAATATTACAAGTCTGAAGAAAATGGCAAGCAGAATTTTTGAAAATTGATATAACCAAAAGCCTCAATTTTCTACACATATTTTTTATTTACATAAAAGATTAAATAAGTAATAGTATACAGTAAATCAACAATGTGCTTTTGAGTGGGTTTTTTTCAAATAAATTGGAAAAAAAATGAGTACTTTTTGGCCTCATTAAAAGAAAAAGTAGTGCTGATGTTAGACTTGTGTGGATAAAAGCAGAGATGAGGAAGTCAGCTACAAAACCTGCAGATTTTGTCTGTTGATTTATCTTCAATTGCTTTGTTAGACCACTAAAAACAGCAGCATGTATCGGGAGGGATAATACTGATGTTTTCTCAGAAATGTAGTCTTTGAGGTTAAATATCAGCAGAATATTAATCCAAGACGTTATTATTCTTTGCAGCTTTGAAATAATTTAACTGATCCACGGCAGACCTGACTGTACCGAATGTTACACTAATACAGAGCTAAAGCAGGAATTTGGAACATGAAAATGCAGAACATACAAAATATTAGCAGTCTGAGTAAGCAACTCACAGGGTCATTATGAAGGCTGTATTTTCCCTTTTGTAAGGGAAAAGAGCTAAGTTTTTAAGAGTACTGGAAATAAAGGCACATGTAATTTTGGTTTTAACCAAACAATTTTGGTGAAAGTGGGAAGAAGTATTTCTTCAAATACTTTTATAACCACTTATATTAAATCAAATTTAGTAAAACATTTTTTGGCAGGTCTGTTTTTTCAGGTCTTCTGGTTAACTAGATACTATTCAAAGGTACATTGTCAAACTGAAAGGAAAATCGATAAACCCTAGAATATGTGTTGAATACCTATATTACCCATGTGCTAAATGATATTTAGTATCAATGAGACTATTCTTCAGGCTAGAAGGATAAATGGAATGGTTTAGATTTCTGTAAAAAAAAACCATTATTTGTGCCCTTGGGATGACTACTGACTTCATTAAACAATCTGATAACTGCAAAAGCTCAGAATGTTTAATTTCTGTTTGATAGTAATTTTATCCCATCTATTGCACTTCAGAGTAAAACTACAGGCATGTACCAATAGGTTAGCATGGACTGACAGCCAGTAATTATTGAAATGCCACCAGCCACAGCTTCAAGATATAAAAGAGACAGTGATGTGTTGATTATGGGCAGAAGTGAAAATGGCTAAACAAGGATTTTTATTTTTATTTTTTTCAAAAAAAGTGAACATTTTCTAAAGTTACTAGGCATCCAAAGAAATAAAAAATAAAGTCTTGCATGCAGGACAGGATCTCCTGTTTGTTTCATGATGTGACCTCCACTGCCCAGGAAATGTAAGTAGGTTATTCCTCTCAGTAAAATGAAGCCTTCAAAGCCCTCTTTGAAGCTCTGCTGTGCAGTTAAAGAAGCGATGTGTAATGTATTATGATAAAACCTGCCTCCCCTCAAACATGGTCTGCACAGAAGATTTTTTTAAAAAAATCAAATCAATCTGGATGGTTCAGGCACTTGAACCATATATTTACAAGATAAACATTAATGATAGCTTAGAACGTGAAGTATTTTATTTCTTGTTATTTCTTTCAGCTCTGTTTGTTGTTTTACTGCTGTTACAAAAAAGCATGCTCCATGGGAAGGCATGCCTTGCATTTATGCTGACTTCACCCAGGAACCCTTACTGACTTGTGTGTTTACCTCATGCACAAATAAAGCATATCCAGATTTGAACTCTGTCACTTGGACTCTGCTGAAAAGAAAAAAACAAGTGGCTTTGTCCTGCTCCTCCTCAGAGCTTTGGCTTATTTGGGCTCTCAACTGCATGCTTTCTGGAATACGTAGCCTGGTTATATCAATCATAAAAAGTGCAGGAGGACATGTGTAACTCTACAGATAGGGAATTGTCACTTGTGCTTGTTGCTCCTTTTTCCTCTTGATCTGCTTTGTCTTGGGTTTTCTTGTGTTTTTGCTTGAGATTTAGTTTCTGATCTGCTGGTGCAAAAAGTAGAAACCATTCAAACAGTAGGCTTGTAATGAAAAGATGCACTTTTGCACACAACAGATAACTTCATAGTGCAACTCGCTGCTGTTGGATATTATAGAGGTCCAATGTCTAAATGCATTCAGAAGGTCACAGAGAATATGTCCCCTGGGGCTATTAAATGCAGCAGCAAGATGTCATATTGTCCCAGAGGTCCTTATACCTACATACCTCCAGAAGTGTATGCACGGAAGAGTCTTTTGATATGTGCAGTATGGTTTGTATGGTTTTCTGAACATCTGTTCCTTGTTACTGAGAAAGACAAAATGATGGGCCTGAATGAATCTCTGATCTATTCCAGTGTGCCTTTTCCCATAGCATAAGCTCTAAGAGAGCTAAGTCTGAACTAGAGGAAGGCCTATCTGTTTTTAATATCTCTTTTCTTAATGATTCCCTATAGTCTTCATAGGACAGCTTCTAACTGAGCATGCTGCTTTCTGTAAATGCTCTTCTGACTTTTAAGTGCTCAGCTCTTTGGTTGAAGCTCAAGATTTTGCTAGGCAGGAAGATACCAAACACCAGTAAGAGCAGAGTTGCTCCAAGAGAGAGGATCCAAAATATGAGGAGACATAGGGGTTTACTCAGAGTCTATCAACAGTCCCAGACCTGACGAGGTAATGAAAGAAATCCACTGACCACGCAGGGATGCCAGGAACAGCAGGAAATTAGGTTGTAGATACAACTACATCATAGGGCTGAGACTCATCCAGGAAATCCAGTCAGTAAGTCAGGACAGCCAGATACAGAATGCACCTACAAAAAGCATGCACAAGGGCCTATACTTAGGTAAGCCATAAAGAGGTTAGGTAGGAGAAAGACCAAGGTGAGGGTAGTGATAATAATCACAGTTAACAGATGACTTAGTTTCCTTTGCAGATTGAGTTCTTGGTGTCACATATTGTACTGTTGGTTTTGGGGGTTTATTTTTTTTTTCTAATTATCAATAAGTTACTTATATGAGTTAGAGTGGTACATGCATTTCTGGTAAGGTTTAATGGAATAGACAACAAGCTGAGTAAAAATGACAGGAGTCTGCAGCACTTGGGAAATGATAAATAGGAGAATCCAAGTGCCCCATGCCATTTTAGTAGTTCAAGTTGTTAGTGTCTCACTAATCAGTAAAAGATAACACACACTGTCAAGATGACAGGCAGAAGGAAGTCCTGCAATAACCTTACTCTCTGGGACTTTAAAGACAACATCTGCAGCAATGATACTAACTATTAAAATAAATGGAAAAAATAATGCCATGAAAACTGTAACTGATACCGAGGGAAAGTACTAAGCCAAATTCTACATTTACTTGTAGTCAATGGATTTTCAGGCACGCGCACTAGCTTAAATTATAGTAAATTTGGCTTGTGTTTCACAGATAGAACACTGCAGCATATTTTGACATAAATTTTTAAAATCCACTTAACATTTAATAGAATAAGATTAACTTCTTTGTTATGGCCTGAATGATTTATACACCTGTTTTAAATCAGAAAAAAGCTAGCATAAAGAGCTTCTGTCAGGTTTACTACATGACGACATTCTTTTTCCTAAAAAAAAAAAATATTTTGCAGTTTTCTGAAAGCTTCAGAGTCTTGGTAACTGAATAGCTGCTTAGATGTATATCTTAACCGATTAAGCAGTTTTCATTGTATCCAGACACTTTAAATGTCTTGTTGCTTATCCATAAATATAAATTTGGTCCTTTATGGTCATACCCTCTGCAGAGTAAGGTGGTGGTTTAGGGGAATTAGATACTCACAAGATTGGAACCATCCTCTGGACCAGGTTACTCTAGTAGCAGGCTACTGTTTCATAAATTCCACAGATAAAATGGATTAAATGAAGAAGGGCAGTGATGTAGAAACACTGAATAGTGTTTCTGAGATCCATCCAGAAACTCTAAAACTCTTCTGATCTTGAAATATTGAAAATTTTGGGTTAATATGTTTGTAAATTGCCTGTTTATTTTTACAGGAATTTATATTAGGCTCTTCAGTCAGTTAGCAATGTTGATGTTACTATGTAAGTGTATGATAGCAGCTCCTTGGATAAGGATGAGTTCTGATAATGGCCTTAAGATTAGGCATCCTTCCTGGCAGAGAAGCTGATCTTCTTATGGGTAATATTAAGTAGCATCATTTTTTTAGAACTTACAGGTTTATTTCTATTTTTTTTAATATTTGTTCTTTATAATGTGCAATTTAATCCTGACTTTTCATGATGTTCAGGCAAAGCTGAAGATATCATAGCATCAGAAAAACAAAGGAAGACAGAAAAACAGCAGTGGTATCCTAATATATGTCACTCATATGATGTATATAATAATAGGAAACCAACACTAAACTGGCTTGTAGTGATGGAATAGAACTGTTAATGTAAAATCCTGGCAATGATGCTGACATGAGGGTTAGTTCCATTACCAGTAGCTGGACATAGAGAATGAACAGGCAGAATTTATTTTGCTCAGATTTTTTTTCTTTTTTCTTTTTTTGGGGGGAGTGGGGGAGGGGTGGCAGAAACGGGAATAGAAATTGGCTTTATATAGTATTGGCATATCAGAGTTGATATCTATCTTAAATATATTGTGCTTCCAACTGTATTAGAAAAAGACAGTTACCTTGGCTTGCTTTCTTAATTTTTCTTCTCAGAAGCTCTGAATAATGTCTCAAATGTATATTTTATGAAGAAGTCCTGATGCAGTTTTCTTATTTCACATTAGGATCCTTCAATTCCTATGTCATTTTAGTTTCAAAATAATACGTTTCAAAGCATTTTCATATGTTTTTTATAATATCATGATCAAAATTGACTTAACAGGTATGATTTATTCTCCTGGCAGAGGCAAACAGGGAAAAAAGCCTTTCACAGCTGGCATTGTATACCAGCTCTATGGCAGACTGTTGAACTTGCACGAATAGTAACCTTTAATTATTCTCTATACCAAGAGAAACAATACATTACCAATTTATATAACAATCTAAATTCTGATTAGTTTACATAACTCTAAAAGTTTGCATCTATAGCTGTTCTCTACTCTCCTTTGTCATTCACGCACAGACAATCTCCCTTCTCCTGCATAATTTTAAAAGTAGCACAAACAAAGTATCCAAAGGGACACCAATATTTTTTGTCTACAAAAAAAGTAAGCATAATCCAAAATTTTCTTTGAGAATTTATACACTGAAAATTAAAGAGCATCATTTGAATATACTGGAGAAAAGAAGAAAACACTATTTTATGAGGTGTACACTTTCTGATAAAATTGTTGAACAAATAATTTGTTGTCAAAATTTTGCATTAACATTTTTTGTAGTGGGTGAAAAAAAGGAGGAAAAGAGAGTTCTCTTTTTCAGTACAAAGTTGTAATTGTTGAAATTTGAAATTTGCCTACACCAAAATAGTTTTTTATGAATTTCTTTAGCTTCTGGCATGTTAACTATCACATTTTAGAAACACTACAGTAAATAATATTTTGTAACTTATAGGGTGTGGGGTAGGGAAAGAGATATTGATAGGCAGGTAGTCATATTCGCTGAATATCCTATTTTTTTCCATTAAGGCTGCTGAGAAATCTTGTAAATTTGGCACCTAATATACAAATAATGTCTTGCCATTTTAAAAACATTTCTGAGTAACTTAGAAAGTAATACATAAAATTATATATCAGGCACCAATATTCTCATTATGCTCCTGTAGGATTAGGTGCTGAAACACATCTGGACCCTATTGCAAGTTTCTGCAAGGCTTTGAACTTATCATTGAGTGGAACTATGAAGTAAATCAATGGAAAATGTTGGGGGAATTGTAATACTTCAGATTCTGATTTTTTGCTCCCTAAACTTCAGGTTGAGCATCTTCAGAGATGCTCAGTAATGATGTCCCTGTATGGTACACTAAAAAAAAACCAATAAAAATATTATTTTCAGAAGATCAGTATGTTTAGTAACTACTTAAACCAATCGAAAGAAATTACCTAAGCAAAATGTATCTTCAGTTCCTTAAAATACATGTTCATCAGCAAATGACCAGCCCTTTTTCCTATTCATTCCTGACTTACTTTTTGAATATTGTCTCCTTTTCCCTTTATATTTACAGAATTATTGACCCTTCCCTGCTTTTGTGCCCCATTTGCTGATCTTGTCACCACAATCTCCCTATCATAGAAAGGTAATACAAACAAAAAAAAGGGTGAAACACCCAGTCACAGTTCTGACCCTTCTAATGGTTTGATGTTTTATCAATGATTTGGGTTGAGTGTAGTGACCCTTACAAAGTTCAGTAGCTTCTGGCTTTATTTTTCCCTGACTGTAGAGATTGGATGTGTGCTAACCAGCAGGAATATTTTTGTCCTAAAGATGGTTACCTGATTTTGGCAAACAAGGCACATTCCTCAAGGGGACCATGGCTTTGGGAAATCTGAGAGCTCACAAATAGAACTAAGATCCAAGCAGATAGCTGGGGTTTGGATGGCTCTGATTCTGAGCACAAGGATAGCAACAAAAGCATCAGCAAACAAGGGGATAGTGTCAGAGCACTGACAATTTAATCTGGAAAAATACATCCTTTATTAGATATGTCAACCTTTATGATAAAAGAAGAAAAAAAAAGAATCAGAGCTGAGGGAGTAATACTATTTTTTAACAAAAGTATCAGAACAGCAGAAGACTGTCATCTCCTTGTTTTCCTTGATGCCTGCTACAAAGAACTTGTCTACTGTCTCCTACACATGTTTAGAAAGAAGAAACCCTTCTCAAGAATATATTTTTATGGTCTCAAGTCTCTAACTTTTCTAAAGACTTTTGAATCTGTGTCTAGCTTTACCCTGAACTTTCCTCCTTCAGCAATTCTTTTTCAGAGAAATTCATAATACAGACATCTGTGGCATTTTCAGCTGACAATAATTACAAGAAAACACGCAATAGCTTGTTAAAAAAAAATAATTCTGAAGAAGTTGAAATGTTGGCAGCTCAACCTCAGCTTTGATAGAGTGATTTCAGTATTAACATTTAGCCTTGGAACAGACTTTAAAAAGCATAGCACTACAATATGCGGAAGATGCCAGCAATTCAATTCTGTGCTTTTATCCATGAGATACAGTACATTAACAGTCATTTAGTAGAGTTTAATGCCTAATGAGTTAACAGATGGGAACTTGAAGACTTTTTTCTTCATAGGAGATATAGACAAAATTTTTCTATATTTTCTATCTTGATTTAGGAATGCAATGATAATCCAGTACCACAGGATTCTTAAAAGTATTACTTTTCTCTATGTGTCCAAAAGGAGACTTTTTAGGAATTAAAGATATTTTAAGGCCAAGTATCTGCAACAACAGAATCAGAATGCTTCTAGGTTAGATAACTAGGTGAACTGAGGACTACAGAACAGTTAACTTCATCTAAAATCTGCTTCAAGTCTATTTAAACACCTACTTCCTCTTTTAGCTCTTAAATGTGATATTTTTGCCTACTTTCCCCATTGGTAAAATAAAGACAATGATGGGATTATGCATTTATTTGATAGTATAAATTCTTTAATGTATTTCTGTATTTGTACAAACTTGACTTTCCGTTGTAGATTCTGGGTGTACTTTTGCTACTTTAATATGCTATAAAATAACAGCACATAAAAAGAGAATAATTAACATTTTCCATCAAGCACTAAATTTAATCTAAATTAAATATAATTTTAGCCCCGAATTACTATTTCACCTTATCCATTTTTTAATTTAATTATGAAGTATTAGCACCCCCAAGGCAAAGCAGTTTCCGTAATTTAAGACCACCCAAGAAATCCTCTTAAATATTCTTCCAAGGTAAGTTTCTAGATGTTAAAAATATATTTATCTACACTAATCTATATCACTGTAAGGTTAAATTAAGTATATCACTCATGGAAACAATCACCACTGCTTCTACAAACACCACTCCTGCTCCCATTAGAGCTTATTCCTGTGCTTCATGGCTGAAAAATCTGACCAGCACTCTGCCAAGCTCAAGGATAGTTTAGATGGTAGAAAGATTTCTCCCCCCAAGACATGTTCATGTAGACCATGGCTGCGTGGCTTGAGCTAATGTTTATCCAAGGCCAAAGATATTGTTAGAGTTAGGTTTAGAGCTAGGAGAAGAACAAAGCTGAGAGCTTTGGGGCTACAGAGGGGGTGCTTAAGGACGGTTTGGGCTGTAAGGATTCTCCTCTCAGAGTTTGTTTGTATGAATCATTTTGGAGCTATAGTGAATGTCTGTATTATATTCCTGTCAGTAGAGTGTTTGAAGTAATCATTATTTAAATAAGAGTGGAAGTCTACAAAGTTTGTATTAAAAAGATTTGGTTGGTTTTTCTGTTTGGTGGGTTTTTTGGAGACTTTTTAAGAAATTGTATAAAAAATAATCGAGCAGTTGAAAACATGATTAGTAATTCTTGTTTATATTGAGGTAATGGACTCTAGAGAAAAAAATATGGATAAGGCAAAACATTACATTTCTTTCTGGAACTGGAATATTAAACAATGTAGCACAAAGTAAAATGGAACCAAAGAACCTTAGTTTTTCATTACTTAGGTGTATGATGTTCTGTGGTATTCAGAATTCCGTTCTTTCAAGAATATCTAAAAAACACTTCCAATAAAATATAAACAATTAAGTAGAACTGATATAATTCTACTCCTTGGATTTCAGAGGTGGCTGTGAGAAAGCAGTGGTAAAAGAAAACTGTAAAAGTTATCAAAGGACCTATCACTTCTCAATTTGTATAAACTGGTGCACAGAGAAACAATCACAGTAACGTTCTTTAATTCCATCTTTTTTCTTTTTCCATACTGTCTAAAGCCAATCAATCAATGAAAACTGTAAAATGGAACCTTGCAAAGTGAGTGCTATTGACAAATTTTGTAGATCTAAGTGTAGACTCTTTAAATTTCCTTGCCAGAAGTATTTTATTGTGAATTGGGTTCACTGTAAGATGATCAAAACCCTCAGTTTGCCTGTCTGAATTTCTTGTGACATTCTTGATACCTGAAGCATGGAATAAGAGCTTACCCATCAACTAGTCTGCTCTTTCGCTTATAGGGGCAGATGTAGTGTAGCAGGCATTACAACACAAGCTCTCCCCATTGCCATCTCTCTTTTCCACTGGAGATACAGAGTGAGCAGGCAAGCTTTGCCACTGAAATCTTCAGGGCTTCTGCCTTACCATATGCAGAATGTGGGTTTGGCCACCAGAGGTACAGAAAAAGCGCGAAGTGGCTGGCATAGCCAATTTACCCCATGGGACAAGAGGAAACATGGACAGAAGTGCAATTTTCTGAGTCTATATTAATTCTGCACTAGCAGACTCCATGCACCAGATCAATAGGCTAGGACTGCAGTCCACCCTCAGTGAGCAGTTCAAGGACAAATCCTTAAACTGTGTTTTTACACAAAAGTCGCTGATATGCTTATAAATGTTGTCCAAACATGAAGTCTCGGTTTAGCTTTCTGAAACTATTGAACTAGAACTCAAAATCAAAATTAACTTCAGTTCACAGTGCTTTCCCTGAGTGAGCAGAAAGGAAGGTGGAGGAATGGGGGAAAGACGAGGCACAGGCAGGATGAATTATATTTTTTCATTCACTGTAATTCATTGCCTGAGAGAAACTTAGCAGGCAAAGTGTTTGATCCATTTTTCACAGACAACGAGGGCTTGCAAACAGCATATCCTCTTGGGTATATTCCCTCTTGCCTCCACTTCTAACTTCAGCCCAGAAACAGATAGAAGTGAAAATACTTGTATATAACAAACCCACATGTATTGAATCCATGCTCTGCAGTAATATCAACAATCCCTCATTCTTTTCTAAGGATGCATCTTATAAAAGTAGCTGGCATATGTTTAATCTCTTTCATTTTTACAGGATAGTTAAAGAGTCTTGACAGAACACACTGTGGAGAAAAAAAATGGGAACATTTTCTGGTCACTGATAGTGTGCACCTTCAGCTGCCATTTGGACAATTTAACCCACAGTCAGCTATAGGAAATGGATAAAGATTTGAATTGTTGTAGTCTCAAGGTAAGAGGGACTTTGTCTTCAGTTAAAAAAAGGTATGCCTGTGTAGACATAGCAGATAGGTTTGAAAGGAATAGAGGTTAAAACAAAAGATGTCAGTAGATTACCAAGCTTGTGCTGCTATCTGGTGGAGTCAGCTTGGGAAGGAAGATATTCAGAAGAGGCAGGGACTAACAAGATGATGCAGAGCTATTCCCTGGTGGCTTTTTATAAACAAAATTAAGGATTCATGTCACGATGAGCAGTTCATAAATACCAGAAGGCAGCAGGCTAGAAGCAAGGGCTTACTATCCTTCCCAGCACAGTAGGTGTGCTCTTTCCTACTATTCCAAAGACAATGGTAGGATCCATTACAATAGGCATAAAATTCTGTTACATGATGTCTGGCTCTTGGTCAAGAAGCCTAGAGGGTAAGATGGGAGTTTTGAACTCAAAAGCAGAAAATATTCCATTTGATACAGTGCAGTATTAAGACAAGGAATACATTAATTGTTCTGTCTGGTAAGTAGGAGACCCCAAAGCCACATCAGAATTCTAACCCTTTCTCCATCCCCTCAATCTAGCATGAGCCAGTATGAGTACTAGGGAGCAAATGTGTCTGCACTGATCTCTGTTCCTTACCAGCTAGCACAGATGCTTTCTATGTGTGCATGGTTGCTCTTAGCTGGGCTGCCTATGGCAGCTTCTGGCCTGGCTGGGTGAAAATCCTTGCTATGGCTCCAGGTCTGTTTTCCTCTCTTTAAACTTTGTCTCGTTTCAAAACAGCAGTGAAAGAAACATCTGTTGTGGCAGGAGTCTCTTCAATAGAGCTGTGAGAGAGAGGAAGGAAATAGAGCATTTTGAAAGAAAATTCTCCTGTCACTGTACACAACAGCCCTAGGAATCACTGAGAATTAGGAAGGGGAGAATTGGGCAGCTGGGATCTAAATTATCATCAACCAGGTATCCTGAGAAGAAAGGAGGACATCGTCTTTTACTCAGACGATGAGGCAGCAAAAAGCATGCCACAGAAGAGAGATGGGAGTCCATGAATGGATTCCATGTTACTTAAAGGCAACTTACTCAACTGATGAACTGCTTTAAAACATAGCAGTTAGTCTGATTCTATTTTTGAGGATGAAAGGATGAATTTGGTTCAAATTATTTATAACTTTTCACAGTATAAGCTTCTGTCAGGTTTAATTTCATTGCTTCTAAAAATGATATAGACGGGAGTGCAAAATGGAGAAAAGCTGTCAGAGAAGAAGAAATTTCTGCTATTTAGTTCCACATTTTTCTAAACAAGTTTTATTTATTCTGATGGAACTTTGTTTCTGGGAGTCTGTGGTGTGCATTTGCTATAATACTGGAAAGGAAAAGCATATATGAAAAATTCCCACTAGATCCTCCAAATATGTTGCAAAAATGTTATTTTCTTGCTATGAATCTTTACTCACACTGAGAAACTCCTGCTAAACTCAGAAAGAAATGTCTCTTTCCTATTGTGTTGAAGTCTCAATTTGGTTAGATATCAATCTAATGAGAACCACCATAAAATCTAAACATGTTACTTTCATTTGATTAATTGTGATTTTTTGGGAGAGAATGTTTGGGTTATGAATTCACCATTTCCACCATATTGCTTAAGATCTTTTGGTAGAATGGCTGCTTCATCAGTAAAAATCTCAGATAGAAATTTGAGACCCACAAATGAGAAAGTAATTGTCAGAAATAGCCAATAATTGACAACCATTGACAATCTTGTAGGGTCAAACAGATGTTTCAGAATCCTTTCTTGTAATGCATGTTGCATTGTTGGCTGAGCAGAAGAATATTCAACAAAAAGAACTTACTATTTTTTGGCTAAAATCACCATAAGCAATCCCATGCCTTCAGCATCTGCTGAAGCAGCCCATAGTTGAAGCATTTTATCAGAACAGACACTGCATTTTTTTTCTATTGCAAACAGACATTTGTGTCTGTTCTTTCTCCTTTTGCATTCTGCAGCTGCCTTATAGCAACAGTAGCTTTATCTTGATGGAAAATAATTATCAAATGTGTCAAAGTTTGTTCAAACATTAATTTATTCTCTTTATTGTACTAAAGTGTTATCCTTACTTTGAATAGAATGAAAAAAAATAATTGAGCTTTATTCTGCAGTCCCTTTTAAATAAAAGTTCTTATAATGTGTTGAGGAATCTGGGTCCAAAATTTCTTTCATATTTGGTAAGGAGATTTGAATCAGCAAAATTATTTAGGAGTTAGTTGTTTTTAATGGAAGAATAAAATCTCCATTGTTTTAAAATACCTTTTTTTTTCCTTAGAGCTTTTATTTCTATACTTGTATAGAAGTATTGCTGATGCTTTTATGCCACATGTATCTCTTTAAGGTGTAATTCTTCATTTACCTGTGTAATTGGAAAGGTAAATGTTTGCTATCAAAATAGAGTCATTGCTTTGGCTCTTAATTTCCTGTTTATGTTGGAACTGATAGGTGTTTCTTCATTAACATCAAGAAGGAACTGGTCATCTATGAATAATTCATTTACATTGCAATCACAAAGCTACAGCAGATTGTGACCCCTGGCTTGATAACCAAAAAGTACCCATAGGTCCAAGCAAATTGGATGGCCCAAATCTTGCCCATAAACTCAATCAAGAATGAACCAAAGGGCATCCCAGCAATCTGCGTAGGATAATCAAGACTTGGCTTGGTATTCAATAACATATGGTAATGTATTTATTATTGCAGCATTATTGTTTCATTTTGTAATTGCATTCTTTCTTACCAGAATTCACTCACAGAAGTGCTTAAAAATATGTTTAGCTGTATGTGATGTTTTATCTAAGTAGAACCTAGAATTTTATTTAAATGCAATGTTTGAAGTATTGTTCTCATTTGTTATAATTTGCTTTAATTTCTATCCGCTTTCAGATTTGTTTTCCCAATAAGAGCACTTTAATTAAAACATATTCCAGCACCTCATTCTCATTGATTTGGAAGGATGAAAGTGGACAGCCAGGTTGGAGGAATTGGCATTGAACTTTTTTACGCGACTATAGAAGAAGAGTTAGAAATTCAGTTTCTTGCTGTAGCTAAGCTACAGTAGCAAGTCTGTTTTGAATAGGCCATGTCTAAAAGAAAAAAAGGTAATTCCATCCAACATATTAGTTCTGTAATGAGCTTTTAATTATTGATTTGGATTGATGGCATAAATAAGAACCAAGAATACTGGTAGATTTCTCTGATAATTCAGAAGACCATTCAGTAGAAATTAGATGTAGCTGTATTCAGTAAAACCAGTCATCAAGATTGATATGGCTTTCAGGATAAAGTTGAAATTTTTCTTAATTTGTGAAAACATCTTTTTTACAGTAGGATAAATCTAATAGTTTAATGGACCAGCACTTCTGAGAATCTTCTACCTCAAAGATAACACATAAAAAATGTGACATGTAGTTAGCACAAAGTGTCACCTGAATAATTTATGTAACATTCCTCCCACCATACAGCTCATAATATCTTCAAAAATGCAGGTGAAGATCTACAACAAAAGTGAAAATGTAAGGGAAAAGCCTGAGATGTGAAATGACAGCACAAGAGCTACAATTTATACTTCACCTTATAAAACTGATAAAGCCAAGGCATTTCCAGGCCATAAACAAACCAGAAACCTTTATGTGAGAAAAACAGCATCACTTTTATAATGTAGTGAGTATACACTTAGACTGTTGTACACATATGTGTTAGTGAAAAACAATAGTATTTGCCCACAGATCAGCAGTGGACAAAATTAAAAATATATTCATGCTCATGACAATTTTTTTTTCATGTGTAGTAGCAAAATGATGGCAGTTGGAAAAAGATCCATATTTTGAATTTGTCAGCTTCACAGGACAGAATGCATTTGTTTAGTATTTGATCCTCTGTTAATGTTATGGTAACCACATTAAGAGGAGTTGGAGTGCCACTGGATCTAATATAACATTTAAATCCTGTTCTTTATAGATGTTCTGGTGCCAAAGAAATTTTCACTGTCCTCTGCACATGTAATTACATGCATTGTACAACATTGGGCTTACGTAGGTTAAATGGGAATTCATCGCAAATAAGTAATTCTAAGATAACTGAAAATTAAAATCAAGGACATAAATCTTATCTGTCTTTATATTTATGCAAATTGAAATTAGTACCTCCAAAGACAACGTAATCAAGGAAAGAATGTACCTTTAAAAGGTGTGCACAAGAACTAACTGGGAATTGATTTTATGCTGTACAAATGTTTGTGCTGCATTATGCAGGTCATTTAGAGTGCAGATTTTGAACAAAATAGGCATCAGGCTTATCTACATTGTTTTTAAACCAATACTGATATTATACCTTCTCCATCCCAGTATTTGGCCTCAGGCTTTTCCCACTCTTAGAATAAGTCATCTTCTAGAACTCCAGTGCAGGACCGGTACTTCCACTTTTGTTTTTTAGATCAGTGGCTCTTTTCAGAGATCTCACCTGCCACACACAATGGGTTGGCCAGTTTAGGACCTCCCACATGAATTTGTAACACAGAGACAGGAATAGAGACACATCTAATCTGCAGCAATATTTTAATAAAAGTCATTTTACTTAAGAGGATGGAGCTGCAGGCCCTCTCCATTATGCCACTCATGACTGCCTCCTTAGTTGATGCTCTGACTGATGCCTGAGGGCACTAATAGGCAGGGATCTTCCTCCTACACTGTCTGTCCATGAGTCCAAAACATTCATTTAAACTCAGCCCTGGGTTGTTGATCTGTCTCTTGCTTTAGATTGTTGTTGAGCTTACTTTTAGCCCTCTCTCCTGCTACCTCTGGCTAGCAGAGAGTACCAGTGTTCTACCAGGGCTCTCTGGACGGTAACTGGATTTGATCCATTTCTGGCTGTTCCTGGGGCTGTCAATAGACCTGCTTCCAGAACATGGCTTTGTTTGTCCAGCTGAGCCCTTGTGGGGCTGTGCTGTGGTGTGTGAGGATGCTGCCCTGCCAGGGTCACTCTCAGCTCCTGGCTCATCTCTATTTGTGGAGCAGTCCTGCTTCTGCTGCTTCTTGGAAGAAGCATACTTTAATCTTTCTCCATATCAATTTATTTTCTTTTTCCAGAATAAGCTATAATTAGAAAGAAAAGGTAGAAGCCAGATGGTTTAAAAAGTTATTTTTATGATATACAGCTGCATTAGAATGCTGTCCTGATACATGTTTTAAATAACATGAAGGGAGGGAAAAGAAAATAATAAAACATAGCTGGCATGTTTTAGTGTGCACTCTCCTCATCCACAGTTTGCTGACGATATAAGACCTCAGGGCAAGGTGTTTACATTAATTTAGGCTTAATACTCTATTGTGCTTTACTGTTTTACTTTATTTTCCTCAGCCAACTTTTGTGCTTTGTCAAAATGTTCCTTGCCTTTCTCTGGGAGCTACAGACAGGACTTTACAACCAGCAGGTTTTGCCATTGTCTTCTAATTTTACAGTTCTCCTCTGGTATTGTAAAACTATGAAAGCAAAACAGTACTAGTCTATATGCCACATAGAAAATAAGTTCTGTAATTAATAGAGGAATAGATTTCAATGGTCTCCCACATAATTAAAGTGATTCACTCAAGTTAGGGTTTTAAAGACTTCGGTCATATACTTTAGGTATAACAATATTTTTCATAAACTTCCAACAGTGATTAGAATTTAGGATGTCTTGACAAGATTGACTTTGAAAGTAAATATACCTGACCTACAGAACTATGTGGCTATTGGGGAATTACACTGGGTTGAGATCTTTTGCATTGGCAGCTGTTTCTCAGCAAGAGGCATTGTGTAACTCATGGCATTAGCTTCCCCCTACACACACTATTTACCTCACAGTTTACATGACATTTGCAATGGCGTGTTTTCTAGCTATTGATATATTAACTACTGAAAATAACATATTTACATCAAAGTAATCATTCAATGCAAAGTATGCCAGTAGGTCAGTATCTGTACTGATAATGATACTCGATCCTGACATGGAACAGGGTCTAGCCTAGATAACTTCCTTGCAATCTTTTTTAGTCTTGTGATTTGTAATACAGTTGATACACTCAATAAAACCTGTCATTGTTACATTCCTGTCGCTCCAACAGATGAATCAATAATATCTATATATACACACTGACACTTAAGTAATGTTTTATGTGACAGACACTCATAATAGTGAAAATCCAATAAAAGAGAGAACTGCTTTATGTATCAAAAAAATCTAAGCTTAAGACATTAGAGCTACTGTGAATGCCAGTGTGTTTTTGTAGTTTAACAAAAGCTAAAGCATCCTTTATTTTCATACTGAGACTTTGCTGTGATGATCAACAAGTTGCATTACAATGAATCCTACCTCAGTTATGATTTCAAATTTAGAAACTGAAAGTAATAAAAATTTTGGTTGCTTAGTGTTTAACAAAATGCTTGCTTAGGTTGTGTAATAGAATGTTCAGAACTGGAATACGGGCAAAAGGCCTTTCTGGTGATGCATCTTTTTCAATTAAGAGAAACCTGATTTGGTACCCTACAGTTTGGATTTACAGACCTCATCGTTATGCTGCATTGCAGAATTTCTATTCAGTTCTCCAATGGAGTTTTAGGATTGGTGAGGTTTTTCCTGATCTTATCTGTTTGCATTTACAGATACCAGCACTGAGCCAGAAGGCTTTGAGTACACATATCTCTGTAGTAACAGGACTTGTCTTACCGAGGTATCACTAATTTCAGCTGCAGTGGATTTGACATTTGATTCTGCATTTTCTAATTAATTCTCAAATTATGTGCGCTGTAGTTAACTGTTGGTATATATGTGACTTTCAAAAGGGGAGATGTTTTGCTTAAAGGGTTATTCAAATATATGGGAAGGTAGTATATCAATTGCCTATATTTGATTAGAACACATGGTGCTTCCTACTTTGTTCTACCCAGGACAATACTAAGCAAATTTGGCTGAAATTATTTCCATAAGCCAAAGATATAAAAAGTTTTAAGAGACCTTGTCTCTTGTAGTCTTTTCTGTGACTACAAGATCAATATTGAAATTATTCACCCAAAGCCAATATACAACTATTTCAGCACTTTCTGTGAGTAATGAGGTATCATTATTCTGATTAATTTCATTGCCATAGGCAAATTTTATTAAAATACTCTAGAGGTGAACAAATAGTCAAATAAGTTTCTGTAAGAAACAAGTTTCTGCAATGAAATCATAATTAATTACCTTGATACAAACGTCTGCATAACATTGAGAGCAAGACCACAGAAGCTAAAGTTATTTTGTCTTTTTTAGCAGTAAGTCATTCTAACAAACAAGGGAATTGTGATTCAGTGTAGGAAGAACTGTAAAACAGAATTTGTCCAACTCCAGGAACAGATGATTTTTACATAGCTCTCCCAGCTGAAAAGATCTTGTGTGCCACTTCCACTTTCTACAGTCTTTCTGCTCTCTAATGACTTCTTTTTCCACGTAAGTTTCTTCCTGATCTTTACCTTTTACACATACAGTACAGCTTGGACAGTACAGAATTACAAGCAAGGAGTGTTCCAACTGGGACTCTAATGAGCTTTTGCTAGCCTATAATCAAATCTGTTTTCATAATCTAAGCGATATCAGATAGCATGTGGCTAGAAGGCCTCCATGAAACACATAACGTTACACAAGTGGTTTTAGTGATTCAAAAGCTGGTACCCTCCTACCTCCTTTCATGTCAGTAACAACCTGCTTCTGAAGCCTGGCATCACAGCTATTGTAGAGTGTTGTGTTTCAAGAGGTACATGTACAAGCCATCTTTCATATCATCTTTTATAATGCCCACAATCAGTGGATATGACTCAAAGGAATTTCTGTCTCTGTAAAATAATTTCCAGAATCAACAGTGTATTGCTTTTGCATTTTTTTTCCTCCAGAAGTTTGGCTGCTTGTCTGACAATTAAAATAAACCAGAAACAATCTCAAACTTACTGAATTTCAGTTACTTTTGTGTTTTGGTTACCAAAAAAAGGAAGGATATTTCTATTCAGGTGGATTTTCATGGAGCACCCTAAAATTTAGCAAGTATATACGTTTTCAACTGAATTTTCTGTTTCATAAGAGGTTTTAAATTAATCATTTTGACCATAAAAGAACTCAGCGTAGGTGTCTATATGGAGGAACAAAACCTACTGTGCTTCCATACAGAAACAATCTTACTCATGAATACCTTTGCTTCAGGGCCTTTTCTTGGTGCTATTGATATAAATTCTGATGGAGCTGTGACCATCCAGAATCAATGAAATTCTGCCTCTGGACATTTGGTTAGTAAGTCCAAATACAACTGTGATATGTAAAATCATTATAGGTTACAATTTCCTTCACAGTATTTTAGGATATGTCCCTCTATTTCTCTTAAAGTTAACTTGTTGCCAAATATATATTGTCGTAAAGCTTGATTATGGTTTCATTGATGTTTTCTCTGCTATTGTTCTTCATCCTGCTTAGGACCAACATTATGGACCATAGACAATAATACTTCTAAAAGCAAAAAATGAAAGGAAATAGCAATGCTTTTAACTCCTTTAAAAAAATAACATACCTCAATACTATATCTATTGTTGGACAAGTAGAAAAGTCAGCTAATCCAACATTTTAAAATCCAAGGGGGGTACTTTCAGTGGTCTGTATTCAGGTCTTCTGAGATAAAGGCTTCAGATATTTTAAGTTGTATGAAATTCAATGTTTAGTGTTTTAGTCTGCTTGAAGCAAAGGCAGAGAATGGTGAGTGACATAAAACAAGAGGCTATATTTATACAATGTTTTAAATATAATTATTTAACTAATTATGTTGGAATACCACTGCATTTTTGTGCGGTACTTTCCATATCACATTTTTCTCTGTATTTGCATTGATCTTGAAGAGCTGTCCTGACAGCTGAAAAGCAAATACAGCAATCACCTCTTGCCTTGTTTATAGTAGCGTTCTTTGGGCCTTTAAATGGGTAAACCACAGTCAATACTGGAGAGATAATGCTAAGCTTCCTTGTGAATAGACAGCCTTATCTGGTTGCAAAAAGCACAATCCCACGTTAGCTTTTCTCTTTTTTAAAAGAAATACAATCTTGTACATTTTGTTTTTTTAAAAACCTTGCTCTGGGAAGATGTAATTTGGATATTCCCATATTATAGATATTCTAGGCTTTTCTGAGATTTTGCTAACATTTTATACAGAATCATAGCTAACTTACACTACAGAAGGAAGAGGGGAAGGAAATAGAAGCTGAGAAAATTAGACATGCCTGGTTTTAGGGTTTTCTTTAAACTCCAGATCAAGTACGGTACAGTACCATTTATTTTCATTTACTATACATTATGATTGGGAAAGGGTCTCATCTTCTGTTGAACTTTGAAGAATTATTTGTCTGTAAAACAAAAGTGCTCAGGCTAGATGTAAATCAACATGCCCATGGATCTGCATTTGAAGAGTGATTAGGATTTATGTTAGTGGTTTTTTTTTTCAAAAAAAACCCATGTTGCTTGCTACTTTCAATACATGAATCATTACAGGCACCTGATGAACCCACAGAGAACGAGCAATGTTAGAAATTTAGAATATTTATCTATCCATGCTCTCTTCATCAGATACTCCTACATTTCCATGATCTCAAGATATTAAAGTATCAATTCATGAGCAGTTTTAACTTTTTTTTTTTTTAACGGGAAAATGATATGACATGCCAAATAAACAGGAGCAAAAAATCCCCTTTTTAAACTTTTGGAAATAGTTTTATGATCTGTTAGTTTTGTTCTATAAGATAAAAATTGGAAAAATGTCCAAAAAGTAGATTTAAAATGCAGTTCTTTTGGAAATGCAACAAGTAATACTTTTTTTTTTTACAGTATTATAAGAATGCCTTAATGAAGACATTTTCTTCTTTTTTAAAATAAGAAGAAATAGAATTAATAATTTATTGTTTAGAGTGAAGAACATTAAAAAAAAAAAAATACAGTTAATGCTATAGCGCAATGCCCAAAGCCTCTGAAAATCAGGACAGAATTTAAGAAAAGCTGTCATTCAGCCTTTCACTATTTTCAGTATAACTCAGGTGACTAAAGAAAAGTGCACTCAACTCCCAGTTTCCTCTTTTATCACTCTCTTCAGTTCTTTTGTTTTCCAGACATTTCCAGTGCATTTAAAGTTTGAAGAGATATTTCTTTCCCTTAGGTTTGATTTTTCTAGGGACTTAAAAAAACCTAAAACAGTGGTACCTGGCTTTCTGTTGAATATTTAGTCACACTCCTCATGTCCATTTAGATGGATCACAAATGCTGCCTATTTTCATGGTACAGTCTGTCCCATTAAAAATGGGTTTATCTTTTGACTGGTATAAGGTGATCACCATTTTTGCTTTTATATGTAAAGACCCTTTTTATTTCTAACAGAGTGTGCTCTTAAATACAAAGTATATTGTTCATGGTATCAAAAACTAGAGCTACAAATTCACAAGATTCAGTACAAGTAACTTTAGGGTACAGCATTTCAATATTGCTAAGCATTTTTTACTTTTCCTTTAGCAATATAGTCAATAATGAAAAGCTATTAGTATTTCTCTATTTTCTCACAATCTTCTTTAAAGGTCTTAATCTATTGTGGGGTTTTTTTTAGAAAAAAAACAATTCCTAAGTTTCTTATGAGACTTCAGCAGAATAAGAAATAGTTGTGAGTTTTCTGTAGGCTGATTAATCATCACAAAATGTTAATGAAATTAAAATACTATGTTTTAAATGGACATTAAATTCAGACTTATTGTGAAACAAATTATATCATTAAATTTAGACTGCATATATTAAGGAGATAAGTCATTGACCTTAATGTGTTGGTGATAATCTTTATGCACTCATCACACACAGGAGGAAGAACAATATGTCTTAAAGTCCTCAAGGACAGGAAAACAATAATGCAAAGAGGTCAGGAAGAATTTGTCCCATCACTCAGACCGCTTTCTTTAGGCAGCAGGCAATAGAAATACTTGACATAAAAGTATTCCTCTTTTCCACTCAGAGCAGGAAAGCTAGTCAGAGCACTTCACAGTTGTTACCACATGATACCATGACAGGACATGTTAATTAAATTACCAGGCACTGGCAGCTTGTGCGGTGCTCTGCCTTAGCATGCAGCACTAATACCAGGTGTGAGTACAGGCCTGGGCGCAGCAAGGATATGCAAGTGAGGAGGACTCACATCTCGCTTGCATCTCAGGAGTTGCGCAGTGGGACACAGAGGCTACAGCCTTCACATTCCATACCCACAATCACTTTGTTATCCATTATATTTAGATGTATGATTCAAGAAGCAAAATTAAAACTGTATGTATTGTATAGTAGCTGTGCTTTATCATGTGCAGGTTCTATCACTGTACTTCTTATTCCTGCAATAGAAGTGAATAATACCAAAATTATACTAGTGCCTATGAGCATTTTTGATGCTGTCCTCCCTTAGTAAGAGCTGTAATTTCATTGGTATGCATTTTGGGGGGTTTGACTGAAAAAGGGAAAAAAATTCCTCTGAAGCCACTAAATGAGGTAATTAGAATAAAAGAAAGATCCACAGCAATCAGACAGTATAAAACTGGACACATTTACTTTACCCAGGATAAAATATAGTTATACTTTCAGTCATAAGACATCCAGTAAGTGACTAGGGTTACGAAGACACTTTTTAGTTGTGGTCACTCTGGCAGTTACCAGGATATAAAGAAGCACCTGGCAACGACCACTGTCATCAGCAGGACATATTACTAAGAGTTGTTGTGGTCTTTAGAAAGGCCTGAATAGTATTAATTAATAGTTTGTGCTGTGCTGTAAGCAAGCTTAGTATAATTGTGGCATTAAGCCCAGGTAAGACTAAACAGTACCACTTTACTCCAGTTTAGGCTTTCAGTTCAACTCTGTGATCCTGAACAAAAAAAAAAGGGGTTATTTCATTAGTTGGAAACTGGTCTCTTTCTCTGAGAATCCAGCCTGGTGACCAGGGGAAACAATAACTTGAACATTTGCGTGTGGCAAATTAAAGTAAATGGTTTTGAGCTTGTTGCTGAATGCCCTCTGAGAAGAGTACCAGTACTGAACGAGTACCAAGGTGAAAACAGAGAGAGAAGAGATAGAGAGGTGCAAGACCAGAGAAATGTAACAAACTTTTTTTTTTTTAAAAAAAACCAACAGAATATGCTTCTGAGATTAGAGAAACATTGCAGTATGTTTCTGAGATTAGAGAAACACTGCAGTATAGTAGCAAACAACTTATTTAATAAAATTGAAGATTTATAAAGCAGAAATGTCATCCTCAGCTGTTTATAATAATGAGCATTTCTATCTTATAATCCATGGATTCTGAAAGAAATAAGGAAAACCAAATTCAGATAATTCTAGGTAAAACTACATATTATTTATGTATTGTTTCATTTTAGCATTTTAAAACAGGTGAGAATTCCATTTAAATGAGAATGGAATACTAAACTGCATTAAGGCAACACAGTTCTATGAAGAAGCCTGAAGTGAAACTGCACCATTTGTATTTCAGTCTTAGTTAGCTGCTACTGGTATTTTATCTGACATGTTGACTGGCTTTTCACATTGTATTATTACAATAACAATTACAGAAAATTAGAAAAGTCACTGATTCATAAATTGGTATGTCTGGTCTAATATGTGAGGTATTTTTCTGGAAATGTAGGAAATTAGAGATATAAAGCTAAAGTATCCATTTAAAAGGAAAAAAGTAATAACTATAAATGTTACTCAGTAATTTTTTTTATTAAAGAAATGGCTCATTATCCTTTTGTGTGACTCATGAAGTCATCATCAATCAGCTATGTAATCTGTAATTATATAACATTTCTCTGCCAACATGGGTGCAAAAAAATCCATAGTTAGAATTTCATTAACACAGACAGAAGAGACTGTTGAAGGATATTGGACTTTATAGACATGATTTGTGAAAATTATTACTTACTTTGCCTGCCTTAATATTTGGATTTTCAGATGGACATATTTTCAAGACAACTTCGTAAACAGCAAGGGACATACTCTTTGAAAGTCAGCCCTTTTTAAGCCAATTTGATGACTGACTCTTCCAACATCTGACATTAAAGCTATCATAGAACAATTAAGAGGATTAAACAACAAAAGCAAGTGTTTCTTAGTACCATGAGCCAACATTTTACTTTTAATAAACATGTAGTGTAACTATGGGTATTTTCATTACTAACATGCATAGCTAATCTCATCTAAAAGCACAATATATAGAGTATTTATATTGAGTAAATAATGGATTTTTTTAAATGTTCTTAATTTTTATATTTCAGATGTATTTTCTTCTGTTTATTTGCTTCACTGACTGCAAATGAGAACACTCACTTTTCTTCTACCTCTACCTTCTACAAAAAGAATACTTTTTGTATTCTTAATACTATCACCAAAGTTTGAAAGATTCTTTCACTCTTTTTTTTTTGTTTGTTTTTAATATAGATTTAAACCAAGGATCTTGCAATGTTAAATGCTATGGTATCTCCAAAATGTGACTTCACTGACATTCCACTCCCTCAAACTTCTCCACTAAATTACTCCCTCTCCCCACTAGTCCATAGCCCCAAGGAAATATTTCACGTTTCTGTTTCCATATCCGATGACAAGATGAAAAGGAGTATGCAAGGTAAAGGTAGAACACTACTTGATATAAATGTGAAATGACAGTAATGGTCTCTGTTTGGACTATGACTGGAGACTTCTGTATAATAAAAAGCCCTTCATAGTTAGATTTCTTGTCCTAGCAATATTAGGTAAGATAATGTTGTAATAGATTTTTTAACAGAAGTGTTAGTTCTGCTGTACAAAGTTGTAATATAGCAATTCACAGAAGATGTTTTGTTTTTTTCATCTTTGCATCACTTCTAGAGCAAGATTTCTTTTTTTTACAGAAATGTGGACTAAAAAAAAATGTTGGCAACCTTCATTCTAATTAATTCATTTAAAATAAGTGATAAATAGTTTCATTATTATTCATTTCTGGCCTCTCAAGAGGTTTCAGAAGTTTTACTCAAAATGAGAATATTTTTTTTCATGAATAAGATTTTGTGTGTGTCTGTGTGTGTGACTAATACAGAAAAACTGAAAATTACCTTTCCTTACCTGAATCAAGCACTGTGACTATAATATGAAAAGAAAGAGGATGCAACATTAATTGCTTCTGTGGTAAGAAGAAAGGGTTCTAGCAAGGTGTGAAAATAATGCAGTGTTGCCTTTTACGTTATATATTGTTAGAATTGGACCTTGCATTTTAAATTTTTCTTTTTGTTTGATACACCGTGAGTGAACTATGCCAAAAGTCTGTGCTACGCAGCAATAAGATTTGAAAGACAAAGAAAATCACATCACACAATAAACAAAATCCCACCACTGGAAATCATCATCAATGAAGATGAGATAACAAATAAGGGAAAAGTAAAATTGTCAAGAATTTTGCAGGTGATCTGTGAAAGACTGGCTCTCCTTCTCTGATTCTGTGTCTTTCTGCTTCTTACAGGTCACCCAAGCCACTTAGGAGCCATGTTGTACAGCAACTGGAGATCAAGGTTCTATCTCCCTCCATGTACTGGCCTATCTACTGCCTCCCGGTTGCCTCTCTAGAAGACTCTTAATTACACTTTATACTTTATTTCAGGAGGAAGAATCATAGAATCATTATGGTTGGAAAATACCTTTAAGAACACCAAGTCCAACCACTAACCTCACACTGCCAGATCCATCACTAAACTAAACCATATCACTCAGCACCTCATCTATGCATCTTTTAAATATCTCCAGGGATGGTGACTTCACCTCTCTGGGCAGTCTGTTCCAATGTTTAGTAATCCTCTCGGCAAAAAAGTTCTTCCTCATCTCCAGTTTAAACCTCATCTGGTGCAACTGGAGCACACTTCCTCTTGTCCTATCATTCATTATTGCAGAAAAGAGACCCACTCCCACCTCACTACAGGAAGCTGTAGAGAGTAATCATGTCCCCTCTCAGCCTCCTTTTCTCCAGACTAAACAACCCCAGCTCCCTCAGCTCCTCCTGTTAAGACTCATTCTCCAGACCCTTCAACCAGCTTTGTCACCCGTCTCTGGACATCCTCCAACAACACAATGTCCGTCTCATAGTGAAGGGCCCAGAACTGGACACAGTATTCAAGGTGCAGCCTCACCAGTGCTGAGTACAGGGGGAATAATCACTTCCTTGGTCTTGCTGGTCACACTATTTCTGATACAAGCCAGGATTCCACTGTCCTTCTTGGCCACTTGAACACACTGCTGGCTCATATTCAGGTGGCTGTCAATTAACACCCCAAGAAAGAGATAGCTGCTTCATATGTGGACATTTATTTAAATATTTTTAAAAAATTTATTGGTCCAATGACAACATGATAAAGACCCTAAGAGACATTTCTCAGACTATGCTTTAAAAGTTTAGGTTGTCTTTGACCAGCTGAGATTGAGGTTTTCAGATACAAAAGTCTTGGTCAAATTTCAGTGACTACTCATAAGACTGCTGGCAAGGTCCACATTCCTTCAAAAGGAGATGATCTGTTGACTTGCCACATTTGAAGTCCTGTTTAAAAATTTCAAGTAAAACCAAAAAAATGTTAACCTCTCTAAAATAACGTATTGTCTTTCTATTTTTTGACCCAAAAAGTTTCCAGCGTGTTCAGTTTCCAAAGAGGATGTATGGAAGAGACACAACCTGGGAAATTTCAGTCTAAATGCTTGAAGACTGACAATATGATAGGCAATTGGAGAACGCCATCCTGCAAGGAACAGAATATAGTAACCACATGAAATGCCAGAGACTGCTACAGAAAAGGCCACACTCACTAGATAGTTGTATAAAAGGCTTTGCTAGATTCAACATGACTTAAATCTCACTGTTTAAGCTCAAAGAATCTAAAATGTTGGTAAGAAATGTACATTGCTGAAAAGAATGAGAAGGAAAACCACCAGCCACCAAAGGATGCTGTGAAATCATGTTTCTCTGTAGTTTGAAAAGCAAAAGCAAAGCTGTCCTTTAAATACACAGATACGTTCAAAAATCACATAGTGACTGAGGTGATAAGGGACTTTGGAGGTCATATGGTCCAGCCCCCAACTCAAGCATGGCCACCTAGGGCTGGTTGTCCAGAGGCACATCAAGATGGCCTTAAGTATCTCCAAGGATGGAGATTACCATCCTTCTGGGCAACCTGTGCCAGTGCTCTATCACCTTCATAGTAAAAACAGTCAGTTCTCATGATCAGAGGCAGCCTCCTGTGTTTCAGCTTGTGCCCATGACCTCCGGTCCTGTCAAAAGGCAACACTGAGAACAGCCTGGCTCCATCCTTTATGCACCCTCCCTCAGGTAATTAAATACATTGACAAGATCCCCCTGAGCCTTCTCTGTACTAGGCTAAACAGTCACAGCTCTCTTAGACTTTCTGTGTAATGAGAGATGGTACAGTTCCTGAATCATCTTCTTGGTCCTTTGTTAAACTCTCTAGTGGCTCCATGCCTTTCTTGTACTGAGGAGCCCGGAGCTGGACACAATGCTGCAGGTATGGCCTCAGTGCTGAGTAGAGATGGGAAAGATCACGTCCCTTGACCTGCCGGTAACTTTCCTCCTGATGCATCCCAAGGTATCATCTCTGTGGCACGGGCACATAGTAGGCTGATGTTCAATTTGGTCTCCACCAGGACCCCTCAGGGCCTTTTCTGCCAAGCTGTTTTCCACCTGGACAGCCTCCAGTATATACTGGTACCTGGGATTGTTCTTCCCCAGGTCTACAACTTTGTAATTATCATTGTTGAACTTCAGGCTGTTCCTGCCAGTCCATATCTTCAGCTTGTTGAAGGTCTCTCTGGATGACAACACGACCCTCTGACATATGAGTCATTCCTCCCAGTTTTGTGTAATCTTCAAGCTTGTCGAGGATACATTCTCTAACCCATCATCCAGACCATTAATGAAGATATTAAACATGCCTGGATCCAATATTGATCCCTGAGGTATGTACATCACTAGTTACTGGCCTCCAATTAGGCTTCATGACACTGACCACCACTCTCTGGGATTGACCATTTAGCCATTTTTCAATCCACCTCACTGTCTGCTCATCCAGCCCATACATCAACAGCTAGTTGCTAAAATATGCCTCTCCCTACTTATCTAGAACCAATCAACAAATATAAATAAATACACACATACACACACAGAGAATCACAGAACCCTAGGGTCTGGAAGGGATCTTGAAAGATCATCTAGTTTGATATTCCTGCCAAAGCAGGACCACCTAGCAGAATCTCATCCAGGTGAGTTTTGAACGTCTTCAGAGAATGACTCCGCAACCCATCTGGGCAGCCTGTTCCAGTGCTCTGTCATCCTCGTAGTGAAGAAGTTTTTCCTTATGTTACTTTGGAACTTCTTATGCTTCAGCTTGTACCTGTTGCCCCTTGTCCTGTCATTGGACATCACTGAGAAGAGCCTGACTCCACCTTCCTGACACCTGTCCTTTATGTATTTGTAAACAATGAGGTCACCCTTCAGTCTCCTCTTCTCCAAGCTGAACAGCCCCAGCTCCCTCAGCCTTTCATCATAAGGGAGATGCTCCACTCCCTTTAATCATCTTGGTGGCCCTGCACTGAACTCTCTGTAGCAGCTCCCTGCCCTTCTTGAACTGAGGGGCCCAGATCTGAACACAATATTCCAGATGCAGTCTCATGAGGGCAGAGAGGGAGGAGAACCTCTCTCGACCTGCTGCCCACAGCCCTTCTAATACACCCCAGGAAGCCATTGGCCTTCTTGGCCACGAGGGCATATTGCTGGCTCATGGTCATCCTGCTGTCCACCAGGACCTCCAGATCCCTTTCCCACACATGTTTCATCAAGTGTTAGCAGTCAGTCACTCAGGTAAGAAACTAAGATAATAGGTGTTACTGTTTACTCACCAGTGAAGAATAGGTCGATGTATTTTTTCATATGTATAATTTGAACCTCCAAATCTTTATCAAGATATTCCCATAATCATAGGTAATTTTAAACCATCAGTGAAAAAAAAAAAAACGGATGCAGTAGAGTTTTGGACTCTATGCAGCAAATCAAGCAAGGTAAGTTCATGGCATCGTGTACATAGGCGAGCGTTCTAGATATGTGGGTTTAAGCACTGATCAAATTGATGAGTATACAGTGGATAAAGCTGGAAAGAATGTGGAATGTGGGTTATTGCTGGCTATTTACAGAAACAAGTACTCTTTGTTCTTTTAAAACAAACGTTAAGTAGTATCAGGTTTTTGAATATTACTTTTTTGTTGTATTTC
The DNA here is from genome assembly GCA_013401255.1 of Urocolius indicus. Classification (NCBI taxonomy): domain Eukaryota; kingdom Metazoa; phylum Chordata; class Aves; order Coliiformes; family Coliidae; genus Urocolius; species Urocolius indicus. Next base: position 200,756 of record WBNH01010601.1, read on the forward strand.
CTCTCATTTACACAGTTTAGCTGTCTAGTTTAGACAACCGTAATATCTTGTGTGTATAAAGTACATTTGCTTAAGTCTTTGGAAAAAATGAGCTGAAAGGAGCTTTGCTCCTCTCTCACTCTTATGGTTTTGAGGGCTCATTTGAGAGATATACACTGGAGTCATATGGATATGTGGATTAGCAGGTATCTCTGTTCCAGCAGCCAAAATCAGCACTGAAAACCAATCAATCAAAAATGCTTTGAAAATGCACTCTCCCTATGCTGTTCTACGGTGTAAGACTTCAGTTAAAGAATAGTTGAATAGAGCACTCCACAAGTATCTATCTAGAGAAGGCACTTCAACATTTCTTCATTAGAAGGCAAGCCTGTAAAATCAACGTAGACAAGATTGCACAGCACATATGACAGATTTTTTTTCCCCATTAATAGGTAACTAAATGCTACACAAGTCACCTGCTTTTGCAGTGGATTTGATTCTTTGTCACTGGCTGTCCTTCAGTCTTTCAGAAAGAATCCAGATCTGGTACTACAAACATACAGTAAGAGTCAATCTGAGGAAGAAGGTGTTATTCAGGGGTTTTTTGCTGGTACTATACTGAAGGTCAGACCAAAGAGCTGTTGTCTTTTTAGCTCATAGAAGTAAAAAAAGTTTTTGGTCTTCCAGTATTGACTTCATATACAGAATATAGAGTTTCTATCTCTAACCCTTCAGTTCTTGTAACTGAATCAAGAAAGCACAAAACAAGCATGAAAATGCTTGAGCATAATTATTAATGAGCTGAAAAATGTCAGAAGGAAAACAAAATAATCCAGTGTATAAAAATTTTCACAGATTGCTTTCAGAATTTGTGTTTTGTTCTTAAGAAAGTATTTTCTAGTATGCAAACTCTTCAGTCCTCTCTATGACTCTTACAAACATACTCAGACTGATGAACGGTTCTTGACTAACAAATTATAGAAATGAATTAATGTTTCAGGTAAATGTCTATGTTACAACCTGTGCATTTAGTATTTCCTACCTGACAGTATATACAACTATTTATTGAATCTTCACCCTGCTCACACAGTAGTCCAACAGAAATGATGCTGCGCTAACTACAATCTAACCCTGTTTTCTAGGATAGACTGCAGTCTTAGGGACTATATCTGATTACTGGCTACATCCAGGTCATAAAAAGATTCCGACTCAGTACAGAAAGGCAGACAACTTTAGCTGAATTACTTAAATGATGAACACAAATGTATACGTTGCACACAGACTCAGGGTTTTCAAACCAAACTGGAGTTAGCAGCAGGAACGTTCTTCCACCATCCCGAATGCAAAAAAAACTGAGCTGTTCACAATAGAGATGTCCTAGCAAACAGCCCCACGCTGTGGACACAGCATGCACTGGTAAAACACATTTAGCGTACTTGAGCTGTCTCTTGTCTCATCCAGCTCTGCCAGGATAAACTGAAAACTGCTAGGCTGTGATTAATTTAGCACTTATCTTCATATTAAAGTTGTCTAGAGTATTGGGAAGAGGAGCAAGGTTTCAGGCAGTTGATAGATGTGGATTTTTATTTTTTTTTTAATCAGTCACAGAAATTCTGAAAGAAAAGCCGTTAAGTGAAATGCAGGCCTAGAAGTCCTTTGGAGATGTGAACTCACTAGTGCTCTGTAGCAAGATTAGTGGACATCCCACACTTGGTAACTGAGAAAAAATGCTCTGCTGGAGCATAATAGCAATTCCCCTTAGACTTGTTGAACATGAAGATCTTAAGACTTATTTTTTGAAAATGAAGATAATGAGATTTTTCCAGGGATTTGGAAGACTTGGATACACAGTTCTTTACAGGATGTTGCAGAATTTTTCTTTCCCTTCTAGGAAACTGCTTCTGACCGACTCCTGGATCTATCATCTCCTTCCTTTGATTCTATTTTAAGAGAGGGGGGGAAAAGGCCTTTATACACATTTCTGCCAACGTCCTTTTTATTTTTCTGTGGGGTATAGTAGCTCTGGGCAAAGGGAACATCCTCGGTAGCCACACACTGTGCAGCACTACATCTGGAGCTGAGAAGAAAGGTTGTTTCCCAACTTGCGAGCAATAACCATATGTTCAGGAGCGAAGAAATGCATAATCCACTTATTCCCATGAGCTTCCTGTTTTCCCTGTGGCCTATTTAAAGCTATTCTAGTACTCTTTATTGGACTCCAGCTATTAAGTGAGTAACTTCAAACTTTAAAATCTTCAAGCTAAGTAATTATAAGCAAAGCTGGGGAAAAAATGAACAGGCACTAACTATTGTTCCTAGTGACTCATAGTATCATTTGCCAGAGTGACTATAGGGGTGAGACTCCAAGGCTTCTCCCTTTAGAGCAGATGGCAGAAAATTTTGATTTGGTGTTATTATTGTGTAACATCAGTAATCAAGTGACAGAAAGACACAGAGACAAGGTCCCTGTCACAAAGCTATCATGTTTTGGGAGAAAAATAGTAAAAAAAAAAACCAAACAAACACAGATGGGGATTTTCAATTGCTGAGAGGCTTCCCCTCCCCTCAACTATGCAAAGTGACTTTTGTTTTAAAATAGTCCTAGACAATAATAATGTAACACATATCATCACCAAAATTAAATGTTTATTCGCTTCTGAAATATTTGATTGGTTTTCCAAAACAGATGCTATGAAAAATAAAAAGAAGAAAAAAGTCTACTCAAGCTTTAAATTAAAACAGCTAAAAATATATGCTGGGAATTGTTCTCCAGATACGGTGTTGCATAGACTGCTGCACAGCATGTAGCTGTGTAAGTAGTCAGAAAGCTGTCTGTCCAGGACAGTGCAAAATATCCTGTGCTATGAATCTCCTGAGGAGGCAGAACAGGTATTTATTACCTACCTTCCTTTGGCTTATCGGGGTGTCAAATTGTTTGTCAGGTACTAACTTAGGACTTGAATTTTAAATAGCTTAAGGGCATTCATGTCATTGAGGGGTGTCTCTGAATACAATTTATGGAGGAGAATTGGCCTCTTGGCCAGAAAATAGAGTGCTCCAGAAGAATACTGTACTGCTGCTTTGTATATTAATATAACACTGGTTTGGTGTGTGCTTTGAAATGGTCTGGGGATTTTTTTTTTTTTTTTTTGAGTGATGGCAGATCATGTATTTTAATTGCAACATCAAGAGCAATGGTCTTGAGCGTATGCTTAAATGTTTAGGCTCAATAGGAATTACATTTGGGAAGTTTACCTTACAAACACTAGAGGCATCTAGTGGAAGTGTTTGAGGACTGCAACCGTCAGAGAATGTAGCAAGGATTTTCTTGCTTTACTTCTTCCTAGATTGAACTTGGTTAATTGAATGACAAGTGGCAATGTTGTTTACATTTTATTCAGCAAAAAACAAATCTTAAATGTAATGGTATTGAGGCACTCTGAAGCAAATGTGATTCAGGAGCCTACAACATTTTTCAAAAGTTATCTAAGCAAGTTGGGCCACAGAAGCCTTTCTACGTGCAGTACTTAGTACCATTTCTTTAAGACACGAGGCCAGATGCTATGCATTTTATAGTCCTCGACTACCTATGCTGTTAAGATTCCTTATCAAACATTGAATTAGGCACCTAGAAAAATGATGTTTCTGTCAGCTGCCTGAAAGAGCAGCCACTCAAAAAGGCCACAGGAAACACTGAGGATAGGTGCAAGTTTTCTCCACACAGTCTGTCTTCAGTGGTAGGTGGAAGGGTACAGTTTTCAAGTATGATCCACAGCCTCCAATTTTCTATGATTCAATTTTTTCTTTTAAAAGCTGAGGGAGTGTCAGTCTTCCTTCCAAAGACAAGAAAAGAAATATCCTATCCCATTCTCTTCCCTGATACTTTAATAGTTAGAGAATTCCACAGGACATAGGAGAGGAAGTTCACTTTCCTTCCCTGTCTGATGGCACACCTGGAAAATGTTTATTTCCCGTTATATACTCCAGGGAAGAAGAAGACAACCCAGCAGAAATCAAAAGTGGAGCTCTTTTTGAGCCCAAGAAGAAACCTCAACTACAGCCAGACTATAAAGTGCACAGAAAGCATGAAGATCTAGAGCTTGGTAAAACATTCATTCACTTTTTAATTTTCCCTTCTCCTTAAGCTGTTCCATGGAAGAATTTGTACTAACATATTCAGAACACATTACAGAATTATTTGTAGGCTCCCTGCCTAAGCTTAATACACAGTGCCGATCAGCAAACTAGCCCAAGAAGCCTAACATGGCTGTATGTTTCTCAGTGATACAGGGCCTTGCAACAGGCAACTAATTTCTCCAAAATACTACACTGCTTGACAAAGACATCATCGTAGCTTTGGTCAACTGGGCTCTGCGATATCACTAGCGGAATAAAAGTTGAGTTTCCAAGGTATGTGAGGTAAATGGCCAGGTAACTTGAAGCAGTTTATCCCTAGACTAATCCTGTAACTCATAGTGTTTTCATAATCTAGAACATGCTTCACCTCTATTCATGTTTCATACAGGAAAACATGAGGTTTAGACAGGGCGTGGATCCTCACAGTGGGTTCTCAATCTCTAGAAAAAAAATAACTTTAAATAAATTGTCAGACTTGTATTTGCTTTTTCCCCTCGTTTGTAGGAATTAATCACAAACGGTATCCTCACAACTTCAAACCACGCGTTCATTTCTTCCTCCACTAACCACACTGCTGTTTCCTTCACTTTCTGGGATAGATTTCTTCCTCAAATTACACCGCAGGCTCAGATTTGTCATGTCCATTATTCTTCCCTTTCGTCGGTGCAGAATTTGATTAAAGAGGACGGGCTGCGACCCAAGCCTTAAACTCTACGGGGCCACCACTGCCTTCCCGTTTGAGCTTTCAAGGAAATTGTCTATGTCTCTCGCTCTGGGACCTGCTTTTTACTGGAGGCGTGAACTCCTCCAGCCCGGGGTCCCTGAGGGAGACACAAGGCACGCGGCAGACAGGGAGAGTTGGGCGCAGCAGGAGTGGCTTTATTTTACGCGGGGG
>WBNH01010603.1:0-51714 GCA_013401255.1 Urocolius indicus
CTTCACTGCAAAGTCTGACCTGAATCTGTTACAAGAACATTTATTTGTTTCTAGAGGGGAGGGGTGGGGGGAATGTGCTCTGAAAGGGCTGGTTGTGCTCTTCATCATTGTACCACTCTGCATCATTTTCTGTTTGGTACGGTTTTGGCTTGTATGTTTTTGGTTGGTGGTAGATTAAATTGATATCTTTTTTCTTCCCCAAGTTGAGTAGTCTGATCTGTTTTGTACTCCAGATCCTTCACCAGCTTTGTTGTCCAGCTCTGGACATGCTCTAGCACATCAATGTCCCTCTTGTTGTAAGGAGCTCAAAATTGAACACAGTATCTCAAGATAAAATTGAACACAGTATCTCAAGGTATAGGCATTGCTGTTGCCTGCAGTATCGTTCCTCTGACTGTCCCTGACCTGCGCAGGGGCTGCTGCTGCAATGTAACGAAACGTGCTCAACACCAGGCTGTGTATACCTGTGATGCAGATCTGCCTCACTCTCTTTCAATGCAGCTCTAAAAGCACCAGAGCATGCAGATATCAATTAATCTTACCTATAGTCTTACTGCAATCTGGGGGTAAGAAGGAGAAAATGTATCTTATCTCTGGGACTAACTTAAGTCTTTTTTTTCCCCACGATTTCTTCCTTCTTCCTATTTGCCCCGTCTTTCCCTCATCACATTTGCTCTTTCATCATCTTTCTAGACTGACATGCACTTGGAAGGACATTCAACACTTTGAAAGCTGCTGTTTTTCAGATTTTATAAATTTCTCCCAGCTCAAGTTCCTGCTGACAACCCTGCTCAGAGCGTGGCTTGTCACTAACACTGATCTAGTGGAAATGGCCCAGTTTGCATCTGGTGCACAACGCCTTCCCAAGGCATCCTAACAAAACCTGCACAAGAGGAATCCTATTCCCAACTATCACTCTTTCCAAATGCCTAGTAGAGGATGCTTTTCTTCCTCTGAAAATGCTACCAAAGTAGTGGAAATCATTTATTCTTTGTTACCTTAGTTTATATTTTCTTTATAATGAGTCCCACAAGCTGGATGGAGCACTGAGAGGTGCTAAGCAACCTTAACTCCTTTTGGCTTCTCTGGAAAACAAAGGTGCCCAGCACTTGCGGGAAGCACTCAGCATCTTACAATCCAGCCCATCATTGTCTGCCCAGTTTCTTTAAACTGCAAATACCTGAACTCTCTCTTATTATGCATAACATTACACAGCCCCAAATAAAGCTGTGCCCTGTGGGCACTCCTGTAATATAAGTTATGATTGTCACCTAGATCTCCCCGGTATAACTGCAGAGTCATTCACATACATTTGCTTTTGCTGCTGGAGAACAGGGAGGATTGCTCCCAAATCAAGCTTTCCAGCTGTAACAGCAGTGATATTTTCCCATCTAGGAATATTTATGTGAAGTTTGTCCAGTTCTCACAAAGTGAATAAGGAAGTCAATCTACTTTTTATTTAGGAGCATTTGACTGTGTAAAACTCAATGTTATTAGCTTATTTATTGCACAGTTCCTGAAATCTCAATCCTGCTTATCAAAAGGCTTTATCAGTGATGATCGTTGTCTTTTGCCAGTACCATAGTCACACCAGTTATACTCTATAACTCCTCAGTTGTAAGCTGCAATTTCAGCACAGTGCAGTTAAAAGTCTTGGTATTTAGTGAACATTTAATCACGTGAGTGAAGAGTTAATTATGACCTCAGTATCTAAACTTTGCTGTTCTCTCTTCTTATTATAAGACCTTTTTATTTTAACAATCAATTAAACTGTATTTGTCTTTAAACCCTCAAAGACAGAACCTTCTAGTTACAAGGCCTAGTGCTTAGGGGAATCTAACATACAGCTAAACGTTATCTGTGCTGATCATCAGTTTATAAAACTGCAGCAGTTAGTTACTGTAGTGTAACACATGACAAAAGCATCTAATAGCAGCACACATTTGCTCTAATAACATAGTGCACTCACAAACTTGCAGAGATCTAAATATTGCCAAAACACCACAAGTTTTCGGGATAAATGCTCAGTAAAGGATTGTTATCTTCCTTTCTTTCTCACAGAATAAAAACCAACCAACCCAACTGAAGTTGTTCTGCACAAGTACCAAGAATTTTATCATGTCTGAATGTAAGTACATGACAAATAATCTCACTGAATGAGCCTTGTAAAAGCCGAGAGATGCATTTGTTGCTCACAGCTCCCTTTTGTAATTTAGAAAGACAATATATAAGCACTGACCATCAACTGTCAGTCCTGATATGGTGATAATAACGGAGAACTTAACTATTTCTGAAGCTCTGGAAGAAATCCCTAACCCAGCAGCACTCCCTTGTCAAAATCATCACCATAACTGACAATGCAAGCCACAAAAGACAGAAAACAGAAATCTGAATCATTACTTTACTTTATGCCAATATTTGCAAATGATGAGAGCACTCTGCCCAGCCTTTGACAATCTACTTTATTCCAGTAGTGTCAGCTCAAATCACACTCAAAGGGAATTGAAATACACACAGCACCCACTGGAGTATCTTTTTTTCTCCTTTCCCCTCTGTGTGTGATGTAAAATGTTCTCTGTTAAAATATTGACACCGCATCACGTGAGGCAGCTGCAATAAACACGCAAAGGGGCATACGGTGCTGCCAGCCCTATGCTGCTGTGAACGTGGCATTTACATACTGGGGAAGGCTCATGCCTCAACCCTTTGCTTTCACTGTGCATCACTATGATGCTCAAGGTAACACTAAAGGAATCTTGGCAACATGGGAATAGATTTAAGGCCAAATCCACAGATGCTTTACGTACAGAGGGAGTTGATCTGTATCTCATCATTCTGATGCAATGTTTCTGATTCTTCAGAATAGAAACTCTCACAGCCCCTTGATGCTAACACAAAAATCTCTTGCCCAACATGAATATTTAGTTTCATTCCTTTGTGTCAACGCATGGCTGCTGGAAAAATGAGTCTTGACAGCCACAGAGGTAAGTGTCCTTTACACATCCATGGATGCTTTAGCAGTTCAGGCAGCAGCAACAGTTTCAGAAGATCTGAGATAATTTTCTTGCTCTTGATTCTGCTGGTAGACCTATGGGAAGTCTACAACAATCCACTGTCTCTCAACAACTTGACCCCAAACTCAGTTTCTCATTACATTACTGGGGATTGAGAGATGCTCAGTGACTGCGATAACGGGGCAAAGCACAGAACTATAGAATCATTACGGTGGAAAAAGACCTTTAAAGTCATCAAGTCCAACCACTAGACTCACACTGCCAAGCCCACCACTAAGCTAAACCATAACCACCTAGGATGGACCTATAGTTTCAGCGCAGAGCTAAGTCATCCAAACACCCTATTGAGAAGCACCAAGGTCTGAACAATTCTTCTCCTTGCCCATTGACTTATTGGCTTTTTAACCAATTCTGCAAAAAATTGTCACTATGGTTGGTAATGTGGATGCAACTCCATGAACAACTGATGACAACACTACGTTCTTAGATTTGTAGTCACTACTATACTATTTGAATTCGTAAATGGCAAAGGAGAATTATATGAAACAACATCAGCCCCCCTCTCCCCTCAAAAAAAAACCAAAACGTAGCTCTCAGGTCTCTGAAGTTAGCCTAAAGGGGAAAAAGCCATGCAGCAGTTCTCCTGCTGGGTTTGTGATCAGAATGCTTCTCCTATGCTAGCAAAAAAAGAGAAGAAATAAACAACCCCATCTGTTTTTTTGAAACCTGATAAGAGCACAATCCAAGGTAAAGTGGAAGTTTACATGATGTCATGAGCTACTTCAAAGAACCAGCTTCTTTTAAGTGCCCTGGGTGGACTGCCAACAGGGGTTTAAAAAGCACCTCTGAAGTTCAGTGTTGGTTTATACACAATCCCTGATTTGCATCTGTTTTATCACAACTCTACTGCTCTTTGGCCTCTGATGATGAGTCACAAGTATTAGTTTAGGATGGAAAAACAATTAAATAAGCCTAGGAGGCCATGTTCTGCATCCCTCTTCCTACAACAAAGCAACAGCACTGGCAAGCAATGGCTCTGCAATGAGTGTAGCTGGTCAGGACCTTGACTTAACATCTTGCCTGCAAGACCTCATTGGTAACAACCTGCATACTTCTGAGAGCCACTTCCAACTGTGAGGGAGAAAAAGAAACAGGCAGCTGCCTTTGATAACTCCTTCAATATATGTAGCAGTGAGAAACATGAGTAGTTGAGTGTTCGTGGCAAGATTCCCAGGGCAAAAAAAAAATACCTTGAAGTATGTATTGTACGAGGGGACATTTCTCATGCTATGTGGCATGATTTGAAATGGTGCTGCACACCAGTCCTGCTTGGGTAATGGTTAGAGGGCTCCAGAGCTTGGCACCTCCCAGCAACAACACGGAAACGTTCCTTACAATGGATTTTTTGTGGCTAATTGTTAAGAAACATTTTTAACCACTTCTGATACCTCCACAGCTTTTGGTCATGAGCCCTCTGCAGCTGTGGCAATGATCAACACCATTTATCACAGCACCAAGATGATCAGAGAACTGGAACATCTTTCATACGAGGAAAGGCTGCAGGAACTGGGGATGTTTAATCTAGAGAAGTGAAGACTGAGGGGAGATCTTATTAATGCTTACAAATATCTAAATGGTGAGTGTCAGGAGGTTGGGGCATACCTTTTTTCTATAGTAGCCAGCAACAGGACAAGGGGTGATGGGATGAAGCTGGAACACAAAAACTTCCATTTACATATAAGAAAAAAACTATTTAACTGTTCAGGTGAGGGAGCCCTGGCCCAGGCTGCCCAGAGGGTTTGTAGAGTCTCCTTCCTTGGAGGTCTTCAAGACCCACCTGGACATGTTCCTATGCCACCTGATCTAGGTGAAGCATAGGTCCCTTCCAACCCTACCATTCTATGATTCTGTGACGTGTTCAATGGAAACAGTAAAAGTAGCCAAACACATGCCTCAAGAAAAAGAAAAAAAAGCAGCAAGAGACCACTCTTAGCTCAAGGCAGCCTTGCTCCAGCAGAAGGGAGCAGATAACTGAAAGCTCCAAACTGAATTTCCGTTTGGGCTGTCAACTACCAGGCTTCCCACCAGTCACTCATAACTGCTGCTTTGCCACTAGCAAGAACATTCTTTTTTACTTAGCCCTATACTTCTTTCCTCGATTTTCCCCAACCCAAGTCTCAAAGGATTATAAGTGAAATAATTTTGGGGCTGATTTGTGGATTGTAGCACAATACAGAAAATTAAGTTCCTATAACTAAAATATTTGACATTATTTCTGCAAGGGAATTATTAACAGTCAAAGCATTTGCCTTTTGTATGTGTTTAAACATCCCATTGATATGGAAACATCCATCTTTTGATATCTTCTTTTATACCTTTTTGCCAGCACCTTTGGATGTGAATGAAACCAAATACAAGCTACCTATTGTTGCCGAATTCAAGTGATTACTGAAATGAAGAAACTCTGGGATGCAGCAAGGAGGGGGGCACAGATTTACCTTTCCAAAGGTGATGTGTTGCAAGTGCTAAAAAGAGCATCATCTTCACATCAAATCAAGCAAGGTGCAGGATTCAAGAAACAACGTGCCAAGAGGCGATTTCTCAGCAAGATGTTGGCATCAGAACATAAAGTGATGTGTCTGGAAGCAGAACTGCTGAGCTGCAAACAACCTGGGTGTGAGTCAGAGAACATTAGGACAGTGTCTGTCCACCAGGAATATGGAGTTGATCGCATGTGACTCATGTCAACTCTGGAGACATCAAGTGCAGAACATGAAAGCAAGGCAACAGAGATATTTCTAAATGAGCCATTCAACCTCTAAGGCAACAAATCTGGCAACAACTCAGGTTGCAAGAGGAAAAGGCAACATTCCAGGTGTGTCCTCTGTGGCTATATCCTTCATTCATTGTTTTTGGGTGTTTTTTCAGGAAGAAGGTCACTGAGACATCATAGTTTAAATCATTAAAAGACACAATCACCTCCTTTTAAACTAGCTCATAACTTTGAAACCAGAATCCAATTGCCTGTTCTGGCTCATTAGTGTCTTCGGATACTAATGACCCACTCAGTTGCAGTAAATGAAAAACTAATCCTTATTCTATGCCATTGGCCAAAAAGGATTAGCCAACTCTTGCTACCCATGCAATCAGCCTTGCTCTGGGGAGATTACTACCATCTAATACTGTAAGTCTACACATTCCAATCTGTTACAATAAGTAGCACTTAAAGCTTATTTCCTTGAAATGTTTAAGCATATTAATGCATATGATGCAAGGATTCTCCTACCCCTGCCCCACAGTTTGCAGCTATCCACATATATGCCCTGATGCCCCTTCACTTCCAATGTTAAGTCTTAACTATGCCCATAGTCTTGAAACTAAAAAATTAAGTAGATTCTTTTTCTTTATATAGAGAAGAAACTGGACAGGCAACCATTTACAGAATTTCAATGGGATTCAGTGCAGTAACTTTCTTGAACAGTGTGGAAAGACTGATAACAGTTGCGACTGAAACCAAGGCTTTAACTAATTATTCAATGTTTAAAGATCCAGGTGCTCTTTTTTTGCATCCTACTATTAATCTTAACAGGTAGCTAGAAACAGAGCTACTACTTACATTTCACGTTCTCTAAATCAACACCGTGGGCTGTAACTCAGTTACTTAGTAATTTTTATGATGCAGAGTTCTGGTTGCTCTTGCTGTGTTACACATAAAATGAGTGATCGGTCATATTAGACAGACTCATAGAATCATTTCAGCTGCGAGAGACCTTTAAAATCAAGTCCAACCTTTGCCCCAGCCCTATCGACCAATGGACCATTTCCCTAAGTACAACATCCTTTTTTTCCTCTCAAAGTATTCACACAAACTTATGATTGAAAAATTAATGCAGCAAAGAACTGATTTTAAACAGGATCACGTGCCACATTCATACTTGAACACTGAATAGGTTTTCTGACATAAGATTAAAGAGCTCTTGGTTTTTTATCACCTTAAGCACGATAGAGAACAGCACAACGAAATTTGTCCTAAAGCATGTCATGCTGTGCATATTTGCTCCATGTGAATCTACAGAAAACTAGTAAATTGCTCTCTGCTAGAAACCTGATTTTTGAGTGGACATCGTTTGATGAATGTCTAATTTTATACCCAAAGGGGTGTGCAAAGCCATAAAACAGGATTACATGAAAATAAATGCTGAGTTCCACAACTGCTGTCTTTACCTTCTAGCTCCTAAATGAATTTTGTAGCATCAAACCTGTCCAGCTGTTGGTTATTTGTTAGCCAGGTGTCTCGAACTGTTTAACATACATGCTTTACATTTATGCATCAGTACAACTTACAGTAAAATAGTAGAGGGGGGCTTCAGTAAAAGTGTTACAGCAACTTACAAAAGACAATGTTATGGGGCTTTTTTACTGAAGTCCATTTTGCATAGTAAGGCAAAGGTGGTAAATGTTCTTTGTGTTATTTCTGATTAGAAAAAACCTGACATCTCCACACAGATATTATTTCTCTGGGAGAGAGAAAACTCTCCCAGAGTTTTCCAGCCTTCCGCTTGGCAGCAGCGGGTAAAAGGGTTCATTTCATTCTTCACTCTTCAAACTTTTTACTTGACAAACTCAAAAGCTGCTTTACTCAATACATCATGATAGTTCCTATTGTTTTGCTGACAAAGTGTTTAACCAGCACTGACCTAATGCTGGGTGGTACAGTAGCTTTTACAAGGAATATTCAAATTAAACAGTTTTCTATCAAAAATATCATTAAAAACTTAAATGGAACAGTAAAGCTACCAGGACCCTAAATAAACACTTGCCCTCTGGTTAAGATACTTATACAAGATTCAAAGCCAAACCCTGGTCTGCTTATTTAAGAGAGGGGTTGTATTGTTATTACCTTAGGTCTCAGTTGTGAACCTGCACTCTATTTTACCAGGTGCAGTACAAGAACAGAAGCAAAAAAGGCATCCCCTACCTCCAAGGATCCTCAGTAGAAGCACACAGGATAACAGCTGCATAGCCTTTAACAGATTACAGCTCCCAGCTGCCACTGCTGTCCCACTGATGGAGGTTACTGGTCTCCAGTTAAATTGTAGTCATGTGTTCCTCATCTACTGGAGTAGAGAGTCAGCTGAGTTAGCTTTCCATGCTTTTAACAGTGGTACAAATGAAACTTAACGAGTCTGTGTTGAGGAATGAGGAACAAGAGTACAGTACCCTTACTGGATCTGCACCACATGGGCAATCACTGCACGTAACAAGTGGTAACGAGCAAACAGCACCTTGCTCTCAGGCAGTCCCCGCCACACCGACATGGGGATCTCAGGCTGCACTTTCAGAACAGAGATGTAGTCAGGTGTGTACATAAAGGACTAAGCCAAAGGGCATTGGTTAGTGAGATACATACTAGTCTCAACATTCCAGCAATGGGGCTGCTATTGCTTTTCTAGGCATAAGAACAAGGAATCACTTTAAGGCAGAATTTGACAGATGCTAGTAAAAAAATCTCAGTGCACATTTATAAGGAGCTCATGCTCTTAGATCTCTGAAAAGTACCCAAATACTGAGTGCTTGCCTTTTCTGTAGTAGCTTTCTCTTGTAATCAGTCTATCCAGTTTGTCTAAGTAAACATCCAGCAAGACCTAGACTCACGGTTTCTCCCACTCCAGCCACCAGCCTTGACTAACAGACTATAATGTCAAAGGCAGAGATGACAGAATTTATCAAGGGACAGGAAAGCCAGTTTCAGTTATAGAATAACTGAGTAAACAAAATTGTACTTTCTAGCTTTCTCAATTATCTCAGAATATCTGCCAGTAGCATACCCTAAAACACTACCCTAAGTAACAGAGGCAGGCGCTCAACCTTGCCTCTAGTTTATGATTCTCGGGTTGCGAGGTATGCAGTAGATTAGAAAAGCCATGTAACACATCAACATGGAAACCTACGTTTGGAGAGTCCACCAAATCTGTGTGTCGTTTATTGTCTGGATCTCACAGCACTTCACTAAAACTTCCTCTCCAGTAAGAACAAACCAGCTTTCACCAATCTCTAGGCACAAGCAGTTAAGGTGAAGCTGGGCTGCACAAAAATAGTCCTCAGACATTTAGGAATGTGTCAGAAAACATGGGGTGGCATAGCTAACTGAGCTTTTAGTCGTTTAGGGTTTTGCAGGTCAGCAGAGGGATGGGAACTCTACTCCTCTTGGACTTTGTTGATATTGTATTGGTAAACCATGCAGACTATACTGGTAGGATGCTCTCTGTCAACTTGTTCCACTCAGTCCATGTACTATTCAGACTAGTCTGTGCCTTTGCAATGTGTTCTGTGAAGTTTGCTGAAAGATGGAGTCTCTCCTTTATTTGCTTAGTTTCAGTTTCAGCATTTAGCTTGCCTGCTGTCAGGCAGATTGTTTACTTCATAGTAAGTGACTGAGAAAATAAGGGGTTTCAAAATCAGTAACCCATGTTCTACATGTAACAGGGGAAAAAAAGCCTCAGAAGTTATTTCCTTCAAAGGTCATAAATGTGAGACTGCTGGTTCTAGAGGAAACAGTTCTGAGGGATTCCCAGGTTGGCTCAAAAGAGCCAGTGTGCCTTGCTGAGTGACCCTGATAGTGTCTTCCCAGCAACCATTCTGTAAGGAATGCTGTTTGTGGGAACTGGTGGGGGTGCTGGTACTGACCAGTGACAGAGTTTGGAACTGTCTGCCTTGGGATCTTGTTTTGAAAGATTCTGATAAAGAGGAAAGAACTTCCTTTCAGTGCTTCAAGTTAAAGACAGAAGTTGCAATGTTAAGTATTATACTTGCAACATTATTTCACTTCACATATTACAAAAAATACTCACAAAACTTTAAATTAACAAAAAAAAGTTTATTTCAAACAGTTTGCACATATTCTATGTGTAACAGACAAATTAAGAACATTCTTTTTCACCCAAATTCAGCTTTTACTGCTACAAGAAAAAGCTACCAGCACAAATCATCTAGTTTTCATCAGAGGCTGAAGTACTCATCTAGAGGTTTAGATGCTCTCACAGATCCAAAATTAACTCAACACATTGCTGTAAAATGATATGTCTGCTGCTTGTAAGTGCCAATTCAGTGAGAGCACAACATTCCACAAAAACAATAAAAAACAACCAAGAAAAGCTGCATCCTAAAGCATGTGTGCCTGATGAATATAGACATGCTCTTGCAATAATGTATTCTCACACAAAATGGAAGAATATGAAACGCTTTGTACTTTAACTTCAGAAACTGAAAACATTTGTCAAGGCTAAGTAGGAGAAGAATTTAAAAGGAAGTCAAAGGTATTCAAAAGAAAGTAAATGGCTTTGTGTTTTGTAAAGAAGAATGGAAACCTTCCCCAGGAGGAGACGCCGATGATCTCTGATCCTGTCCAAATGCAAATGGAAAACTAAAGTCATCTTTTCCATCTCCGAACGCATGAGAAGTCGATTCCGAAGGGAAGGGAAAGGCAAACGCATCCTCACTTTCTGGTTTCCCAAACAAGTTTCCTATGTGGAATACACATTACATTTATAATTAGGTTCAATTTTACTGAAGGAATACTGCATATATATTGCATAACACTCTCAACATCACACTGAGTATCAACCTATAGTGGTGTGTGTGTGTGTATTTCTACACTAGAAATGGTACTTCCAGGAGGTCATTATTAGAATATATGCGAGATGAAGTGTAAAGTACTTGAAGGATTCAGAACAACAAAACCCTTCTGCATGTTACACTAGGTGAAATATTTTGAATACTAAACAAAGGTCTGTGTTAACAGACACATTTGGTTTTTCTTCTCTGGAGAAAAAGAAAATAAAGGTGATCAACCTCTGAAATATGTCAAGAAACAGAGCAACAGACAGAAAAATACCCGAGTTTTATATTTAGTAACATGAACCCGCAGAGTTTTCTGTACACCAGTTATATATGCACACAACCTTATTTGTTCATCCACTTCAAAAAAATAGCTTTGCACTTTCAGCACCTCAAAAAAAAAAAAAGAGTAGACTGCAGTTCCCTTCAGAAAAGCACCTGATCAAGAGAAAGTTATTTGTCTCATGAAAAAAAAATGGCCTTTCGTTTCAGTAAAGCCATTCACAGAATGTGCAAATATTGTAAAACTGGCTCAGTGTAAGTAGAAGATACTGTTCAAGACTGATTCTCCTCTTTCACTTCTGTGATTTTCACGTGGTGTACCTCCAACAGCTGAAGCTGATGGAAGGCAGTTTGCTGTCAGGATTTCTTGAACTAAAAGAAAATGTTATTGTTTTTGTCGCAGGAGGAGAAAACCCCAACAGATGAACTCTTTCCAACACTAAGCTGGCAGCTTTAAGTAAAAAAAGTAATATGTACCAACTACTGTGGCATTTACATTAGAAGAACTGTTCTTTTTAGCAGTGACAATGCTCTGACATTCTAATTTTAATTCTTCCTTGCAGTATCTCTCAACTTGCTTTAGACTCACCTAACACTATCCCTACTTCTTTCTCTCTCATACCTCTTTTTTTCATGACATCTTATCCAATTGAAGCCAAACATGCAGGGAAAGGTTTAAGCTACTCGAAACACAAGTGAACATGATAGAGTACTGAAGTACAATATAACAGCTGAACATCATTCTAGATAACCAAAGGTACGTTGTTAACCAGGATCACAGGCTTGTCAGTCACATAAGCCCAAGTGGAAGACAGATGGTGTACACAAGCACATCTAAGTTCCAGACTTACCAATATCTTTGTGTGGGGACAGAGGGTTCATGTTTCCCACAGAATAACTTTCCTCTGTCTGAAAAGTAAGCAGGTGTTTTATTTAACAAAGGAGAAAGACAAAAGATAAGCTCTGACGCTGATATGTCATCAGTTCATTTACTTCTGGTGAGGAAGACAGTCCCAGTGAATGCTGGAAGCCTTCCCAAAATCTGCATTTAAATGTCTGTATCAGTCTCTAAAGTTGCAAGGTAAACTTCACGGGTTTCATGATGTTTGCTCATATTTGCAGAAGGACCAAAATCTGATGTTTTTTTAATCAGAAAGATTCAAACTTCTGCGACACTTTAGAAAACTTCCAAGCAACAACATAATTCCTGCCTATTGAGTAGGACCTGATATTGCCAGAAAGAGTGGCAGAATAACCACTCCTTACCCTTGAGGACAGTTCTTAGGCTAGATTTATAACAGATATTAAAGTCCTTCAAAGCTCTCATCAGAGAATGCCTCACAGCTGCTACAGGCTGGTAAAATCATGGTTTCTGCTGCTGAGCAGGCACCAAATGACGTGGGTTCTGACAGCTCTAGGTGACTTAACACCTACGTCATTCCTAAACAGTTCACAAACTACTCACCAGTGTATTCTCTCCTACACACAGGTGATGTCAGGAGGTATCAACAAAATATATGTTGACAAACACTAAAGGTTTTTTCCCTTTTCCCTCCTTCACCTTTTATCTAGTAACCTCAAGACTGCTCTGACTCACTCAAATAGGAGATATTTCATTCAAATGCCTTATTTGCATAATGGGCTTTGAATCTACATTGCCAATTGCTAGGGAGTGTTACCTAACCACTGCACTGTGCTCTGACAAACATCCATCCTGAATACCCAATTACTTTATAGCACTGTGGTTAAGGAATTTGCAAAGGAAGAGGAAGACCTGGATTCCACTCCCTGTTCTAATTAGTTGCCAATCTGCTCCCTTCACTCAAGCACAGCTAACTCACACTCTTCAGTGTTTTTAATGGATAGTCCTTTCTTCCTTCTCAGTGTTCTGCTTCTTGTGAAAAATGGAGGAGAAAACATAAAATGTGAAGTATCTAATGCCCTACATCCACAAGACAAAACCTCACAGGATAGGCAGCCAAGTTGTGGATTCTGATAGGGTTCCTAAAGTTTTGCATTACAACATAAAGCCTTTTTGTGAATCTGGTTGCCAACACAAGATCCAATCTTGCCCATCTGGGAAAGATTCATACTTGGTGAGAAATTATCACAGGGGGATCACCAGGAAAGGAGATAAGCATTATTAAAGGTTATCCAATGTAAAATTAAGCAAGTTAGTAAAAAACCATATTTGCTACAAAGTCTGGAAAACCTCATTCACTGTCAACACTGATTTCTTAATGTGTGGAAGTTTCATGTTCTCAAGTACTCCATTTTACCTCATCAGCTGAATTTTCTGCCCCAAACACAGAAGAATCAAATAAATTAAAGCCAGGTGACTTCTGGGAGAAGTTCACGTGAGAAAAGAAGGCAGGAGATTTTGATGTTCCTTCTTCACAACCTAAATTGTGAATGCTGTAAAGACAGAAAGGAAGGAACCACATGAATAGTTTTTTAAAGTAGTGCAAGAGGGCTTTTTGTTCTATTTTTTTCTTATTCTGTTTTGCTCCTTTTTAAGTTCTCACAGCTTCCATCAATAATGACTCCTTGCAATGCAGAATGGTTGATACAACTCTTTAGGACAAAGTGAGGTGGTGTTCTTAGCAATTTTTTACCCTTTTATCAAAAAAAAAAAAGGTTTAAAGACAGAAATTACTGCAGAAAAAAGACAACTTCAGCAAAAGAGTTAGAGAAAACCCGTGTCTCATTTATTTCTAAACAGATTCTCACTTTTTCAAGTGGAAATGATACTATGAGAAGAAAATTTAATAAATTACCTAGCCCAACGCAGATAAAATGTTGGAATATTTTCAGAAGAGCTTTCTAGATGATCACAGAATGGTAGGGGTTGGAAGAGACCTTTAGAAATCATGTAGTCCAACCCCCAAGAAGTCCTTTTATATTATCTTTCAAATATAGCGCAAATGCTTACAGGACAAACATCAACAAAGCTTTACTCAAAATCAAAGTAAAAGCTGATATCATACAAGTCAAATGGAGGTGGTTTAGAGAACTGGGTTTTCTTCCCCTTTGAGTCAGGTGTTCCTACAAACTCGGGTGGTTTAGGTGCTCTTAAAATCTGTTCCGCACTTTCTTCCTCTGTGTCAGGGCTACCTTCATTTGGCTTAAAACATGGATGTATGTCCTATTAAAGAGAAATATACAAGAATGTTTATGGCATACAACATTTCCCAAAATATCATGAGTCCATTTACCTATAAAGACAATCATTATATGTTTTAGGGTTAGTTATTTTCATTCTCAAGTAAAATAAAAGGAGTTTATTGAAATGCTCACAGTGACAGGTTCACCATACCTAAAACTGTAACCTGAAGTTATCTAATTTAAAATGGACTTTTGATGAATGAAGCTATATATGAACATTGTCTGTATATGGGACATGGTGAATAAACACCTTGTTTTGTTTCACCAAGTGTACAGATTTTGCTATAACCTTTAAACTGTCTTTATCATATCAACATCAGAAAGTGTTGACTGGTTTCCCACCTGCTGGGTGCCTTAATAACGAGTCACTTTGCCTATTTCTGAGACTTACCTCTTGTCAATAGATTCAATTCTTGCCAATAGATGACTATTCCAAATAACACATTACTTTTGACATAAGGAATGCTTTGCTTACTTGAGATATATATGAAGAATCCTTCGGCTCATCTTCTGCTTCTTTATCACCACATTTGACCTCTTGGTTTGCTATATAAAAAAAACCCACAGCACTGCTTGTACTGTAACAGCATTTTAAACAGATAAATAAAAACCACATTTTAGGAAAGAATCCTTGAGAAATGTTTACCAACTTGGCTTTGCTATTGGTAAGGAAGTGTTCTGACTGTAGTTTTCATAATAACCCACTTTGTGGCTGTGTCCATAATAGTTACCTCTCGTTCTGCCACTTACTCGCTATAAAGCGACACTTAGGCTGCCTCATATGGTTTGGTATGTTCTTCAAACCCAGCTATTGTTCCCTGAGAGCACTATGTTTGTCTAATCCAGCTATTGTCCACTGAGAGTGCTAAAACTAGTCAATAGAAAGCAGGTGGAAACAATACAAAAAGCACATCCATACGACACTGATGAAGTGCATCTTCAAGAAATGGGCAAAAGTCAGGGTGAGAAACGAGAAGAATGTTATCAGACTTTGTGCTCCAAGCTCCAGACTGTACAATGTTCCAGGCACTGGGGGTTAAGATCCTGTGTTTCAGGACACGTAGTTAGGATCTTATTTATACAAAATAAAGAGACTGTAATGTTTGACATGCCTCAAAATTGGCAGTACCATTAGAAAAGGAAAATATTTAAACTGAAGCTCAGTGCCTTGTGATTTCAAAAGCTATAGGTGTATTTGTAACTACTCTGTTTTGTTGCTTTTTGTACAGAATTCTCAAGTTCGTTTTCACCTTTAACAATCTTAATCTGATGCTTCAAAATTACTAAATTCTGAGTTTATTATAACGCTTTTCTTTGCATTTTCTCACGCCTTCTGGGCAGATTTTCAGGCTGGATTTCAATTTACCCAAATAATTTGAGACTAGAGTGTGGATTTACAAGAGATGCTGGAAGGTTCCTTTCATTGGCAATGGTCAGTGCAGAATGAATCCCACAATATCAAGCAGTTCTGTCTGTATTTAAATTAGGACACTGGCTGTCTGCTATACTCAAAGTTCAGGTGGAAAATGAATACAAATGGTGGCCCAATTAATCCCAGATGAAAATTTGGCATGTAGAATTTTCTCTTTTATAATTATGTGATGAGGAACACAGTAACAGCATAACATATAGAAAATGACAGTGGTACTTTACCTGTTAGTGCATTGTCACTCTCAAACTCTTGCTTGGAACTTGTCTGCTTTGGAGGAATTACCAGCCTAAAACACATAGAAAAAAATACTGTCTATTATTTCCATAAGCCTCAATCTCAAGAATGAAAGCTACTTTATTAAAGAAAAGTTACCTGAATTGCATTTGGTTTTGTAAGCTTGTTATTGACGGAACCTGGGTGATTTGTGGGTTATCAGTACCTTCAGTGTCAACAATCATCTAAAACACAGGAAGAATAAACAGTGAGGCAGCATAGGAAATTGTCACTGCAATATCACACTGATCTGTCCTTAGATTGCAGATATCCCTTCTTTTAACTGCTCTTTGAGGGTCAGGCAACACAAAAACTATTTTTCCCATCTTTGCTTTAATTACATTTTAACAGGATCATAGCCAAAACCACTTCTATAATTTTTCATAAAGTCTCATTCATAGCACTGATAACTAGATGTGAATCATGAACTTCTCTGTTACTCAGATAACATTGCATAATTTACAGACTTTATCCAGGTTTTCTATTACTGCAGCCAGGTTGCTCCTGTTTGACAACACAGAAAGGGCTGGAGCCGGTCCTGTCTCCACCTCCAAAGGCCAAACTGAGTATGTACTGAGTGAACATGTCTCCTGTGTGGACTGAAAAACCGCAGAAAATATGGACCTCACAGATTTTCATCAGATTAGAAGCCTTAACTCTTCGATGTAGTATGTATTTGTGCCTTAAGGGCAGAGTGGCACTCGGAATCTGCCTCAGCATCAGATAACACATTGTTTCACAGGGAGATGCTAGTTCTGATTTGATTTTAATTTGCAAAAATGTTATCAAATTGAATTCATTTTGGGGTGGGAGATAAAAGGCTGATTCTGCAGAATCTATCTGCCACTCCTGTAGTACACAGCATGCCTTTTCTGAAGCATAGCAACCTTCTTTCTTCCAATATTTTTACATTTTCCTCAGACTCCATCTTCTTCCCTTGCTGTCATCACTCCTTCTTAAAGTTCCCTTAACCTTGACTTACTGCTTCCCACTATTCTCTAAGTGCAGTTCTAGGTCCCAGATTCCCACCCTCATCTCTGGATTACCCTGGCAACAGCCTTTCCATCATCCTCATCGTGTCCAGCTCCCTCAGCCAGTAACAAATCAGAATTGCTTGAAATATCTTCTGGTCTTCTTCCACTTAGTCTGAGCTATTACCCTTTACATTGTCTTATCTTACAAAGAGTTCTTCTACCACAAGCTCCACTCTAAATCGTTTAGTGATTCACTACCTTTATCCTTCAATTCCCCTGAAATTCTCAAGAAAATCACATCTGGCTCTATTTTTGGTTTTTTTGCTTGGCAATTTTTGTTCTTCATTAAAATTTAGCTTTAAACAGATCCAGGTATCTTTATAATTGAGGTATCACTTATAAAGAAAGATTTTGGTATAGAAGCTTCCCCAAGCCTCTGTACAGCAAGCACAAACTATTTAATTTCTCTCCTATGCACTTGCCTTATCCGAGTATTCCTTTTATATCTATTGGTCCTATGAATGTTCTTGCACTTAATGAGATTTTATTAGTGGTTTTTGTAACTATGCAACTTGTTCATAGAATCATAGAATCACAGAATGGTAGGGTTGGAAGGGACCTTTAGAGATCATCTAATCCAACCCCCATGCTCAAGCAGGTCCACCTACATCACCTAGATCAGATCAAAGAGGAACATGTCCAGGTGGGTTTTGAAGACCTCCAAGGAAAGAGCCTCCACACCCTCCCTGGGCAGCCTGGGCCAGGGCTCCCTCACCTCACAGTGAAATAGTTTTTCCTTATGTTTCAATGGAACTTTTTGTGTTCCATCTTCATCCCATTACCCCTTTGTCCTGTCACTAGATACAATAGAAAAAAGGGGTGCTCCAACCACCTGACACCCACCATTTAGATACTTGTAAATATTAATAAGATCTCCTGTCAGTCTCATCTTCTCCAGACTAAACAGCCCCAGTTCCCGCAGCCTTTCCTCATAAGGAAGATTCTTCAGTCCCCTGATCATCTTGATGGGCCTCTCCAGCAGTTCTCTGTCCCTCTTGAGCTGAGGAGCCCAGAACTGGACACAGGACTCCAGATGAGGCCTCACCAGGGCAGAGTAGAGGAGGAGCAGAACCTTTCCTGACCTGCTGTCCACATTCTTTGTGATGCATCCCAGGATGCCATTGGCCTTCTTGGCCACAAGGGCACATTGCTGGCTCATGGTCAGTTTATTATCAACCAGCAGTTCCAGGTCTCTCTCTGCGGAGCTACTCTACAGCAGGTCAATCCCCAGCCTGTCCTGCTGCATGGGGTTGTGCTTGTTCCTCCGTCTTGTTCCTGGATTGATCTATCATGTTTGTATACTGAAGTGCAATACACTTTGTCTTTTCAAAAAGGTGCCTTAGGAACTATTTGTTTATGAGTGAGAGCTGTAAAAAGTTGTTGTGGACTCCTCAAATGTGCAAAGCAATGCTACTCATGATTTGGTTCCTCTCAGCCCAGACATTTGTTTCTGGTTAAACCTCAGAACTGACTTGTTAACTGTAGGCAGTCTTGTATCGCACCCTGCATGTTGAGTCCTTCCTTCATTATGGAACAGATGGCTGACAATCAGTCATACAAGATTATTTTTCTCCTTTACAATTCAAAAAAATTGCTACATTCAACCAAATGAATCCAACAAGGTTATCCTAAATTTTAGCAACTACTATACAAATTTATTTGGATAAATGGTCCAACTTAAGCTTGGCATTTGAATGCTTACTATAATTACCAGATGCACATTGTAAGAACATTTTCAGTTGAATTAGAAATGGCACCAAAGACAAATATTTTTAATAACTATGTAATAGCAGATTACTAAGATTAACATCTTAGTTACAGTGTAAACAAGTTATATTTAAGACATAGTAGCATTAGATTTATTTGGAGTGGTTTAAATTTAAACAACCACATAAAACAGATAATAGACTCTGATGATTTTACCAGTGGGAGAGCTGCATACCTGTGATGAATTTTCTGCAAGGCCTGAAGAGCTGCTACTGGCCACTGAAAGTTCCAGAGGTTTTTCTTGTCTCCCTATATTAACAAAACAATAATTAACATTGTCAATAGGATTAATTGGGAACTTGGGGACAAATTTTGTCAATTTTCCTGTAATAGAGTACTAAAAAAAAATTATCATAAACTACAAAAGTATGAAGCCATTTACTGCAAAACATACTCAGGTACTATTCACTATGTTTATGCAAACAATGCTGAAGGTACATTTCAGATTTCCCTAACACTGTGCATCAGGTATAGCTGTCATGTTACTTTAGTCATTGCACAGATGAGAGGGGAATGACACATTTCTAGAACATAAAGACAAATAACTAGCCAATGTGGGTATAAACTGGAATACAACAGGTTGGAAAGAAATATAAGGAAGAATTTCTTCAGTGTGAGGGTGAGGGAGCACTGGAAGGGGCTGCCCAGATGGGTTGTGGAGTCTCCTTCTCTGGAGGCATTCCAAACCCACCTGGATGAGTTCCTGTGTGACCTACTGTAGGTGGTCCTGCTCTGGCAGGGGGGTCGGACTGGATGAGCTTTCGAGGTCCCTTCCAAACCTTAAGATTCTGTGATTCTGTGAAAGTCTGGCTTCAGCTAACACAGCAGGAGCCATTCATTAGATTTGTTATCATAGTTTCCATTAATTTACACAAAACTAGTCCAAAATCCTCACAGGAAGAGTATTAAACACACTGCACCTGTTTCTGTTCCTTGCATTGAGAATCTAACACTCTGCGTAGACTGGACTAATTTCCGAGGAATGCATGGGACATGTAATGGTTTATACAGCTGATGTTTGTCATTTAGCAAAGATGGGTGTTCACTCTCTTCAAATACCCTGAAAAAAAAATTAAAAGAAAGTAATTAAAACATTCACAATTGCAAAAGAAAGGATATAAAAAACCATAACTGCTCCATGCAAGTGGAGTTTTCAAGGGAGATCCATGCTGCCAGGGAGGTTCTACCTCTTTCAACTCCAGCAGTCAATAGATATCGAAATTTTCTTTAAATAATTTCAGTCAAAATATCACTGAAAGAAGAAGACACAGAGTAGTAATAAGCCAATCACAGGAACACTGCTGACTTCAATTTTGTCAGTGTCAAAGAAAAATGTTAGTAGTTTGGGGGTTTGCAATTTGATTAAAGTACTTCATGATTGTATTTCTGAAATCATATTTTCACACTTAAAACATACTTTCTTTCTCTGAGCTTGTCTGGAATACTCACACTATACATCCACAAAAGAGAACACTGCAGCAAGTGTTTTCACTTGTGGGGTAATTATCTGTGTAAGGTAAAGAGACTTTTACAGTACAGAAAGACAAAGGTTGGCAGAACAATGAAGGGTAAAGCAGCTATTTGGCACAGGAACATTTACCATTTTTTTAAATAATGAGTTCTATTTTCTTTTCTCTCTGGCATTCCTGTTTAGTGCCTCTGTGCTTCTTGCTGCAACATCTGGTTTATAGCTGACTAAACAATGCCATTCAGAACAAAGAAAGAATTGAGTCCGTCTATTTTTTATTTCTTTGAATTTTCCATCAATAAAAATAAGATAAAATATAGGTAGCACTTTATGAGGTAATGTGGAGTAAAATTAGCAACACTACTCAAAAAATACCAAGCTAGAAGCACTGGTTAAAAGAGTGAACCTATCACATTAAACATGTGTGTGAAATACACGCACACAACTTTGATCACATTAAACCATAATGCACTGCAGTCAAATAACTCTGATGAAAAGGACTGTCTTCACCAGTATAGTTACGTGTGCACCTAAAGCTGCATTGGACTGAGACCTAACAAACTGTAGAAACCACCTAACACATCCATCAAAAAAATACACCAGGAAAAAGAAAAGATGATTTATTATTATTATTATTATTATATTCTTTTCAGTTACTGTAATTATAGCTGTTACCCGTGACAAGAATTAGTACTATTAGTATTTCCTATAGTACTATAGGAAATAAGAAGTGTATATGGCTTTAAATTCAGATGCAGAGATGTGAAGAACAAGGAGAAACAAAACCAGAGCTAAGCACAGAACCCTGGCTAAAGCCACTTCATTTTGTTCAAAATGGCTCATTTGGCCACTTTACAGCAATGGTCATTCGAAGATGAGCTACACAAGGCTGCTGCTGCTCAGCTCACGAGTCAGACTAACACAAACCATTGTTTTTTACACAACTTAGTATGCCAAGCTGTATTTTTTTTAACAGTTCCTGTAGCCAGTTTTCATGTGCTCCTGTAGACTCTACCAGGTAATTCTACATTTCTAAAATGTCCCTCTCCACAAAATCAAGCAATCATTTACAAACATTTATCTATTCAGAAGAATGTGTCAATGGGAGAGTTACAAACAGGGCTTAAAAGTCCTTAGTTTATGAAGTTTTGAAGTAACAAAACCTTCCAAAAGAGGCTGCAGTTAAGCTTTATGCATATGCAGCACACATGCTTCCTTACCTCCCAAAAAACACCACGGAAAAAACCATGCACATCTTCTCTGACATAATTAGTAGCCATTAAAAGAAAAACCAAACTGCAGAGAGAAGCTCAAAATAGTCCAAATTGCAGTAAGAAAACAAAAGACCACTTGCCTCCTTTCTCTACTTCATTGTTAGTAGGCATCTGAGGAGATTAAAAAAAATCTTTATCTTGATCCATACTGTGAAATAACTTTTTTTTTCAATTAAAGTGAAAACAAACCCCACAAACATATTCTTAAGTCAAAATAAAATCCCATTTTCTTAGCAGAAAGGGAAGTGTTGTCTTTGTAGAATAATGAAGCTCAAGGATTAATATGACTTTATCTTCACCAGAGGAATCAAGTGTGTTTGATAATACAGATGAAGTATGATGCCTGCTCTATTTACCAGGACTCTCTACTGAAGACATGTTCAGAATTCTAGTCAGGTGCATGCCACCAAGTCCTTTTGGAAGACAGACTTTTAATAACTACCTGTCGTTACAGCCAGTAGCTAATATCTGCCTGTGAGGCTGTGGACGGCACAGGGCTGACTCTTCACATGTTTCTATTTAGAAATCCAGAAATAGCTTTCATAGAATCATAGAATCATAGCATGGCAGGGTTGGAAGGGACTTTTAGAGATCATCTAGTCCAGACCCCCTGCAGAAGCAGGTTCACCTAGATCAGCTTTATAACTAATTTTCCAAGAACTCTGCTTTTGCTTGTCTCGGTAAAAGCCAATCACTTGTAATGCACAGACACTGAAAGAGTGGTAATGATCCCCCATGGAATACCCTGTACAAGAAGTTTTAGCAAAAATCTCTCACTCGGGATGGAAGATATTTTAGATGTTCAGAGACACCATGAATACATAAAGTGAAAAGAAACAAACCAATCAATATTTCCTGGATAATGGAATTCAAGCTCTCAAACATTTTACCAAATCAGAGAGTATGAACGTGACATATTCCAAACCACAGTTCAAGATGTCAGCCTTTTTTTATAACAAATATAATCTCTAACTGAGAAATCAAGACCAGGGCTTCAAAACAGTTGAGCCCTGTTTGGTGACTGATGAGAAGTCTTGATTTGGAAAAGTTTAACTACGATCCTTGGCTGTGAACTATGAAAGCCCCCTTGTCAGAGAAAATAGCTGGCATGAGAAGAGGAATCTGAGTTTTGCAGTCAACCTAATCAGTGACTGGCTGGCCAGAACTGTTTCAAACCACAATGTTCCAAGCCCTTTAAAAGAAGTTACCACTGCCTTCCTCCTGCCCAAAGGAAAACACATCTATCTGCACCTATTCATTAACTTGCAAGTTGTTTTCTTGTCTTGTAGCCCTCTAAAGCATTTCATGGCTGTTAATTTGTACATTGTCCTGCTCAGTGTTTTCAGTGCTCTGTGTAGTTCTCTCCCTTCACGCTGCTGGTTTCTCTTCATGCTGGTCTGCATCAGTTCATGGAGATTCACGGTACAACTCCTTTTCCTTCTTCTTTTGTGTCAGAAGATGAAGATATTTCCTTTTCTTCACAAAGCCCTTTACTCAGTCGTACCCTTGCAGTGATTGCAGAAAGGCCCATAAGGAGACCCTTTGTACTCTTTGGTAGCCATATTCTACTATTATCTGTCATATTTTTCTACATTGCCTTGAGTGTGCAGAGATTTTCCTTCCTATGACTCATTATCTTGACACATTTTCTGTTTGTGTTTATTTCCACAGTGTTTAGAATCACAGATTCACCATTCACCTATTTTTAACATCAGTAGTTACTCAACCAGACACTTCTATGTGTGAAAACTGTTTATTACACATAAATGGCAAATAGAGACTTGAAAAGAAAAATATGCTGTTTTCTACCAGCCTTTATGCTTTGGATATCTTTGGCATAAATAAGCTTTAAAATTTAGTCTAGGAAAAACATACTCATTAATAAGCACGTTGTGAACTGATACCATAACATGTCAGTTCTTCACACATGTAAATTGCTTCCGTGAAAGCACCAAGAAGACCAACCTACTCATATGCAATTGAGGCATAACTTCTGCTGAGGATATGAGCACCTGAAGGTTCCATAACACAGAGGTAGACTCATAAGCAGCAAGTCTATAAAAGCATCCTATGAATTCCTTTCCATGAGAAGCCTGACCAAGCGCTTCCATCACCTCGACATGCAGATCTCTGACTTTGCAACAGGTCTTTGGTTGGCATTTTGCTTTCTGTCTACAGACTGGGTTTCTTTGAAAATTGAAGGGGAAAATTGAAGGGTTTCTTGCTTCCCTGTGTTTCTGAAGCCTTGTCAATTATAAAAAGTCAAGAAGGTAGAATGAACGTAAAGGCTTAAACCATATACCCGCCAAAAAAAGTCGGTATAATTCATGGGTCTGTAAAAAGATACTAAAGACCTAAAATGCCTCTGTGTAAAGGATCTTAGAGATTATTAAAATGACACACTTTTGTAGATATAGTCACTAAATCCTTATTTAAAGCCCTAAAAAGCTTCTTTTTCAAGCATACCACGATGTCCACTTGGACAGTCTTCAGGACATATTTTCAGTTTAAAATGGATTTTGGTGTAAAAGTGTCAGCTCTAATGTTGATGGTTCAGCATCCATGAAAACTCTGGATGAGTGCAAGGCAGTCCTGATGGTGATTTTCAGTCACTGTAATTGAGCTCAAATTAAAATGAGTCCCAGTTGTAAATGACCACTCACTAATTTCCTAAGCCATTAATCCTGTCTGCAAAACCTTTCACTCATGTTTGTTTTTAAGAACTAAATTAAGAGCTAAGTTTCTTAAGTAGCTCAGAGCTGAAGGCCTGTGATATGTGGAGCCCTGACTCTTTTTCCCCAAATATGCCTTTAGTAGTGTTAACATTTTTATCTCTGATTGGACAGTCACTGTGGTTCTACTAAAAACTCATAAACCTATTCACACAGATCTATCAGCAGTAGCTGTGAGGAACAAAGTTTACCACAAAATACTTTTGAATAGTATGTTTCCAGATACAGGGCTTCAAAGAATCAAAATGTGCCACCATCTTAATCCCAGCAAACATAAACCTTTATCAGTTATGTGGTTAAATCATGGAATCAGGGTTGCCATTCATTATTTAGCACTAATCTAGGGTTTGTGGCAGTCTCTGAATAAATGCTGAGGTAGAACTGTCAATGGAAACAAGGGAAATCAATCATTTTTAAGTGTACCTTTCTTTAAACTCCTTTGGCTTCTCGAGACTTTTCTGATTCTTTCCTTCAATCATTTTGGAATTATTTTGATCTTCTGTAGTCTCTTCAAATGTCTTAAAATATAAAGAATAAAAATACAACTTCAAAAATTACAGTACATGCTGCAAATATTTTCTAAACCTGATGAATCACTGCACAGTTTTGGTAGCCAAGGTGGTCTCAAGAAACAAGCAGAACAAGGTTAAAGTCAGGGAATACTTTTTTCTTGTAAAAACGGGAATAAACACACAAGTTTCTGAGCACAGACTCTGGATATCTGTTCAGAGTAAGGAGCTCTTTTAATGTGCTCTTCATAGTTACAACTCCACTACTTCCCTTCTCACTGTTTATACAGCACATCAGGAACTTTAGTCTGTAGCTATGAGTGTCAAACTACCACAAAATATAAACAGAAAACATCACCTGTACCCAATGTGCTTCTAGGAGCATAAGGCTGGCTGAAGCAGACACAGCTGACACGGCAGTAATAGAATCCTTGATCATCTGGTCCAGAGAAGTGAAAATGTCCAGATGCAACATTATAAGAACTTCCCAAACTCTCCACAAGATCAGCCTATTGGGCTACTCAGGCTTAAGAGAGGCTTTTTACCTCCTAGCAGAAGAGGGAGTCAAAATGCTATCCTGACAAAGTCTTTTTTTTTTTTTGGAAGACCATCCTTTTGGAATCAGTGCTTCTTCTGTCAGTGGAACTGTACTCATCTCCTGGCTGGAATCAGCCAGCTTTACCCCCAGGTACTATTTACCCACACATCCACTGGGCTGGAAGTGGACCACAGAGTCTACGTGATTCTTATGGTAAAGCATAAATTAAACACATTAATACTACTAAAACCTTAGAAATCAGTAAAACTGGGGCTCACTAAGGAAGGGCCCTGCTATATTTTGAAGTGTATTCCCTGGCCTTCTTGAGCTACAATGAAAGTCACCATGACACAGTGTCTGGATGGAAATTATGGTGTAAACTGAGGTCAACAGGAAGCAAGCTTTCAGAGTCTTACATTCATGGACTCCTCCTCTTGAAGAAAATATATGTGATGCTGTAGAAACATAATTATTAATACTGGAATCATCCAGTTGGTCTGTGTGCTTGCAAAGAAATTACTATTTTTATGTTTCAAAATGTATAATAGTGCTATATGTAACTGCATCTGTAAAATGTATTTATATATATAAAATTAAAATACATTCACCTTTTTTAAATACTTGATCTTCATCTCTAACTCCTCTGCTTCTTTTTGTAGCTCGATGGATTCTTGTGTGGCAACTGCAGCAAGCTTTAACATCTCCTGTGTTTTTTGCCTCAGAGAAGCACTTTCAAGTTATGGAATACAGATTGCAATGTTTCTTTTTTTAAGCAAGGGATATTATCAGATCCCTGACCCTTCTATGCCACAAGCTCAACTATTAGAGGTGCAGAAAGAACCTAGATGATCTCTAAAGGTCATTTCCAACCCCTACCATTCTGTACAAATCTACATTTCCTATGCAAATCTTCAAATCTAACTTCAATCAAGCTTCTCTGCCTTAATGAAGCATTTTGACAGATTGAGTCAAATTTGTCATTAAGTGACATTTAGTTTTCTCTCTTCAAAATGCTCCCATAACTTTAAACTGAAGAGTGTTATTTGAGCTTTTCTTGAAGAGGAATACTAATGCTGCAACTCTAACCATAAATCTATAAACTACACTTGCTAATAAAAATATGTGAATGGTAAGTATAAAGTTTCTTGTCAACTGCATAAATGTTACAAATGAAGGATACATCCGTATAGCCCAGTCATTCAGGGATTTAAAAGGAACAGACTCTGCAGAAATAAAATAGTTCAGGACATTAATTCACAAGCTTAATGTTATTTACAAACACCAGATAAGTTAATTGACTGGAAGCACTTATGTTAGTATACATAAAACAAATAGCAGCATAACAGAGATTAATGCAAAAAAAAAACCAGCACTAAATATGTATTTGAAAAATGTATTTTTAAATTTGAGAGGCTAGTTCTAAAGTAATTTCAAGATTTTTTTACCCCAAGAAGCCCAATGGCAAACCTCTCCCCAGTACATACTCTAAATTATATATGTACATATTATGTATGTAGATACTCTAAAGTACAGGCTGCCTGGGAGAGTGAGGAGTCTCCTTCTCTGGAGGTTTTCCAAACTCACCTGGGCACATTTCTGTGTGACCTGATCTAGGTGGGACCTGCTTCTGCAGTGGGGTTGGACTAGATGATCTCTAAAGGTCTCTTCCAATCCCTACCATTCTAGGATTCTGTGATTCTGTAAATTCTTGTTCAAACCCAATAGGCTCTACTGTAAAAGCATCAATAAGAGTAGTACCCATAGTGTCCAAGCAAGAATCTTCTTTCCATTTATATTTTTCAGACAGCTTCAAAACTCTGTTCTGGATTTCTTCAACTTCTTTCTTTTTTTTGTAATACTCCTGTGCAAGAGGGGTTTCTGCATATTTGTCACGGTGTTCCTTCAGAATCTCTTTATATTGGGTTATATTATCCTGATACATTTTCCTATAAAAATACATATAAATTAGGGGTTTTTTTTCACATGAAGCCATTGTTTATGAGGAAAAAAAAAAAAACCCAGCCTCTTAATTTATGGTGTCACCTCAATTAGACTTGCAGCTATCCTGGAAAAAAAGTCAGATCATATTATAGAGGCACCATTTGGCTCCATTTTTTGATCTTCCAGCTATTTTGAAGGAAGATTCTACTTATATGTAACAAAGAATACAGTTATGATGTAAAAAAGCAGCCAAACCTCATTGTTCTAAAAGGAATGTAGCTCTTACCATATTCAAAGGCAGCCTGGCAGACGACAAATGTCTTTTCTTTGTGTAATTATCATGAAACACAGCAGGCCAAATTCTCTGTCCGTGTATATTGGCACAACTCCACTGGTTTCAGAGGAGCTGTGTTAAACTTGCAGTAAAAGAGAATTTGGCCTAGCATCCCACATTTAGAGCAGTCTGATGCATCACGGGGCTAAGAGCTGCCTCCAAGGAGATGCTGAGTAATCTGCTTCTGACAGGGAAGCCTTAAACACACACATTAGTCACACTAAAACAACGGGACTATTCATGCTTAAGGTTAAGCAAACACTTCAGTGTGTAACTGGCAAAGAGCCAGGATGCTCAGCCTCTCCTAGGACCACCCTCTAAATTAATGTTACACTAACATCATTTCACTGACATTATGTGAGGACATAGCTACAAATTATTAAAGGAAGTAGCAGCAATTAATGTTCATGACATTTTAAAAACTTTACTTTGTCTTCTGAAAAAAAAATGCATTAAAAAACAAGCAAATCCCATAACAGGTAATAGGATGTAACTTATCACTTAGAGCTGAAAACTGATGAACGTTATGTTTGGAATGAGAGGAAAGTGCTGTTGCATGAAAGACTCACCCTCCTGTCTTGAATCAATGACAGCGGTGACATTGGAAATTACCCTTTTTTCCAGAGTTTTTCACTCAGGCAATGAATTCACAGGACACATTGCTAGTGACAGATCAAAATATACAACTGTCTCATTGGGATGAGTCTTTTATTACACCAATAATGCTGATGGGCATCACTTTTCTTACAGATAACTTCCAGTATAAAAGTAGTGTCTTTAGGGAAAGCTGAAAAATTACCTGTGAAATCAAGGAACCTTAATCAAGGTCCTTAATGTCACACACAAGTAATCAGAGTACAGACCTGCAGGAAGTTTGTGTTTCCCACATAGGCAAGAATTAACTGCTAATAGTTTTTAAAGTTATGAGTAATAAGATCCAGTGCCCAGCAACTGTGTTTCTCTCTGTATTTCAAAGCAAAAGCTGAATAACTGCTCAAAATGCAGTAAGAAAATGATTTTTTCTTATGAATGTTGATATTTTATGCCACTTAATCCTGAAAAAAAAAAGAGATAAATATAGGCATATACAAAATACATCACAAGAGTTTGGTGGTAAGGACTTATTCATATGGCACAAGTTTTTAAAGAGATATCACAGCTACAAGCATCCAGCATGGGTCATCAATGCAGACTAGTCTTTTAAATGAGAAAGAAACCCTGCACCAAGTTGCTTGATATTAGAACATGCCAATGACAGAAGGTGAAGGAAATGCCATCCTCTAGGAAAAAGTTATGTGAACAACAGAGAGAGGTATTAAAATATTAAGTTCTTAAACACATGTAGATTAGCCAGAAATTCTGCTATGAAACAAATTGTAGTGCAGAATAGCAACTAAATCCAGAGATCCACCTGTTTACCTGCACCATGTGTAAAGCCTACATTAAGGAACAGCTCTCACTGCTTGCAAACCATACACTATTCTTCTCTATAAGACACATTTTATCTCAAACTGCTATTAAACCTGTAAATGCAGCATAGCTGAAAGGCAGACACCCCTAGCTGCCTGCTGGCTAGCCCAGGCAATGAAAAACTCAAGGTCTTCATTTTCAAATAAGGCTACACTGCAGACACTAGTTTCTGTTAAACGGATGGAAGTTCAGTTCCCCTGTTTAGGGTGAAGATGTGTAGATCAGCACTGTGAAACCAAGGAATTGCTACTTCCCAAACTTCATGTAGAAAATTACATTAATCTATTTGTTTTTCTACACAAGTGGTCTCAGGAATTGGATTTTCTCGATTTGTTAAACATTTGTGTATACTGCACAAAATTCCCCAGGTGCAAAAGATGGAAAACAATTCACTTCTATTTGATGAAATGGATGGTATGAAGAATAACTGAGCAACAAAGAAATTTGCTGATATACAAATAAGACTGCATGGCAAGTAAATTTTTTTTTTCAAATATAAATAATTTGTTGCAGCAGATACATTTTGAGCTTCTGAAAATATCCTCAAACTTCACCTTCTTTTCCCAAAACGTATTTTCCCCAGATTAGTATTTATGGCCATTACACAGCACAGTAGGTCCTGAGGAATTGTCACTGGTTTTAATATTTTTCCTCAACAATTCATAGCCTCCAGTTTGTGTGGGTAAACAAAGGCTGTTTAGAATGCAGCACTATTCACATTAAAGTAATTAATAAAAAAATGTTAATCTAATGTCAATGGAAAGAGGTCAGCAACCACAAAACCCCTGGATATTACATTGATAGTTATATAGTCCTCTTTCCTTCTTCCTATTTCTTATGTTTAGGATTAACTTCCAGTTCATAGAATCATAGAATGGCAGGGTTGGAAGGGACCTTTAGAGATCATCCAGTCCAATCCCAGAAGCAGCTTCACCTAGATCAGGTTGCATAGGAACATGTTCAGGTGGGTCTTGAAGACCTCCAAGGAAGGAGACTCCACAACCCCTCCCTGGGCAGCCTGGGCCAGGGCTCCCTCACCTAAACAGTGAAATAGTTTTGTCTTACATTTAAGTGGAAGTTTTTGTGTTCCAGCTTCATCCCATTAACCCTTCTCCTGTTGCCAGCTACCATGGAAAAAAGAGATGCCCCAACGTCCTGACACCCACCCTTCAGGTATTTGTAAATGTTAATAAGATCTCCCCTCAGTCTCCTCCACACTAAACAGCCCCAGTTCCTGCAGTTCATATAAGCATTCTTCTATGTTCTTGAAACCAATAATAGGGGGAAAAAAAAGGGGAACTTTTTAAAGCCTCCATAACGAGTGCTTAATTAAATGCAAACTGATCTGCCTATCTTTTTGACAACATCTTCCCATCTATATCAGTATGCCCTCAGTGCCCCCAAATGCCAGGCTGAAAAGCACATTCAGCACATAAAGTTCCAACTGCACTTTTCTTCTAATTGAAATATTTATACTCTGCTGAATGCACATCTGGCTGATTTAAATGTATCATCAAATGCTTCAGTATTGCAAATTACATGACTTACATTTATTTTATGAGTTCTAGTCATGATGCCTTATAATTAAGCTCAGGAAAACAGATCAAACACTTACATGTTGGAATTGAGACTAGTTATCTGAAGAAGCAATTTAAAAGTAATGCTTCTTTGGCTTGTCAGCTCAAATTAGTGAGAGCCAAAATAGCTTAATCATATACTCATAGAAAGCCAATTTAGCCTTCTTTTTCACCAAATATAGAGCTCTGAACAGGAAGAAGACAGATAAGCTACTGAGTTAATTAAAGGCTATCAGGCACGCTATTTCTGCTGTCTGGGATAACTGGCAACAAGAGCACTTACGAAAGAATCCAAGTCAACATTTCAAATGACCTAAAGTTACACCTTGAGATTGGGATTTAGCTATCTAGATGGGTCCGCCGTGACTTTTTTTCACCACAGAGCTAACCAACATCTTCCCCTTCACAAGCAGATCAGTGGAGGTGATCAACCTGCCTAAAATGATGGGTTTTACCTGAGGGTTAAATAAAACTTCAGAGGGTTAACTTGGCACTTTGCATTTTCAGGATG
Organism: Urocolius indicus; assembly: GCA_013401255.1. Classification (NCBI taxonomy): domain Eukaryota; kingdom Metazoa; phylum Chordata; class Aves; order Coliiformes; family Coliidae; genus Urocolius; species Urocolius indicus. The sequence continues at coordinate 30,939 of WBNH01010603.1, forward strand.
TCAGTGAAAATCATCTTTATTCCATGGAATGTAGGTAGCTAGACTGCACAACTAATCATTTGTTTAAAATGCAGAATCTAATTAATGAAGATGAAATAACTGGAATGGCACTCACTGAACAGAAATGAACTTGCAATTAATACTGATTAAAATCTTATCCACAGTCGGTCTTCAAATGGTTTTAGACCAGGCTTTCCTAAGCCACTCATCCTGTTTTTCAGGATCTAATATTGAATTGTCATGCTTTGTGATTATTTTGAAGAATACACAGCAGTATACAAAAACTTGATTTGTACATTCTAATAACCAGGTGTAATTCATATTCACAAATAGAGAAAAGCATAAAATTATCTGACTGCTTCCAATTGTTATCTTACTTCCTCCATATATGAATGTAAAGGCTTAGGTTGGATTAAATGCTGTTTCCAAAAAAGACATAAAACTTTTGTATTTTCAAGAAAATCTTCCCAAACCTGACTATCTGAAGCTACTGAAATCATGAAGACATGTCAAAATAACAGCAAAAGTAATCATTCAGAGACAAAACTGTATGGTCTTGTAAATATGCCTTGGTATTGCATATTTCTGGCAAAGCTGAAACATTCATTGCCTTTATTTCTTGGGCTTTTCTTGAAATTGTAGGCAATTGAACAATGCTCTGAGAAATTACAACAGGTATTTGGGAAGCAATGGAATCTGAAGCAGCTGTATTTTATCCTATGCCACTGGTAATTACAAGATCCCATATGACCTCAGAATAATGTAAACTGAAATGTCTTTTAATTACTCAGTCACATCATCCTGAAAAATCTACAACTTTTTTGCTGCAGACTACACTATCTTTGCAGACCAATTTAGAAAGATTAATAAGTGCTACTTCTAGAAACTTCATCTCCCATGATCACAGATACCTCTCGTTTTCTGTAGCTTCTTGTAAAGCTTCTATTTCACTTTTCAAATATTCTTCGTGCTTGCTAAGAATGACATAAGTAGGCTTCCAGCTGTGAAAAAAAGGGGGAAAAAAATGTGAAAGTATGTAAATAGTCTTTCCTAATGAAAAGCCACTCAGATACTGAGACACAAGGTTAGTTAGCTAGAGTACTAGAATAAATCACTTTGCGTTTTGAAAGTCAAACATAAACAGATTTAGGACAGAAGGTTTTTACACACATGCATTTATCTTCTTAAGATTTTAAGGCTGCAGATTCAAGAATATATATATATATAAAACAAAGATTCTAAAGCTCTTTTTAACAAATAAATAGGGTGACCTTCACAAATTCTTTTATGCCTAAACAATTAGGCATCTAAATTCACAGATTATGTACTCAGAACTGCACCATCAGTAAATCTTTTAGATATGTACCATCTTCTTTTTTGCATAGCATGCAGTGACAGGACAAGGAGTGACAGGAACAAGCTGAAACACAAGAAGTTTCACTTGAACATAAGGAAAAACTGGTGTTCAGGTGAGGCAGCCCTGGCACAGGCTGCCCTGGGAGAGCGTGGAGTCCCCTTCCCTGGAGGTTTCCAAACCCACCGGGACATGTTCCTGTGTGACCTGATCTAGGTGGATCTGCTTTAGCAGGGGGTTGGACTGGATGATCTATGGAGGTCCCTTCCAACCCCTACCATTCTATGTTTCTGTGATTCTTGCTGGAGATGCACACAGCTTCATTCTCATCATCACCAGCACCTATCTCCTACTTGCAAGTAGCAGTCACAAACTCAGAATTTCCCCCAGTTGCTAGGGAAGCCCTGCTCAGAAAACAGCCAGAAAGAGATGTGACTCCACTTGGAGTCACAGGTCCAAACATCACCCCTTACTAACTAGATTTGAACTCAAATTCTGCCCTTATGGGAAAAAAAAATCGCAGCTAATAATAAATGAATAAAAAATTCATGGCAGATGAGAACTGAACTTCAGAAGCTGGCTTTTCCACCTCTAAGTCATCACCCACATCTATTTTCATATTTCATGCAGCTGGTATGTGGCTATATAGTATGTCTGCAGTTAAATGCACTCACTCCAGTAACCTGTTGTCAGACAAGATGCCCTCATACTCAGTTCAAGACTCTGTCATCCCTCTAGGGCAGACTGATGGGTCCTTGTTCTATAATGCTCTGCCTGGATCTCCCCTCATGTGGCTTCCCTCTGTCCCTGGAACACAACTAATCCATTCTTTGCTCTTTTTCTCATTTCAGGAGCCTTCTATTATGTAAGAGCTATGGTGCCGCTCATCAAAGTGGTTTTCTTACAGCAGGATGTTGTAGATTGTACTGAAAGGACTTCAGTACATGAACGACTTAGGACCAGGTAACTAATAGCACTTTCTCAACATCTAGATATTAGAGGTGCCTCTTCCTTGGGCTGTGGGAACTCTAGAAAAATAGGCAGACAAACTTCTGATTCAACAAGAAATCCAGTTGTGATCTTTAGGAAAGGCATAAAAAGGGTCTTTAAAAGGAAAGCATCCTGGTGAAAAAAGACAGTGTAAGGACTATGAGCCACCCAGACATGGATGTCTCTTACCCTCCGAGCTTAGGCAAGAGCTGTCAAGACATTTTCATAGAAAGATGCTCAGATAGAAGTGATAGGAAACAAATTCAGAAAACTCTGGTGCACAGAGCTTCCAAACAGCAAGTAACACCTTCACAGGGCTTAACAGACACTAAAGGGTTGTGAGGTTAGGGAAAGAAGACAAAAATTATTCTAAGTCTACTGAGCTAAATAGCTGCTGACAAACACTCTTCTCATTCAGGGACAATAACCTCAATATGTTGTCAACAGGTAACTCCTGTTGGGGAATGTCAACTCCTAGCTGACATTCAGAAGATGGCCAAACTGTCTGGACAGAGTGGGCTAGAGTAGAGAGATCCTATTGCAGATGAAACAAAGTCACATGCTCCCTCCAGTGGAACTTTCTATAGAAAAAAATTAGCCTACCCTTAAGCCAGGGCTTCAAGTGATCTATCAACTCAGCTTTTGTCCAAAATACAAGCTACCCTAAGCCAATATGAATATATACAACAAAGTGTGTGTGAGTGGATCTGTCCTAACAGGTATATACACAAAACCTAGCTTTAGGAACACGTACATAGACACTATCAAAGCTAAACACTGAAGAAATAGAAGAAGGAAAACTGTGAATCTGGACAATAGAGATACAGTTACATTTAAAGAATTATATCAACAAGAAGGAATAGAGAAATGATGACACAGAAAAAAGCTGCAGTTGAACAAAGCAATTACTGGACAGGTCTGACTAACTGAGAACACAAAGTTCACTTTGCATATTCATGAGCAGGGTAAGTAAAGGGTAGTTTTGTATGTAAACATGTCCTGTGGTTCAAAATTAGAGGGTTGGTAACATGCAATCGCACAAAGTATAAATGTACCTTTGGACAATCACTCCAAACATGGAATGAAACAGAGGCTTCAGTAACAGCTAACAATGCAATTTCCATCACGGATACAAATAAAGAACAAAGGCTTAACAATTAATATGCTGGACTCCAATAACCTCGAACAAAAAATAATGCACTCCAGGTGGTGAGACAACACAACACATATTCGACACTTACAACAGCAGTAAAGTTTCCCAACCACAAGTTATAGAGGATTCAAGTAGCTCATCTACTCTTTGCTAAATGCATTGCTTCCTCACAGAGGTTCTTAGTAGGCATCACATTTATTTGTCCTTTCTTTCACCAGCTAGGGTATAAAAAAAAAACCTTTATCCACCCTAATCTGAAAGCAATAACAATATCCTGTAGTTCAGCTTAGTGGGATAGGAGTATTTCTTTTCCAAACTAGCAACATTCTTTGTCCATCTGGCTCTTCTTTTTTTTTTTAATCTCCATGAAATCTCACCATCCTTGACCCCAAATCTAACAAATAAAAGAGAGGCAATAAAACTTGAATCAGTTCCATCAGCAGCATTTCACCGCTTCTTATTGTTCTGGGATAAACATTTCTAGTTTGGATTCTTCAAGATATAAAATATTCTTTTAAATGTCACCATTTATCAAAAAAAATCTCCATTTCTTTTTGGTCACTTGGTGCCTTCCATTCTTTGTTAGGTAGACCAGCATGTATTTCTTTTAAAAACACTGTAGTAAAGCAGTCCTTATATGTTGTATTTTCTGTCGACTCGATGAATATAAGAAGCCCATATTTTGTTCAAAGTCCTCAGAGATGCTTCAGTATACTTGCAGCATCTGACAATCCAGACAAAAAGTCATTTCTTTGAGATCTCTATTGAGCTTTGCTAGCAATTAGTCAGCTAGGAGGGTGATCGTGACTCCAAAACAATTCCTGGATTTACAAGATGGGCATTAGAATCAGTTCCAGTATATCTGGAGATAAAAACTAGAGCAAATTCTAGAAGTTTACGATGCTTCTCCTAGGTAAGTGCTCTGATTATCTGATCTTATAGCCAGGGCTTGTTTATCACGGCTTTCACTATGTCGTTTAATGACATTTTCAATAATTTAAGACACAGAGTCCCTACTCTTCTGCAAGCATTGTCCTTCTATGAATACATGTATTCATTAATGAGTCACTTCTCATTTTCAGTCTCTTTACACTAATGCCATTAATTATTCTTCGTAGGACCTGAGCCAAAACCCATTGAATCCAATGCTTAAAATTTAGATCAGATCCTTAGCTCTACCCTAATTTTTTTTGTTGTTTATTTATTTGCATCACTTCACAGTTTCTGATTTGCAAACAGATTTGCAGCTTCAAAAGCTGACCGAGGAAGTAGTGTAGATGGCTTCAGAAACTTAAAAGAGCACTCAATTTTTACTGTGTTGGCGACAACAAGGAAGAGGGAATTCTCCTATTAAGGTGTAATCTTTTTTCCTTACTCTTTTAAGATAAAGCTACAAATCAGTACAGTATGGCAACTGAATCAAACAGCTAGCCACTACACCCACTTCATTTACTAGTCATTCCATTCTTCTGTTTTCAGATAGTTCAAAGGAAACCTAAAAAGAGCCCTGATGCTATCTTTCCATCTCTTTTTATTCCTAGAAACACTCACATTATCCATTCATGGCCTTAAAAATAGATTAAAAAATATATGTTACAGACAGTTTTATTCAAGCATTTTAGGCATAGAATAGCAAGAAAACAAAACAGAATTTGCTAACAAATCATCACTTCAGCTGACAAGGAACTAGACAGATTGTGGAGAGATGAATGCTGCAATGAAAAGACAGGATTCTATTCTCAGGGCCAAACTCTCTGCATTGTCAAATACAGATTTGCTTTTTTAGCTACCCTTGCAAACACCTGGGATTTTCATTTTTAAAAAATAGGCATTCTGTGTCAGTAAGAAAAAGCTCCTTGGAGCCTAATTCTTGCTTGAGCTACTTCTAATTACTGCATTTTAAAACCTACACCAATAAATCCCATAGAAAAATTTCTATAAAGAAAGATATGGCCTGCAGCCCATTGCATTCACCAAAACTGTGTGCTTAGAAGATGAATTTAGCAGTCTGCAGTAAAAACTACACCCTAGTAATATTCCAGTAGAGATCTTCTAGTAGAGGCACACACATATCTCTATGTAGATGTAGTTAAGACCCATCTAAAGAGCAAACACGGATAGAACAAAAAGTAACGTGAAACAGGTTGTGAACAAAGAACACAAAGATGCTTCAGTTTCAGGAAGCCACAATCAGGATTAAACAAAAGAAGATAGGAGAGCCTTATTGTCACTGATATCTAGTAACTTCTTTTAGTTTTAAAAGATTCAACTTTTTTTTTTTGAACAGTATTCTTAATACTTGACAGAACTCAAATGCTTCCAACTATAGAGAAATTGTGTTTCTGTCGCCTCAGTGTGAGCTGTGATCTCTGAAAACTGCTAATTCTGTTGTAAGAAAACCCCTCAATTTAAATGTAGTTTGACTTTCTGTAATTTACTTTCCCAGAGGATAGGTAATATTGCAGTTTTTGTGCTTGATGATTTTCAGCTTGAGACAAAAAAAAGCCCACAACAACAGAACACTGATGTTTTGTTTAACATCGTTCCTGTCAGAACACACACGTACTTCCACACCACTTCCTCACTGAGATTCTTCATGCTGTCCCTAACTCAAAGTGCAGGCAATATGATACTCACGCATTGTAGTTCTCCCTGCTGCTCTCATTCTGCTTGTGCAAGTCAGCAATGGCATCATTGCTGAGGTTTATGCTTTCCTGCAACCTCGCGATTTCGTTCTTTTTCTCGGCGATTTTTGTGGTGTACACTGAAATTAAACAGAGATTTAAATAAAAGCATAGGTGTTTTCAACATATCCATGAAATAACGAGTCTACATTCAGACTGATTCAAAAGTTCTTCCAAAAGCCTTAATCTCCATAGTACCAGAGAAGTGGACAGCCTGCAATTAAACAAAGCAACAAGAATGTGAGTCAACAATTGAAGGAGTTTCAGCTGCGTGGCAAGAACCTTAATTATCATCTAATATTATGAGGTTGACTTTGGAAGGAAAACAGTTATCTGTGCTTGTTTGTGCATCATAGTGTATATAAAATTCAAGCAACTATCAATGGGAGAAAGTAAAGCACTCTTAACAGAGCTTTTTTGCAGTCCAAAGTGTAGGAGCAGTATGCAGGGAAACCAGAGCATAAGCCACTTTGCCCTCAATAACTCTTGCAAATGGGGAGACTGATTGGAATACAAAGGCAATGCGAGATAAAGGTCTCTTTCAAACATTTGTTTTCTTCTACAGAAGTCCCAGAAACACAAATGTTTTGTGGGAGAAAGCTGACTAGAAGAAGGGAAGAATAAAAACATCACTAAAAGCATAAAAAAAAATGAAAAATCGTTAGAAACAGAGAAACTGAAGGAAAAGGGAATTTACTCAAGTTGGGAGTGTGTGATGAAAGATAGATTACTACAGGACACACAGCTTAATTATCAAAACCACACATTATAAGCAATATAACAATATAAGCACTATTATATTTGTGGAGACTCTGAAGGCAGATTCTTACCTCTGCCTTTTCTAACAGCAGACAACTGACAAAATGTTCAGAGAGAGTGGTGAGCTGAGAATCCATGTTGCCGAACGTGATCAGTGTCACAAGGAAAAGCTGTGAGAGCTACCAAGCATGCTCACGCTGCAATGCAATGAGCACAACTAGGCACACTTTTTTTTTCTTTCTCTGTGCCGTTTATTTCTTCTTTTTTTGCAGATTTGTTAGTGCCAAATCATCCCTTGCCATCACTGTGGCTCCGATGGACTGCATACCAAAGTTGCTGGCCCTCAATAGAAGTCAATGCCAGACATCCTGCCCTTCTCACCTGCCAAACAGAGTAGGTCAACTAACTAAGTTGACCTATTAACTTAGCTAGTGACCAATTAAAGTCACCTTAGTTGTGTAAGATGTGCATTGAGCTGGCTGAATTATTGCTCTACAACTTCAGATCATCCTGAAGTTCGGTCTGGTTTTGCAGTACTCTGTATTTGATTTCAACAGCAGCTGCATTTATACCAGAAAGAAACAATTCTCAGAAAGAATAACCAATGAGTGAAAAGCAAAACAGTCACAATGTATTTTAATATCTTGAGTTACCCTGAATATCTTCATTATCTTAATATTTTCAATATCTTAAGTTTCAATATCTTAATTTGCCTTTACTTGGCGTGGGGCAGAACTACTGGGCAACTGACATTTGCTTCATTTTTGTACACAAGCAGGTGTACTGGGAAGCATGCTGCAGGTGACATTGTGAGATCTACCAAGATATAACTGTATTAACAAAGTGCCTATATTGCAAAAGGGAAGCTATGCAATTAACATTTCATTTAGTGGTTTCTATAGATGAGCAGCTCTGTGAGGTGTGAGTTGTTCTCCTCGCCCTTTGCTTTGGCAAGGACCTTGTGGATTAGATCCATCTCACCCAACTTTACAATGCCAGCACCTACTTCAGAACTGGGCACCCACGGCTCCAGTCACACTCAGCAGAGACAAGAGGACATTTTTCAAACCCTACTTTAAACTCTTTCTTCAGGATAAGACAAATCACGCCCTGAAAGTGCTGATTTCCCTGCACTGGTTATCGAAGGACTCTAGCCAAAAAGCCTGATGAATCTCACACTAAAAGTCTGAGGCTGAATGCTGTAACTGTTCCTCTGCTGAGTAATGCACACATGGAGACAAGATTAAACCAGTCTGAATGTTGGTTGTGAGTTCACACATGTATCAATACCTGAACTGAACACACAAACAGCAATGCCATGTTACTGCCCAGCCTTGGGATTTTCCCTGAAGGGATGCTCACCCTGTACACTTGCATACACCTCAACTCTAAGGTTCAGTTATATGACTGAAGAGCTGAAACAGAATTCTAGGTGGGGTGGATTTAGTGTTACCAATGTTTTGGTGTGTAAGATGCCTCAATTTAATACTGAGAATCTTCTTAATGAGTAAGTTCTTTCTAACAGTCAAGACTGCTAGAAATGTTGCCATCAAGAGGAACACCAATTACACCAGAATTCTCTCTTGTTCTTTCTTTTTGCCTTCAAAGAAAAGCTGTGAGCTTCAATATGTACCTATGAAGTACCAGTGATGAGCACAGAGGTCCCTAGGTTCCCTAAAGAATATCCCTGCCATAACCATCCCCGTGAGTGATTCCACAGAGTAGCATGGTTACAAACAAAACAAACAGCCCAGTCCAGAGCTAAGTCCATAATATTAAGCTGTCTGTAAATCCTGGGGGAAAACATTTTGATGTGGGGCAAGACTTTCTCATTGGGTTTACTGGTTTGAATTTCAAATATAATGAGCAGCTGCTTGATTCCAAAAAAAAACCACCCAGAAGAACCGGGCTTGAGTAGATAGTAGCATCTGAGAGAACTTTCATTAATTTAAGAAACAGAAAGAGAGAAGAAGCAGTAAGGCAGAGGTCCAAATCTGGAAAGAACAAAAACCACGAAGAAAGGAAGGGAGGCAAAGTGGCAGATGTATTGAGCAAGCACAGCTGAATCAAAGAACTGCCAGTGACTGTGAGGAGCTGCAGAGTAAGAGCAGGAAATGGAGCAGCATGAAACGGGCTGTCCATGAGACAGCTGAACAGCATTAGCTGAAAGTCACAAGCTAAAGCAAAGTCTGCTAGGGAGAATGAGCAAGTATTGATGGCAAAAGACGAGGTAGGGTGAGATCAGGACACGGGACAGCTCATCTTATTAGGCTTGCTTCCGCCCCCGAAATGCAGAACTTGCACCAGGGCTAATGAAACAAAAGAAGAGTGTTCAGTGTCTAATAAAATGATAATTTATCACTACTCACAGTTTATCTGTTGATTCACATGTTCCTTAGCGTAAGAAGTCTGTTCTAGCTGGAAAACTAAGAAGAAAATAAGCACATTTTCATACATATTTACATCTATGCATGAGTTGACTGTGAAGCAACCGCATTTGGTGCAGCACAAATAGCACAAACACAAGATTAACCAACATTTTAACAGAACCTCTCCCCATAACCTCACAGAAAACAAAATATTGGGCAAGCAAACACCGGAACTTTAACATTATCAATTTATTTGAAGTTAGTATAACTGTAAACAGTATAGCAGTAAACATCACTATATGTACAGGATTAGTAATTATTAATTTTTAAATGTATGAAGGAACCAAGCTTACCAAGCTCGAGCAGAAGTTTGTCTAAGTTGCCCAAAAGCCTGTCACTCATTGTGTAAACTACAAAAGAGAAAGGCAGTTCAAGCATTTACACGGATAAAAGCTTTATTGCTACAATGAACAAGTCAAAATTGCAAGACAATACCACGCATTTTAAGATAAAAGGGAAGGGGGAAAGTTTGAGCTGCATTTGAATTAGTATCTGAACCATTTGAGTGGAACAAAATTTCTCACTAATAGTAGAAATGGACTCATTGATAGTCTGAACCACAGTTAGGGAAAAAAAAAGGGGGCATATCGTTAAGGCAAAGCCTTGCTCCTGCAGCAGTTCTGTCTCTGAGAGGCTTAATGTTCTCAGAAAGCGTGAAGGCAGGAAAAGATGTAGCCTCTACTCCAGCTGGTTTTACTAAGCTGGTAGTGGAAAAGCTACTTACCTATTCTGTACATTTCTCCCATAGTAACCACAAAGTACATTTGCATCAGGAGGTATATGCATAAGTGTGATTAAAACCAGAACTTGTACACAGTGGAAAGCAGATCACTGCAGCTTCGTACTTCTGTTTGTATAGTGCTGCTATGTTCAGAAATTCAGGTATGGTGTTTTGATAGTTTGGGAGTCATGTACTCGTCCATAAAGGGTGCAGTCATCATTTTAAATCAGACCGTGCTGAATTCAGTTAGTTACCTCAGACATACTTCACGTAAAGCAAAGTTACCTGAGGCTTAACTGTCCCCATATCCATAGTACTGTATGAGAAGTAAAGCCACAACAAATTGGTGATGAGGATGAGACCCTAATCCAGGATAAAGTGGAATAGAGAACAACTGCAGAATTTAACTAAAGTGGCATTAAAGCTTCATGCTGTAGCACTGAGACTGTGGAAACGGGAGAGGGTGGGGGGAGCATTTAAAACGCTGGATGTTTGACAGAAATTAATTTGCCTGGCAGTTGAGTGAGGCTCAGAACACTAATCCAAGTGACTGGATTAGTATAGGCGACAATAAAAACCCCGAGAAAAGAGATAATAGCTTTACTAAATGTAGTTAAAAGCTTGGAACCCCAGTTCCAAGTGCTTGGAAGCACTTCAGATTGCAAACAAAATGCTTCATTAAAATACTAAGAAAAACACTAATAAATACTGCCTCACACGACAGGTGAACACAGAGTATTCTCACTTTCACACCATGTGAGAGAAAATCTCAAGTAATTCCTTTGGAGGCAAAAATTAGTTTGGAGTATATACTAAAAAACTGTTTTCTACAAACAGTTTAATGAAGTTTGATAGTTGTTTTCCCTGACAATTCCCACAAAAATACTCAAGATATTGGGGCATACACAGAAGGCACTGAGATGGTAAGCATTGCTTTAAACCATCAAGAATGTGTATTCATGGGTTTCTAAATCACAACACAAAATTCACCAGTAGCAGGCTGTACAACTGCATATGATTAAGACATATACTAGTCTATCAGCTAGTCACTAAGACAGTTATGACTCGTTTTCTCTTTTGTATGCCTCTGGAGAAGAAAGAAAACAAGAAGAAGAAACAAAAGAAAATGACAGTGCTCCTGAAAGCCTGCATATGTGAAATACCTGCTCTCCTGGATCCAGTTAAAATGAAGTAACCCAACTGCAAATGGCAAATGCTATTCTGTGTTGTCAATTCAGAGGATACATGTGTCAGTAGTAGCAGCAAGGGCTGAGAGATGCAGCTGCACTGGTAACCTGTTAGATGTTTGTAGATTTTCAGAACAACAGCTAACACCAGTCTGAAACAAAAGACATCCACATTTCGGACAATTGATGACTTCTGTAATGACTGATTCTACTGGAGAAAAGTAGTATAGAACCATCAGCCATCTCCAGATGACAAATTCAGAGCATGTTCCCATATGGAGCTGTTGTTTTTGTTAAAGAGAAATATGTAATAGACAGTAATGGGTAAAACAGCTTCAAACTGCATATATTACTTCTAATGATGCTCTTCAGAATGCTGCCAAAAGAAAAGCAGTATTATGCATCTTGCATTTTTGCACCACATTAATGCAATTATCTAGAATTCAGTTGTGGCAATAAAGTTTCTTGTATTACAAGATTGCACAGAGTGCAGAAACCGCAAACAAACTGCCTGATGGGGTCTCTATCCATTATCACAACACCAACATTAATACCACTTCTCGTATCAGAGTTACAGCCGTAGCTTCGTATCCCATCAGACAACAGCCATTACTAGGTTTTTCATCAAAAGGTGAAAAATGCCCCTAATCTACATGGTAAATTTCACCACCAAAAAAAAATATCAAACACTGAATTCCACCCATTGTCAGCTAGGCAATGATATTAATTTCTGTTGGCTTTATATCAGCAATTTTCATTTCAGCAGGGCTCTTTCGAGAGCAAGCGCTTTCTCCTCTGCTATTCACCATTGTTTAAGACTCTCTTAGGTGACTAGTCATTTGATCCTTCTGGAAAATGTAGTAGAGTTCACATTTCTAGACCAATTTTTTTTATCCTTCCTAAATTAAAAAAAAAAAAAAAGTGCTGTTTATGATCCTCTGACCCTCTTCTGCAACACTATTTTAGGTACCCTGTGACAAGACCTGAACCCTTCATTCAAGGTGAGGGATGTGCCATTGTTTCCAAAACCCCGTCGCTGTTTTTCACCGTTTGTAGTAACATCACCGAAGCTCTTTCCTGACTGGTGTGATGATTCCAACTACCACACCTGAGCTAACGGGATCGTAGGGCTCTTCATTTATGAAGTTTCTGATATTTAACGTTTTAAAGCACGTTTGGCGCCGTGTGCTACGTGCGATGCCTTCGCTGCCGGCTACCGACGCGTCCCTCAAGCCCTTCAGAAAGTCAAACCTCTCCCTGTTTGACACGTTCTACTTATTTGGGCGCGCACCAAACAAACGCTGCTGCTGCAGATTATCCCTTAATTTCCTGGAATTTAAACCGATTTTTTTTTTTTTTTTTTTTTTTTTGGTCAAAATGATAGGGGAGGGGGGAATAAAAAAAAAACCCCAACCCATGGGGGGATAAAAAAAACCCCAACCCATGGGGGGATAAAAAAAAACCCCAACCCATGGGGGGATAAAAAAAACCCCAACCCATTCCATGGGATGCCTCGATGGGATGTGCGGGAGTGCCACAAAATGGTGGGGCGAGTCCCTCCCGGGGGAGAGGGGTGACGGGGCTGAGGTGGCCGGGTGGTCATACGAGGGGGGACTAGAAGGACTGGGAAAGTGACCAGGAGGTGTTTGCCACGCTCGCTGACACAGGGGAGGGCAAGGGCCTGCCCCAGGGAAGTCAATGCTGACGGGTTCCAGACGCCGTCCCGCTGCCTCTCGAGCTCGTCGCCGCCGTTGCGGAGCAGGGGGGGGGGGGGGGGGAGACCTAGAGCCGTCTCCAACCTACCCCGGCAAGAGCCCGAGGCGTGGCGGGAGCCCCGGCACCGCCTCGGCTCTTTCCCTCACCGCCGCGCCGAGGCGGGAAAATGGCCGGGGGAGCGGCTGCTGCCGGCGGCAGGGCTTTCTTTCCCGCCGGGAAACCCCCGAGCAGCTTCACCTGCCGGGGACAAACGGGATGAGGCCATTTTGTGAGCGGGTCGACGAGCAGCGTCGGGCGGGGACCATAGACAGGGACTTCCCCCCCCCCCCCCCCCAAGAAAACCCGTGGTGGGGGGGGGGAAAGGCGTTTGGGAGCGCTGCGGGGCGGAAAGCGAGGAGGATGCTCCATCTACCGGGGAGAGCGCGCGGGAGGGCGCGCGGGGGACGGGGACACGAGGCGGCTGCGGGAGAGGTGATGGGCGGGTTAAACACACACACACACCCCCCCCCCGCACACAAACACACACATATACCCCCCCAGGGATGTGACTCAAACCAGGCTGCAGCTCGTGACTCGCTTTATCCACCCTCCGGGTCCCACGCGTGTTATTGACCCGGCTAGGAGAGGGAGGCGAGGTGGGTGGAAAGTGTAGAGATTGCTTAAAGCCTCCTTCCCTCCATACCCGAGTCTAAAGCCGCATGGAAGTGTCGCAGTTCGCGTCCTGGAAAGTGCTTTTACGTTTGAAGATGCTGGGGAATCAGCTGAAGATGCTGGGGAACCAGCTGAAGATGCTGGGGAATCAGCTGAAGATGCTGGGGAACCAGCCCCGGCAGCCTCGCAGCTCACTTCAGCGCGACTCGCGCTAACAAAATCTTGTGTGTTTGTTCATTCATTGGTATGTGCAGCATTACGGGGCAAAAAAAAAAAAAAAAAAAAAAATGAATGGCCTCGAGCACGGCAGAGAGTAGACGCATGATACTCCCCTCCGAACTGCGATAGGGTTTTTTCCTCGCTGTTGAGATCCCTGACACAAGAGACCGATTTAAGACTATCGATAAGCAAAGGGAAATAAAAGAGATTGGGAGGGGGGGGTGGGTTGAATGGGGATGGAGTAGAGTGGGACAAAAAAAAAAAAAAAGACATTGGTATGGCTGATGGAAGAAGAAAGGGCAGAAAATACAAACAAGACGGAAGAGGTGAACAGAAAATTACTTCAGCCACCCGCAGCACGGGTGTGGGTCAGATGTGACGCTGCTTTCAGAAGAGTCAATTCAACCAGCAAGAAATGCAGCTTCAAAAAGGAATAGCTGACCTACCTGCCTTCGGGTCAGAGATGAAGGAGGGGAAGGAAAAGAGGGAGAGACAAGTGGAAAACGGTATGTTCATTTGGAAGCCAGATGTCTGCGGCCTCTGCTGTCTGCATCCCGCTGGCGGGGAGGCTCCGTCCTTTTTCCTACAGCATCTCTGTGCTGCTCCCACCACCCACTTTATCTCCCTGCCTGTCCCGGAGGGCTCCCCAGGGACACTTTCATTCCTAGGTGCCTCTGTGGCCTCCACAGCTGCTCCTTTGCAACCTGGCTTCCCAAAATTTTAAATAAAACCCATGGAGAAATAGCTTCAAAGCTTTGTCCTGCCTTAAGCGTCTCTTAAAGAGAGGCCACCCCCACTCCACACCCCACTCCCACCCCTCCCGGGGATTTAACAGCAGAGTAGCAGGTAACTTCAAGGATGCTTATTAACACCTGATGGTGCCTCCTGTGAAGGGAGGTTGAGGTTCCCACAGATCCAGGGCCCCGAGCTGACTCGGAAAGTTGTCAGTCATTTCAGCAGGCTTTGGATAAAGCCAGCAGGGACTTCCTGCTTAATTTCCTCTGAGGGCTGTCAAGAGCTGGTCCCCACTGGGGCTTTTTCAGGGCCAGGGAGCTCCTTTAGCCCATGTATTTATCACAAGGAGTCCCTAGCCGAGGTTATTGCCATGGCACACACCAAGAAAATGGTTTGTGAAGCTGCAAAAACGGAGGGGTTTGTGTCCTGCCCTGTTTGTTTTGCCTTGTTTCCCAATGGCTTCTCTCTAATAAAACATCTCAAAGCAACAGACAGCTTCTTTCATAGCCGGCCGCCAAGCAGGAAAGACTCTTCCATAGTATCACCTGCAATCAAGGATAAATGGATTTCATTCCTCTGAAAAGACTTGTGCTCAATTCAAGGCTCAGAAAGGGCTCCCAAACCCTCTCCTCCCAATCACTCCCTTAGAGGAGAGCCCCAGGCTGCCGCTCCCTCCCTCCCTCTGCTTCCCTCAGCCCTCCACTCGCCGCCTCCTCCAGCTGATAGAGAGGGCGAAGAAACCCAGGATCACCTTCTGAGAGAGGACGCTGTGCCCCTAGTAGCACCTATGCTCGAGTTTGGGAAGATCTCCAGGGATGCTCCCCGCCAAAGCCATCCCGAAAGCGCTGGGAAGCGTCTTTGCCTTGTGCTCCTGGGGCCTCTCCCGGCTGTCCTCCCGCAGGAGCTGCCTCAGCTCCCAGAAGGATGGAACGACTGGTGGGAAATGGGGTCCCTGACGTGTTTTGGAGACACGAGGCGGGGGTGATCACAGCTGGAGAGCTACAGGGTCAGGGTAAACGCGTCCCAGACAATTGCCTTTCTTCTCAAGCTGCATAACTAGCTGAGAAAGGCAATGGGCAGATAACACGGAGAGGCAAGGTTTAGCGACCTCCTACCTATTACCTTGCGGAGTGGAAAAGAGGAAGAATAAAAAGGCGTAGTATTTAGTCAGGGTGAGGGACGCACGATTCTCATCCTCATTCCACTACTCGCGGATAAACTTGCTCCTTGGAGCTGTGAATGCCGGAGCCCGGGCAGATCGATGCCCACCTTCAGCCGTGGCCCCGATCCTGTTTCCAAGAGCGGGGTCGTGCCAGGGAGCTGGACCACGAGCCGACCTGGCCTGGCCGTGATGCTGCCGACTCCCACAGAGCACCCAAAGCTGCCAGGGAGCCCCTTATAAGAAGGACCCCATTCCCGAGCAGCCTTCATCCTCAGCGAGCAACCACTGGTGAGGGCTGGAGCCCAGCTCAGCACCAGTGCCCAGACCCGCCGTGAGGCAGCTTTTGTCCCGCACTCAGACCCATACCTTCACCCCTAGAAGCCTTTAGATACGGCACTATCTCAGGGTATCTAATCCTGGTTCTTCACCTTCCCCAAACACGCCAATTGTTGCCATTCCACCTTTCTGCTAAGTAAAGTGTAATCGCGACAGCCCTCGTCCGCAGCCGGGGAGAAGATGTAATAGTTGAAGGACTTTTGGGGGGGGGGGGGGGGACATTTCCATAGTCACAAAATAGTTTCCCGTACGACTCCTGCTCTCAGTTCCCTGCGGGAACGGAGATGCAAAAACTCTTTATTTTCCAAAAGGATCGCTTTTGGTCATTGCTTTTGTTGGGTTTTTTTTTTCAGTGAAAACTCTGATGGAAACCGGGGATTTTAGGCAGAATGAAGATTTTCTGTGATCGCACCTCAGTTTAAAGGAGTTTTAGTGCGATGTGTGTGTGTGTGTGTTCATCCGCAGGTAACGGCAGGAGTCCAAAAAAAAAAAAGAGTCTATTAAATCAGAGACTTTAAAACCAGACCCATAGCTACACCCTAAAGAAAACTTAAAATGACTCTTAGGCGGTAGATCCTTTCCACCCTCATCCTTGTCCTTGACCAGGGCTCTGTGCAAGGAAGGTCTTTCTTTAGCAGTCTCAAAATAATTAATGTTTTGGTGGTGGTGCTCTGTGCTTCTTTATCCTCACATCATTGTGTCTGACACTTTATATTACAGGTAACCTAAATAATAAGAAGAATGAGGATCCAACCTACACACTCTACTTGGTATTAAGCAGATTACAGCTCCAAACATCTCTCTCTTAAAGAAGAAATGGAGCAATTGATAGCTGATATTCCCACGGTTATGGAAAGAAAAAGGCAAGCACATCGAAACACGGGTCGTTTTCATACTCGAGCATCCCCCACAGCATCCTTGAAATCCTCCCTCCACCAAAGCTCACAGGCTGTTCGGTGGGAAACGCTCCCGAATACCCCAGCCCCGGTCCCCGGAGGGGCTGACATTTTCTGTAACCTTTTCTATCAGCTACAGCGTGCATTTTCCTCCTCCCGAGCATCCCTCCTCCGCCTCCGGGGGATCGGAGCCAAAGCTTTGGAGGTGAGGGCGGGCAGCCGCGTTGCTCCCCGGGGCCCGCTCCAACCCTGCCCGACACGGGAGCGCTCGTTGGCACCGGGACGGGTCCTACCGGTACTGATCCAAGGCCAAAAAATCCTGGATGATATTGCCAGTATCCGCCCGAGGGACTGCCTGTCCTTCGGCTCTCAGCCCAGCGCTGCAGACTCGGTTAGCATCACTGAATCAACTCTCACGTCTCCTCAGTCCCTTTACAGTGGGGCTTCTCGTTCCCGAGGATATGTTTTGGGTTTGTTTTTTTTTTTAATGCAATACTTAACGCCAATCAAAGATCTTTAAAATGTATTCACACCTCTGCTGCGCTTGGGAACTCCGTCTGGAGAAATAGTCCCCAGGGAGTGCGGTTCTGGGACCCAGGAGGGCTGATAACTGCTGATCCGAAGGTGTATAAGCGTGTGAGTCAGCATGTTTTTGCTTTCATGCCCTACCCGCGAGCCAGAGGACACACCGTGTCCGTCGGTCGGGCCGGTACCGATCGCTGGCAGTATTTTTGATAAAGTTTTTTTTTTTTTTACTCTGCTGCTTTATTCCTCGTTCTTCAGTGGTTTCTTCTCGGCAGGGATAATTTCTCACCCTACCTGTAGCAAGCACTGACCTAAATTAAGGTAGCTGTCGCTGCCGACTGTTGGTGTCACGGGTAGCGTCCCGTTACACGGGGAGGGGAGAAAAAAAGAAAGAAGAAAAAGGGGTGAAAAAGCAGCATCGAAGCGGACATACCCGAGCGCACAGCCAGGCAGCCCTAACGAGGCAGGAGGGCTGAGCAGAAGCCAAGGCACTCCAGGACCCTGCGCTTTCCCGGGGAGCGTCTCCTGGACGCGGTACAGGGTCCTCCCGGGATGGGGCTCGATCCTGTGGGCCCCGGGTGAGCTGCAGAGGTAAAGCACAGCCCCGGCCCGACGTGAAGCTCCTTCGGAGCGGGGGGGAAATCTGCCAGGGTGCCAGCCACGAATAAAACTCCCGAGGGGATGAGAAAGGGACGCAGGAGTCCCCGTGGAGCTGATCTCTGTCGCTCAGTGCTGGTAGCACAGAGGAAGGAGCCCCCAGGTTCATCCCCAGCCAGGGACAAGTGGGTTCCCCCCGGATTGTGCCACTTCTCGAATACAGAGCCCAGCGTTCACAGACGGAGAAGACGCAGAGCTTCTGGGACTGGGATGATTTCGCCCCTCCGGTCACTCTTTAAATGGTTAACTCAGGGTTCGTGGGTACATTTTGGCTCCTTTCTCCTCCCTCTCTCTCCCAGCATCTCCCCATCCGGGCCGATTTCTGGGGAACAAAGACTGGGGACCTGGGGGACAGCCCCTCGTCCCTGCGAGCTCCCCTTAATGAGGATTCATTTCTTTAGCCTACAGTCCCAGCTTTCATTATGGAGCCTGTCTCACTCTCTTCATGGTCATTAGGCTGCAGCCCCGTAACTCCCGCGCCAGATCATGTGCATGCCTTAAAAAACACATCAGAGAGAAAAAGAAAGACCCTCAGTAATATTAGCAGTCATCATCATCACCATCATCCTCATATGGCCGATGTAAATTAGCTACCCACTTACACAGGCTTACTACCCTTCCACCTCTCTCCTAGCAAAGGTTTTTTCTTCCCTGGCCCGGGATGCTCAGGGGGGTTGCGGGTCTCTGCCTGGGGGCAGGGCCGGGGACAGTAGCCCCTGCCCGGGGACGCACTCGCCGCCGCCGAGATCATCGCTTTCTCACCCGCTAGTTAGTACCGAGGGGGTTTGGGGGTCTTTTATTCTCTGTCTGAAGTGGTTCGGGATCTTTCGCTGAGCAGCTCGAATTGCTGTTCTTAATCTTGGCGGAGAGAACAGGGATGGGTCGAAGGGGATTCTCCTTCCACAATATTTACAGATTATATTTTCCTCCTCTCTGTTTTTTTTTTTTTTTTTTTTTACGCTCGCCTATTTTTTTCCCCTCAGCTGATCAAACCTGAGTCTGTAAATCTTTCATTTTTGAAGTTTCTGTGGAGTGTCTCTGAACTCGTGAGTTTTGTCTGTGCTTTTATGTCTCCCCAGCTCTGTCGGGTTTTATGAAAATGAGCAGTATTGAAAGCTTTTCCATCCCGCTAGCTGTGAGCTTCACATAAATGATGTAAATGGCTCGAAGGGTTTTTTTCAAGTGAACTGTGTAGATCTGTGAAAATAATATCAGGGTTTTCCGTCAGAATGAGCTTAGCACTGTATTGAGGCGTACAATAATCTGACCCGACACCTCCGACCATCTGCGCTATCTATCTGCCTTCTGATTTACCAAATCTTCACAAGCAAAAGACAAATTGTACTTGATACTAAAGAAAAGACGGCGAGCCTCAGTCCGGCTCCATTTCTGCCGGAAAATGATTGGAGAAAATGTAAATCTGTTTAATTTCAGTCTACGGGCAACTAGCGAAGGAGCTTTCTTAAAGAAGAAATGAAAACCAAAAAAAAAAAAAAAACCCCAACAAAAACAAGGAATAAAAGGGAAAGGGGAAAGAGACAATAACAAGATATCAAATTAGGAAAGGATTTATTTGACAAGCGTTCTAGAAGAAAAAAAAAAACGGGGGGAGGGAAAAAGGATTGCAGAGAGAACATATAGAGCTTAATTCAAAATATATGCTGCCTTTCTGAGCATGATCTTTAATGTTCCCAGGCAGAAATTGCCACCGAGCAGCTATGTGTAGAATAAAGAGTAACTTCTTGATTTATTTCTCCTCCCCCCTGCCCCCTGCAAAAACCAATTCGTATCGTGACAGCTCAGAAAGAGGTGCCATCCCTGCCCTGACGGGGTTGTCTCGCTCCTCCGAGGGGACGGTCGGCGCTCACCTCGCCCACGGCCACATCATCGCTCGCTTGGGGCTCGGGGATGGGAAGGAGGGAGAAACCCGCGGCGAATGATTACCACTGGATGATCAATATTTCAAAAGATTGCTGAAATCTGCTTCAAGTCGCTGTCCTGACCTACAAATGACTTCTCACTCCCCACGACTATTCTCGGCGTTTATTCGGGGCCATTCAGCCGAAAACAAAAAGGGTTTAAATTGTAAGGGGCGGGGGGGGAGGGGGGGATTATAAAGCTTTAGTTGTACGGAAAACAACTCAAATAAAAATCAAGATAAATCCTCGTCTTAACGGAGTCGGGAAGTGACCTGTAGTGGGAAGAGGGAGAGGTTTTTTCCTAAATCTAGACTCCTGTGGTCTTCCCGCCGCATCCATTGTCACCGACACTCCCCGCATCGCTGTCACTGTTATGCAGCAGGTTTTTCATGGGATTTCTCAGCCATACCTTATTCCCCCGTTCCGACCCCAGGTGCTCCGGGCTCGGTGCGTGCCGCACCGGTCCGGACCCCACGGGCTTTACGGGGCGGGTGCAGGGAGATGTCCCGGCCATCCCACGGCGGGGGGACGCTCCCTCCAACTTTCATGCAGCAAACCCGCAGCAGTTGCCCCACTTCCCCGCCTGCCATCCCTCCGCTCCAGGGGCAGACGAGCCGCTTTTGCCCGCGCCCGGAGCGGAGCGGCGAGGGGGCCGGGGCGGGCGCCGGGAGCGGGGCGGGCGG
>WBNH01010604.1:0-33455 GCA_013401255.1 Urocolius indicus
CCGGAAGTCGCCGGCAACACTGTAATAATTTCAGCTCTCTCACCATGCAGCAACAACTTGACTAATAACTGAGGCTGCAAACCCACCTGGAGAGATTTCAGCGCAATGGGAATTGTACTTGCAGAGTTCATGTAGAGAATTCTTGAGGTATTTTACAATAGACTAATCTAAAATATTCCTCAGGAAAATTTCAATTTTTTTCTTTCCTCAATCATTACTTCTGAGATTTTAAATCTCACAAACTGCATTTCACTGGGCCTTTTAGAGTTAGGTGGTGTGGAAAAGGAAAATTATGCTGACTTTTAATGTTATCTACCAAATAACTTCAAATAGAATTTAGAAAGTAGCAGTAATTCTTAAGTTTTCTGGCAGAAATAATGAATTCCTGAAAGAAGCATAGGGGAAAAAAAAAAAAGGAAAGAAGGAGTGGAGAAGGTGCAAAGAATGGGACAAAAAAAAAAAAAAATGAAAGAAGGGAGAAATGTAACATTGTCCCAACAAGAAATAAGAAAACAAGATAAGCAAATCAGGTTTTTCAGAGAAGGATTAACATGGTCTCTACAATAAAAAAAAAAAAAAAAAGAGGCAAGTGCTGAAGGAAGTTGGTAGGTTTGTAAAACAGACGGAGTTAACTTTTGTGCTGGTGGTTTTCAAAAATTTCTCTTACTGCTAATGAAATATAAAATTCTTCAGAAAACAACTTAAGAATCAAGGATGGAAAAAATATAAAAATAGCAACTACATATTTTACATATATAATCTATATATTTTTATTATTGCTGAAGAATGCAATGGAGTTGAAGCAAAAAGAGATTTCATGCTTCTCATGAAATGTGTTGCAGAACTGCAAACCTCTGAACTCCCAATATTATGTTCCTTCTAAAAGGCCAGAATGCTAGTCCTATTTCAGCAGTAGGCATTCACCCATGAGCTTCAACATGAGAAGATGAGATCCTAGGAAGAATATATGAGGACATAGGACTTATCCCATGCACTTGCTTTCCATCAGGTTAGAATCATGGAATCATAGAAGGATAGGGGTTGGAAGGGACCTTTAGAGATCATCTAGTCCAACTGTCCTGCAGGAGCAGGTCGACCTAGATCAGGTCACATAGAAACATGTCCAGGCAAGTCTTAAAGACCTCCAAGGAAGGAGAATCCACACCCTCCCTGGGTAGTCTGTGCCAGGTCTCCCTCCTCCTTACAGTAAAATAGTTTTTTCTTATGTTTAAATGGAACTTTTTGTGTTCCAGCTTCATCCCATTACCCCTTGTCCTGTTGCTAGGTAGAAAAGAAAAAAGGGATGCCTCAACCTCCTGACATCCATCACTTAGATACTTGTAAACATTAATGAGATCCCCCCTCAGCCTCTTCTTTTCTAGACTAAACAGCCCCAGTCCCCTGATCATCTTGGTGGCCCTGCACTGGACTCTCTCCAGAAATTCTCTATCCCTCTTGAGCTGGCCACAGTACTCCAGAGTCAGTTAAATTATTATTAAATGAGAGTAAAATCCCATTGGCAATAGGGCATTGCAGTAATTTTTGCAAGCGTTATGTGTATCTTCTACCTCCCGTTTTTGTCAAGCTGATTGTAAGACTCACATGCCAAACACTCAAGAATCCTTTAATTCTCTGTGAGAGACTATCATCTCAAAAATCAAATCACAAGCACCACATATTCTAAGAGAAAGTGTCACCAGCGTCTCTACTCAAAATGAAGCACTTCAAGATATTTAAGAGGGTCCACATTTGAGATTAACTTTGGTTTCTAGTGCTTATCAGTGATGAAATAAATGACAATTTGAAAAGGAAATAGGGAGAGAAACACAGGCAGAGAAAAGGGAGTTACAGCACTACTCATATACAGCTCAGATAGAGAAAGCAGTGATGATGCCATGCAAGGCATGAAGAGAGTAAGCAAAACAGGTGTAAAATCAGATACAAAGAACTTAACATATTATTAAAACCTGGATTGCAAAAGCTTTTGCTTAGATTGATGTGTCTTTGAAAAAGAGTTTATTAGGCAGAGGAAATACTTACTGAAGTGACTCTGGTTAGAGAGAAAAAACTACTGGGAGATTAAAAGCACCCCTCCTGTCATTCTGCCCAGCCACGATGTTTCCCTGCACACCAAGGTTTAGCCAGGTTCTCTCTGTTCTCTGTAGGATATTTTTACCCATGCCCACTGAGGATATGGCTCACAGTTTTTGCAGTAATTGCCATCTGGTAATTTTTTTGGGTTTCCAGTGACAGCATAGTTACAGCTTTTGTTGAGCACTCAGAAAAATAAAGAATAAAAAATCAGCAGCCTCATTTATTACCTTTTAACTGTTTGTGCCTTTCTTATTTTATAGTAGCTGCCATTATGGGCTTTTTAATAGCCACCATTATCTTTATGCACACAGTTAACTTTATCAGTTACAGAGAAAAAATTTGCAGAAAAAAATAATGTAATGAACAAATGTTGGCATTTTCCTAACAACCAGTCTATCATCTTGAAGATTATAATGTGTGAGTCCTCATAGAATTTTGTTCTAAAATATTTTCTCTTTTTTCCCTCTACTTTCTCATTCCTGGATACTATTCTATCTATGTAAGTTATCTAGGAATGAGATCCACCCTGTTAAATACATGGTTTCCTTACTGAGTAAATTAGGCTTTCTCCTGTTTTTATTTTCTTTCTGTTTTTTGGGTGTGAGATAAATTAAGAAATGTTCACACCAGAGCCAGAAGGTGAGGTAGGGAAAATGAAGGTGAGTAGGCAAAAAATACCTTCAAACTATTCCGATCATCACCTATTGGCAGAACTCCCATTCACCTCAAAAGTCAAAGTGGCTTGGAAAATCATGATTGCTGGATACTACTGGGACCAGAATGTCTAGTACATAAAATACATTCCCTGGGCTAAAAATAGCTGTAATTTTTTTCATTTATAAGGGATTTTCACTGTATCAGGATTGATGTAGTTATCTTCAGTAGTTTTATAAACCAGCTGTGAAAAGAAAACACAAAATCTTCATCACTATAGCTTGTCTACAATGCCATTTTCATGCTTTTACCCAACATACGGGTTGGCAACAAAGCAAATTTGGTGCTTTCCTGCAGATATCCTGCTCTACCAGACCTCTGTGACCTCATGTTCCACATGCCAATGGGAATGGTGAAGAAAGGATTCTCCTTTCTAAAATGGATCAATTGGGGTACTCAAGGGAATAGGCTACATTGAGTATACATATCACTCTCTTCCAATTCCTTGGCTCAGTCTTTGTTAGAATAGCTCATGCATAGTTTGGAGAGACTTGACTAAGTATGATGAAGAATGAAAAATCAATATTAGAACAGCAGATACTATTTATTTCCCAGGGAGAAGTGAACATAAGGCTCTCAGAGAACATTACTGATCTGCTGCAAACTGCTCCTGGATACTTTTTTTTTTTTTAAATTTTGTAATATTTGTAAGCTTAAATAAATGTTTTATATCTTTGTCTCCTGGCACATATATGAGAAACAGATCATCCACCTGAATGAGGTCAGTTCATTCTTCCACCCAAATGTGTAAAATATAGAAGAATCACAGATGTAGGCTAGACAGAACAGCCATAAATCAATATGATCTCAGTAATATTAAGACCAATGCCCTTACATCAACTGATATAAATTATCCTAACTCAGCAGATGTTACTCCTTGGCCTCACTTCATATTTTCCCACGCTGCCAATACTCCAGCCTCCATTTTGGGGAATGGTCTGTTGGTTGCTCCTTTTCCAGGCTAGCAGTTCTAAGCTGATGTCCAGGCAAGCATCATATGCTTTAATACATGCATTTGTTTGTTAAATGAATTTCTTAAATGGCTACCTTTAAGGCTGGACAAGTTTCATTTAAGGCTGGACAAGTTTCATTTGTCTTTGCACTTGCAGAGAGGAGGCCTACAGTAACAATATGAGCTTGGCCAGAGGAGCTATACTGAAGTGAAGCTCAGATAGGCTACCAGTCTTCCTGGATCACTGATCCCTCTGCATTGCTTCCATGGAGCCTTGCCAAGCTGTTGATCCAGCTGTGCAGTCTGTTAGAGTCATAAGCAAGGAAAACTGGACCAGACACAATACAATTCCGATTAAGGCTACAATAAGAGCACTGGGGACACTATAAACAAAGATTGAGATAGGATGTAATGTTCTGTGTTGTATGATCCTGCTAATGAGGATCCTGCTAAAGAGCATTAAGATATTTCAAGGACTGTTGTTGGTTAAGGGGACACCATTAGATGTTATGTAAACCATCTTGTCACAGGAACATGAGCTTCAACTCCTGACCTGATAATTATTAGACTAAACTTACTGATACAGTTTTGATGCACTTACCAGGGGGAGGCATAGGGACTGAGAATGAGGAAAAAGGTTGAGGTACTTAATGCCTTCTTTGCCTCAGTCTTCAATGGTGAAACCATCTGTTCTCTGGGTACCTGGCCCGTTGAGCTGGAAGACGGGACAAGGGGCAGAATTAACTCCCCTTAGTTCAAAGGGAAATAATGTGTGACCTGATGCTCCATCTCGACTTATACAAGGCTATGGGGTTGTATGGGATCTACAGAAAGGTGCTGAGGGAGTTGGTGGAAATGCTCACTGAGCTACTCTCCCTCATCTACCAGCAGTCCTGGCTTGCCAGGAAGATTTCCCTGGAAAAGAGGTTAGCAAATGTGACAACCATCTACAAGAAAGGCTGGAAGGAGGATCCAGGGAACTACAGGCTTGTCAGTCTGACCTCAGTGCCAGTAAAGGTTATGGAGTAGATCATCATGAGTGTCATGTGAGGTACAAGAAAATAAGGATCAGGCCCAGTCAACATGGCTTTATGAAAGGCAAGTCCTGCTTGCCTAACCTGATCTTCTTCGACAAAGTGATGAGCTTAGTGGATGAAGGAAAGGCTGTGGATGTGGTCTTTCTGGGCATTAGTAAGGCCTAAGTCTCCCACAGCATCCTCCTGGAGAAACTGACTGCCTGCGGCTTGGATGGACCTGCTCTATGATGAGTGGAAAACTGACTGAATGGCTGGGCCTAGAGAGTCATGATGAATGGAGTTAAATCCAATTGGCAGCCAGTTACCAGTGGTATTCCCCAGGGCTCAGTACTGGGGCCTGATTTGTTTAACATCTTTATGAATAATCTGGATGAGAGGATTGAGTGCACCCTCAGTAGGTTTACTGATGACACCAGGCTAGGCAAGTTCATAGACCTGCAGGAAGGCTCTTCAGAGGGACCTGGACTGGCTACAGCAATGGGCCAAGACCAACTGAATGAAGCTCAACAAGGTCAGGTTCTGGGTCTTGCACTTGAGTCACAAGTATTAAAGATGTTTCCTTTGTATCGGGTATATTATAAGAGGGTCATGTTTTCATTTTAAAGTATCTCTCAGACAAACATTTCCTTGTGTTATCCTCTAAGAAAAAATCTTGACTAGATGTCCCATAAGATTCATTTAGTCTAGCATTGTTCACAGCATTTAGCTATGTATCCCCTCTTCTGAGCTAACTGCATGTGCTGTTAGCTACATTGAAAGCCCTGGCAATATGCCTACTGAAGTCACTGAAGTAACTCCTATAAAGAAGAATATAGGCAACCTAAAGTATAAGTGAGAAAATAGCTGAGACTGTGTCATGGTTTTGTGAGGAGCCACTTTTGCTTGGTAACAGGGAGACAGNTCCAGGCAAGCATCATATGCTTTAATACATGCATTTGTTTGTTAAATGAATTTCTTAAATGGCTACCTTTAAGGCTGGACAAGTTTCATTTAAGGCTGGACAAGTTTCATTTGTCTTTGCACTTGCAGAGAGGAGGCCTACAGTAACAATATGAGCTTGGCCAGAGGAGCTATACTGAAGTGAAGCTCAGATAGGCTACCAGTCTTCCTGGATCACTGATCCCTCTGCATTGCTTCCATGGAGCCTTGCCAAGCTGTTGATCCAGCTGTGCAGTCTGTTAGAGTCATAAGCAAGGAAAACTGGACCAGACACAATACAATTCCGATTAAGGCTACAATAAGAGCACTGGGGACACTATAAACAAAGATTGAGATAGGATGTAATGTTCTGTGTTGTATGATCCTGCTAATGAGGATCCTGCTAAAGAGCATTAAGATATTTCAAGGACTGTTGTTGGTTAAGGGGACACCATTAGATGTTATGTAAACCATCTTGTCACAGGAACATGAGCTTCAACTCCTGACCTGATAATTATTAGACTAAACTTACTGATACAGTTTTGATGCACTTACCAGGGGGAGGCATAGGGACTGAGAATGAGGAAAAAGGTTGAGGTACTTAATGCCTTCTTTGCCTCAGTCTTCAATGGTGAAACCATCTGTTCTCTGGGTACCTGGCCCGTTGAGCTGGAAGACGGGACAAGGGGCAGAATTAACTCCCCTTAGTTCAAAGGGAAATAATGTGTGACCTGATGCTCCATCTCGACTTATACAAGGCTATGGGGTTGTATGGGATCTACAGAAAGGTGCTGAGGGAGTTGGTGGAAATGCTCACTGAGCTACTCTCCCTCATCTACCAGCAGTCCTGGCTTGCCAGGAAGATTTCCCTGGAAAAGAGGTTAGCAAATGTGACAACCATCTACAAGAAAGGCTGGAAGGAGGATCCAGGGAACTACAGGCTTGTCAGTCTGACCTCAGTGCCAGTAAAGGTTATGGAGTAGATCATCATGAGTGTCATGTGAGGTACAAGAAAATAAGGATCAGGCCCAGTCAACATGGCTTTATGAAAGGCAAGTCCTGCTTGCCTAACCTGATCTTCTTCGACAAAGTGATGAGCTTAGTGGATGAAGGAAAGGCTGTGGATGTGGTCTTTCTGGGCATTAGTAAGGCCTAAGTCTCCCACAGCATCCTCCTGGAGAAACTGACTGCCTGCGGCTTGGATGGACCTGCTCTATGATGAGTGGAAAACTGACTGAATGGCTGGGCCTAGAGAGTCATGATGAATGGAGTTAAATCCAATTGGCAGCCAGTTACCAGTGGTATTCCCCAGGGCTCAGTACTGGGGCCTGATTTGTTTAACATCTTTATGAATAATCTGGATGAGAGGATTGAGTGCACCCTCAGTAGGTTTACTGATGACACCAGGCTAGGCAAGTTCATAGACCTGCAGGAAGGCTCTTCAGAGGGACCTGGACTGGCTACAGCAATGGGCCAAGACCAACTGAATGAAGCTCAACAAGGTCAGGTTCTGGGTCTTGCACTTGAGTCACAAGTATTAAAGATGTTTCCTTTGTATCGGGTATATTATAAGAGGGTCATGTTTTCATTTTAAAGTATCTCTCAGACAAACATTTCCTTGTGTTATCCTCTAAGAAAAAATCTTGACTAGATGTCCCATAAGATTCATTTAGTCTAGCATTGTTCACAGCATTTAGCTATGTATCCCCTCTTCTGAGCTAACTGCATGTGCTGTTAGCTACATTGAAAGCCCTGGCAATATGCCTACTGAAGTCACTGAAGTAACTCCTATAAAGAAGAATATAGGCAACCTAAAGTATAAGTGAGAAAATAGCTGAGACTGTGTCATGGTTTTGTGAGGAGCCACTTTCGCTTGGTAACAGGGAGACAGGGCTACAGTGCAGATCTGGTAAAGAGTTCTTGGACTTTCCCTCGCTTTGAGGTTTTGACCCACCTCCTGCCTGCCCAGGCCAATCTGACGCCTCTGCGATCACTATTTGAGGACAGGAATTTGAAATATGTGAGACAAAGAAGTGGTAGAAGAGAGAAGTGACCATGCGGACCCTGCAGTCGGAGAAGGAGAAAGAAAGGAGAAGCAAAAGACCAGAGACCTCTCTGCAATCTGTGGCGAGAACACAGGCTGTTCCCCTGTGTCCCATGGAGGGCAATGGCAGGACTGAGAGTCACCAGCAGCTCCAGGTGAGGGTGCCCACATGGGCAGGAGACTGTGTGAAGAGACAGCCATGCCACAGGCCTTGCTGGAGAGCCTGTGGGCCCCAGAGACACACACAGGAGGCAGATAGGAGCTGCAGCCCTTGGGATGAACACACATTGGAGTGGCCCTTGCTGTTAGACTTGCTGGCATGTGAGGGACTCTGCAGTGAAGAAGGGAAGACCAGCAAGGAGCCTGCCTGCCCTAAGGAGAGACAAACAGCAGGAGCCATCAGGAAAACACTGACTGAAAGCCCTATTCCCTGCCCCTCTGAGCTGTTCATGGAAGGAGGAGATAAAGACACCGGGATCAGGGCTCTGAGCCTGGGAAGAGGGGAGAGGTGGGGACAAGATGATCTTAAAGGGCTGGTTGTGTTCTTCATCATTGTACCACTCTGTGTTGTTTTGTGTTGGTTACGTTTTGGGGTTTTATGGTTCTGTTTTGGTTGGTGATAGATTAAATTATTTTCTGTTTTCTTTCCCAAGCTGAGTAGCCTGATCTGTTTTGTCCAGGACCATAAGCGGCAATTAAGCCCTCCCTGACCTTACAGAGTTTCGAAATCTGTGGTACTTAAACCTAATTGTGGTCTTTTATCCCTGGATAGGCCTAAACCACAAAAAAACTGTTTCTTCCAATATATTTTTAAGTATAAGCATACTCACAGACATTGTGATGTTAAAATCAGAAGTCAGTGCTTTAAAAGAAATATACATGCTAAGTGCTACCATTTTGATGTAGCAAAGCAAAACAGTTACAGACCAAAAAAGTTACAGACCAAAATAGCTTCTCATAGGTATGCTCATTTTGTGCTCTATTACATTTTCTTCTTCACTTTGATTTGTTTTAAAAATTTTGCTTTGTTTTGACATTTTGAATCATTTCCATGACATTCAGCATATTATCTGATCTGCATTACAGGCTGTCACTGCTGCGCAGTAAAGTTAGAGCTGAGGTGACAAGCAACTGAGTGGGTTTTTTTTAACCTAGAATCTTTGGGTTTATGAAAACCTAATTTCTCACTATATAAATCTCTTGACAACAGATTGCTGCGGCCAGTGTATGGCAAATCTATGAGCTTTCCCATGGTATATAATGGTTACACAAAGAAAAGTGTTAGTCAGAACCAGCTTTTACTTTCCACTAAATATCCAGGATCATCACTGTGTTTTTCTATCAGTTTTCAATTTGGAAATGTAAAGAGCAGAAGTGTTTGCCCATCATTTTTGTATGTAATGAACACCTAAACGCCTTCCTTTGTTTTTAGCATTAATAGTGCATAAATTTTTCTCTTGAGACTCAAGGCCTAATTGAAGGCTTGTTCATAAGGATTAAAGGACTCATTGCTTTCAGAGGACTTTAGATTAGATTGTGGGATAACATTTGGGTGGCTATGAAGCAGCTATCAGATCATGAATGTGGTAATCAAGGTTTTTCTTTCGTACTTGGCCATCAGATGCCTTTCCCGTGTATCCACTTTTACTGGTCCTTTTGGGCTTCCGGAAGGGACCTGTTGTCCATACTGTGTTGTGGGGAACTTGTACAGATAGAAACCCTGCAAGTTCAAGTACAGAGGGTTTGTTCCATGCCCCTCACCACTCTTATTTCAGATACCTTCTTGAAAAATCAGTTTAAATATGCAATAGTGAGGCTTAATACAACCGGAGTGTGGATGGTCAGGAGTTTTCACAGCCATAAATTTTACATTTGCATTTTGTTAATTTGAATATTCCTATCTCATTTTTATAATTCTCATTGTTTCTGTTAACAATATACCATA
This sequence comes from Urocolius indicus, assembly GCA_013401255.1. Taxonomy (NCBI): domain Eukaryota; kingdom Metazoa; phylum Chordata; class Aves; order Coliiformes; family Coliidae; genus Urocolius; species Urocolius indicus. Next base: position 9,705 of record WBNH01010604.1, read on the forward strand.
TCTGTCCAGAAGTTTTTTATCTTGTTTGAAATATTCTTTTTCACTTACAAAACATTAAAAAAAATTCCTTGAATCATTTAATGAAGTTTATTAATTTACCTTTATTGTCTGGCAACCTGGGTTCCATTTTCTATGTAATTACTTTCTGTAATTGAAGTATATTCCCTCTCAAGTTTCTTATCTCTACTGTAAGGTGAGCTTTTCCCAGTACAGATATCTTTCCTTCAGACCAACAGCTCTGACTATCCAAATCTTTTGTCACATTTGTCGTTCTCCTGTCAACCTGTCCATTTGTCATTCTTCAACCTACCTGTCTTTTAATAAAAGCAGATACTCATTTGTGGACAGCTTATAATGAAAGATCTGTTCAAAGAACACAACTACATTCAACTGGAAACTCCTTTTAAAATGTTTTAAAGCTTAAAGAAGAAGAAACACCTGTTGTGAAACCAAAGGAAACCAAGGCAAACTAGGAAAAAGGAGTTATTTAATGTTCAAAGGACATTGGTCTCATGTGAGGGACTGGTATTGAGGCATATCTGTCTCAGATGAAGGCTTTCCTAGTCAACTGCAACTTAGATTACCAATCTTTTGTCAGGATTTTGTTAATTTTCCAAATAAAATAATCATATATATATTTTTGCAAAACATCTTCATACTTTAGTATTAAAATGTGAGCAACAGCAACGGAGACAGATTGCCTGTAATGCTAATTTTAGGATTATTTCTGTAAAATACCTATGCTTCCAATTTAAATAAAGGAAAAAAAAAACCCAAACATTTATTCGCGATGAAATTCCGCTTAATAGAGATGTTTTCTAAAACACGGTCTTTGTTCAAGAAGCAGATTTTCCTGAAGAACTCTAAGTACTGTGTTTTGGCAGCCAGAGCTCAACAGCAGGCTGCAGCTGGCACAAAGGAGTTGAAGGGTTGCAGAGGGAATACTCCTCTCACCTCCTTTCCTGCCATGACCAGCAGCAGCAGCTCTGCAGTCTGTGGAAGAACAAGATCCAGCTGCTGTGATGCCGAGCCAAACAGTGGTACCTTTGCAAGCAGGTTTCTGCCACAAGGTGAATGTTATAATTTTCAGTGTCGAGATGCCTGCATATGTTTCATTCTTATCCATTCTTGATAGGATGAATTCTTAGTGGAAATATTTGTGGTCCAAATTGCTCTCCTATTGTAGATGTAAAATCTTACTGTGATTTGATGAAAAAAACATAAGATCCTTTGTGAAATATTTGTTGACTGAATCATTTAGTAAAGGTTAAATTACAAATCCAAAGGGGCAGAGGAAGGAAGACAGGAGAAAAATATGAGAGATTCATGAAGAAGCCATGGAACATTGCATTACTCTGTGGAGATAACTCATGAAATACAAGCAGCATATTTATCCAAGCAGTGTCACAGTTCTGGTCTTTCCTAAATGGCAAAATTGTTGCCCATTGCTCATCAGGCAGTCTCCCAGAAGGAAATATAGCCAGGCTTCTCATAAGCAATGACTACTTGAAGTAGAGTAGGTAGCTGGCAAAGGAGACCTTGGCCATCACCTATAGGATAGCTGGGGTGGCTCCAATATCCATTTAAATCCTGATTGCCCTCTGTTCCTCCCTCCACCAATGTCAGTTCATGCCACTCATGGTCTTTGACTTTAAATGTAAGAAAAGGTGCAAGTATAATGTAAAATGCCTTTCATAAGAAGAGTTTTTCTGAAAAACAGTAAAACTAGCTTGGCCTGATACTTAGATTAATGTGGTACATGAATGTCATCAGTATGAAATTACCTGATGCATAAAAAGGGAAAAATAAATGAGTAATTATGCATAAAAGATATACCTGAATGATTATTGTGAAACTGAGTTTATTTTAAGAACAGAATTTGCTTGTGATCTTCCTGAGTTATTATTAGATTTATCCACAGAAAGAAAATGCAGTTCAGAACTGGTATAACTGCATATATGTGAGTAGTCCCACAGTCAGTATTCGCAAACCTAAATCAGCTTTCTTAGTAACCCAGACTCATTAGAGTAATTCAGTATGCAATTTATTTACAAAAATGGGATTCAAGATGACTGTTTTAAAGGAGAAGTTGTAGATGAAAAGGAAACATTCCAGTTTAGATTAATATCAGAATGTAATTTTTATTTTATTTCTTTTCTCTGAGAAAGGATACTTTTGGGATGAATGACATATTCTGTAATCAAGAGAAATGTGATCATTCTCGTTAAGGTGTCAATCCTTCAGAAGAAATGAAAAAATCTGATCCTATTGTTTCACATGGTCTACCTTATATCCCAAAGATTATATCAGAGCTGGACAAAAGCTGTGCACTAAAAACTTTGCAGTAAGGAAATTTGTATTGGTATTTAATTAGTACAACATATGACACGTCTTTCTAGTGCAGAGTATTTACTTTTCACAACTTTTCTTCCTTTTTTGTGTTCCAAAAGGCTTTATTTTCAGGTCAATAACCACTTTTCTAATCAGCAACGTCTGTGATTGACACAGATTTTCCACTCTGGACATCTAGGTGACCCACACAAAGGGATCATGATATGAGAGCAAGTTTCCAAGAAAAATTACTCCTGTGAGTACTGGAGCCAAAGTAAAAATAAAGTAAGCATCCCTGTGACAACAATTTGTAGGGATTGGATTACATTGATTACATGGACTCTGCTGGTCCAATTACCCAGTGGTCTCTGGGGCTCTTACAGACTCCTTTGATCTAGAAAGTAAAATTAAATAAATAATATTAATTCCAAACAGCTTTTGTTTGTTTATTTGTCTTTAGCACCACTACACAATTTCAGCAATATTTGTAATTGGCTGGTGGAGAAGTACTGATTATCCTAGGGTATTGTGGATAATTTTTACCACTAGTGAAACATCCCCTAATGAATCATCCTTCAGCTTCTCATGTTTTTCAGTCTCGGGTTTTGCTGAGACTTTTGTAATTTGTCTCTTTAGTCTTCTGCAATCCAGTCTCCATGAGAAAGACTGTAACCTTCTGGCTGGATTTATGCGATGGACCCCAGTTCTACTGGAAAAGACAGGAAACAACTGATTCCTATCTTTATTCTTCATGACACTCATAATTTTGTAGACCTCTGTCATGTCCTCCTCAAATGTGTCCACTTTTTCTTACCAAATGACTCAACTGTTTCTTGTGTGGAAAACATTTAGTTCTTCTGACCATGCCCATGGCCTTTCTCCTAGAATTGCATAGAGTTCTTCTACTTCTTTTCAGAGATGAGGCAACCAGAGCTGCCTACTTTAACCATTATGTGAGAGAATCATTGTTACGCAATGGCAGGATGACATTTTTCTTCTTTGTTCTCTATGTCATTCCAAATAATTCCTAATACTTGAGTAACTTTTCACGCTGCTGTTGAGCACTGAATGAATGTTGGCATCCATCAGTCAATCCTAATTAGCAAGGTTTTCCCTGAAGTTACATCTGAGGGCTGCAAGGCTATCCTGTTTCTGGACAACTACTAACCTTTTCTTTCTGGCAGATACTGACTGAAATCTACTGCATTGGCAGAGAAGGAGATTTTGCAATAATGTGAATATGAGTTGATGTTTTTTTACATGGAATAGACTGACAGAAACTTCTATCTTCATGCTAATACAGAGAACCAAATTCCATATTTTTCTCACTGTTCTTTGTAAATTGTTTCTTTTTTCTATTAGCTATAAAATCAGCTAGAATTATATTACTTGTTTTCTCATTCCACTTTTACCTGCAATTTAAGGAAATGCAAAAGGAGCTAAGTAAATATTCTATAATTTGGATTTTATTACTCAGCCATCAGGATCTAACTTCTTTACAAAAGGCCAATTTTTCCTCTAAGATACACAACTCTTCATGAATACATCCAGGAGCAGAATCAGCAGAAAGTATTTATGTTGCCAAGGGTAGAAAGGGAAGGTACTGTTGTACTTGGCAGTCAATTTCAATTTCATCTTCCAAGCTGCTTTAAGGCATCTCTATCTCTTCTCTCTAAAGAAATTTCATAGTGGTTAATGCCAGTAAAAATCACTATTCCTCATTTACAATTGTTAATAAATATAATGAAGCTGATTCAGTGATGGCATTTTGAGCTCATAATTTCTGGAAATTTCCCTCATTATTTCATGTGGATAGTTCCCTTTTTAGATAGATGCAATGATCACTATGTCCTTTAAAGAATATGGGCAAGATTAAGACACTTCAACTGAAACATATATTTTCCACTAAACTAATGTCCTGTCATACTTCTCCAAAAAAAAAACCAAACCAGTAGGACCATCACTCTATGGATAGCTTTTTCTTAAAAGAATGCTATAGAAACACATACAATTTATGCTGTGCTCATTTCTAAGGATCTTTAACTGAAATCTTCACTTTTCAAGTGAGCTAACTGATAAATTAGTTAAAGACACCAAATGTTTCCAACATTATCTACCAGCTGTAGCTACTTCAAAAGTCCACTTTCAGATGACATATGAAGCAGACTGTATACTTGTTTTTGTTTCTGTGATGAGATCTCTCATCCAGAATAAGTATAGCCTACGGAATCTCTTCATGACGAGAAATTATAGCCATCAAGCACTAAGAAGGTGTAGAGGTTAGCAGAAATGCCCTAAAATCAAATTCCTTTTTTTTTTCAAATGGGCAAATTGGGGCATTTAACACTAAATCTCTCACTTAGGCTTATCCTCCCATCCTCTTTAAAGCCCTGTAAAGAGATCAACTGCCAAAATAACAGTTTTGGTATTCTTACTGCAAATGGAGTCTACAACTTCATTGTTGTATATTGAATATAAACAGTATCATCTTTCAGATTACTCAAAATTTAGCAATGATTCTTATGAGGGAACAGTACATCTAAGCTAGACTGTAAACAGGAAAAAGACAAGAAATTCTGATAGGAAGGAAACCTGTGGAACAATTTGTCTCTCACAATATCTCTTGTTATCAAAACTGTCTGTCTACATGGATACAGAAGCTTCAAAATTATTAAAATTTATAGCTTAGACCAATTTCTATGAGTTACGTAATTAATAATTTAAATCAAAATTTGCCTGGCTTCATTAGAATTTTTAGATTTAGTCTATTCAGACAATTTATAATCTCAGTTGTCTAATTATCTTTGCAAGAAAAAAGAAACAAATGGTATTTCTCAACAAAGCATATTAATTTTCATCAGACAGATACTGACATTGCTATAAGTGGCTAAAGCAACAGTGCATACATTTTCACAGCATCTAAGAAACCAAAAAAAAAAGCATTGTGTTGTCTGCTGTGGCCACTTTAGTATCAAATCTCATTACATTTCACTTGGTCATTATTTTGCCAAACTTAATAATCGGTGTTTGTCTTAGCCTCTCCACCTGAGAGGCACTGAAACGACAATATAACTTCAGCTTCTGACAAGTGTTTCTTATTAAGCTTTTCCTCATTAAATAACATAAACCTCTGGCACCCAGAATTTTCTCATGAGAGTAAACACTACTTCACTCTACTTAAATTAGGTGAGTTCTGTGTATTTTATATTTTGATCCTTTCTCAAGGCAGCCTCAGCTACTGTTTCAGGCTCTTGTAGCATGCTTGATAGCTGTACAACAGCAAATTGTCCTTAAATCTACTGTCCTAAAACTCTTACAAAGCCAAGAGCTAAAAATATGTACTGCAGGGAAGGATTAGCAAACTATTCACTGCTTATCTCAATTCTTTTCCAATGCAGTATATAACTCTGCTGTTCAGTCAGTGAAGGTATCTGAGGGACTGATGCATGAGTGTGCTCCTCTTGCATCCACAGAGGCAACAGAGCCACCGGTGGAGCTCAGTGAAAGAAATTCCACAGTGTTTTACAGAGAAGCTTGTAAATCACAAAGTCATGTTTTCCCATTGCAGCTACATCATTATAAAACAGAATAGCAACTTTTCCATGCAGCGAGGCTCCCTATCTGCCCATGTCACAGCCAATGTCGCCTTCTAGCAAGATAACTGTCTCCAACAATTAGATTCAGGGAAAAAAGCAGGCTTTCAAGCACATTACGGAATTAATGTGAGGCAAAAATGTCTCCTTCCACGTGGGTTTTCAGAGTGATATGATGATTAACATGAGCATAGCTTTCTTTTAAATGAGAAGCCTGATGTTTCCCTCATTCACAGAATTTGCATTAAAATAGATTTGTCCAACGGAAGATAAAAAGGGAAGAAAACAGCTTGAGACTTTTGCAAAATGTGGAATGAATATTTGACAGACCCATTTGAAGGACAAGGAATGGAAAGGCAGCTTTATAGGTAAATTTCTTGATGTATTTTAGTTTTTAAGTGGTTTAGAAGGAAATATAATCATCTGTAATTTATAACATTTCATTATGAAATATTTCTGAGTGCATAATGGGTGTCTGCCGTGCTTACATATCCTCAGAGTGTCTCTCCACTCTCCTCCCACACATACCATTTCAATTCAAAGCAACAGCTTGGCAAAATTCCTATCAGTTCCAGTAGGAAAGTCACTTGCAGAAGAACACAGGGTTCAACTGCTGGAGTGTAGGTATCATTGAGAACGAAATGGTCTCATATTCCTGGACACTGCAAATAGCCTGTAAGGACAGATTTCTTTGAGTTGCAACAAGTCCACAATAAAACGGAAAGAAGTTAACACTAGCAACTATTTCATGCCATGGTTTTCAATTGTTCATTAGACAAACTGAAATCAATTTTCGTATAGAGCTCCAGTTTTGAACCCTTTCCTCAGTTTTGCAAAAGGGCCTCATATTTTGATGAGATTTAGGATTTTCTTTTTGGACTCCTGTCAACACACACTGCAAGAGTAGGCTTACATGCAAAATGTGCTCTTTAAGCACTACTGGAGGTGGTAAAGGAAACGAGTCTGAGGGAAAATAGGAGATGGGGAGACCAAAGTAAAAATAAAGATGTTTTTTCTAAAGTGTGGTTGAAAGTCAGTGTTGTGACTCTTAATTTCTTTTCCTTGTTTCTTCATCTGCAAAGACTGGGGAAATGGTGCACGTTTGCCTTGTATCTGAAGATAAAAAATTTACAGTAATGCACAGTGGGAAAGTGTGTGAGGTTCAGATAAAAGAAGATAAGGGAGAATCCAGGCTTCAAATCCCTTTGCCTACTTTCACATAGTTTCAGATTATTTGGATTCAATCATTTCATCTGTTTTGCACAAGGTAGATTGAAAATAACTAGGTCAGCACTCCTTGAACTTACTCGTTTGGTCTTTGTTCCTTTCTGACATAGATGCACTGAAGACTAAAAAGCAAAAAGCTCAAATATTGCTACTAGCAATGCCCAGAAATAAACGATCACGTGTTAGCTGTAATGATAGATCCATCAGTATGATAAATGTATACACATAGGTAACTGTGTGTCTTATGCTGATAATTGTACTCTAACAAGGGATTGAGCATAATACAACGCATAATTAAATAGTTTGATTTAAACAGTCTGGAATATAATGCACAAATCATAGGATGTTAATGTTGCCTCCAGTTATAAGCAAAATCCTTCCATAAATGGAGGGCAGACGCTAAATTTTCCATTTGTCTAAAATGAAAGTTTCTCAAGTAATTTATACTCAAAGCCAAAATATACAGTTTCCTTTATCTCCAGTGACAGATAGGCTGGTGACATTATGAGCTATAAAAAGTGGCAAAGAATCAAAATTTGAACAGGTTTAGCCCCATCCTAAAGCAACAGCAAGATTGTCTTGGACAGTATAGAAGAGATGTATAGCTGTAAACTGCAATTTTAAAGTTTTAACATCAAAAAATACTGAAAACTCCAGTCTTTGAAATGGCAGATCACTGAGGAGTAAGTTACCAATTACAGAATAGCATAATTCCCATTTCTCAAAATCCTTGAAGCATGGTATCCTATTTAACACAGCCTGAGATTACAAGATATGAAAACAAATACAGGTTTCATTTCTCTCTAGAAAGGTTGTTTCTATTAATCTCTTAAATGCATAACATTACTTAGGAAAATTCCAACCAAGCAACAAAAAATCTGAAACCACCAAAAAAATAGCAACACAAAGTTTGATGCCAGCCATGCACACTGCAGTGAATGGAAATGACCACAGAGTAAATACAACCTGAAGAAGATTTCCAAGATAAATATGCAGAAGTCAGGGTTCTTGGCTACTTTCAGTTTTTAAAAAAAAATTGGCATGTTCTGGGCCAAAATAAAGATTCAGGATCCTATCAGTGTCCATCTTGTTTGAGTTAACCGTCTGCCTATTGCCTACTGTCGAAGGGACGATATTGGAGGAAGCAGCATATACCTAAAGAAAGATGACAAGAACAGGTTGTATACATAGTAACATATCCACCCCTTCTAGCTCCTTACCAGCCCCTATTCAGAGTCTTCCAGAGCCTGTATCATGGTTATCGAGTTTAACAGTCTCTGATAAACTTTATTCCATCAATTTGACTCATCACTTATCTGAGCCCATTTAATCGCTTGGCCTTCAAAGCCTCTTGTATCGATGAGCTCAGCAACTGGTCAACGTTGTATGAAAAATATTTCCTTCTCTCTTTATTAAACTTACTTCCAAACTATTTAATTTAGTGTCTCTCTAACTTTATGCTGTGATGAAAGGTGTATGATTTCGCACTCACATTCTTCATACCAATCTTGTTTTAATAAATGACCTACTCTCAGAGAGCAGAACCTTTCTAAAATGAAAAGATGAAATCTAAGCATCCACAGAAGAAATTCCTTACCTCTAGTCATCTTATACCCTTTTCGATGCTTTTCCTTCACTGTCTCAGAAATGGAAGTAACTAGAATCATATAAAACAGTCAAGATGTGAGAAATACATGGAATTTCTATACTGGCATAGAGGTATTTTCTATTTCCACCTCTCTTTTTTTCCTAATTGGATTGTTTTTGTCGTTTTGGCTGCTGCGGAGTGATCAGCTGATATTTTCAGAAGCTAGTAAGAGTTATCAAAGTCTATCATCGCAAATGTATCATTTTCCCCTCCATTTGTACCACTTTATGTTTCACTTGTTGAGGTTTTTTTTTACCTGGTCATTCATCTTTGCATTGCTTTTCTGAGGCAGTCTACAATCAATTTTAGTTTGCATAATTTTTCCGTAGTCAAAATTGTCATCATGTCTGTTTCTACTCACATCCTCTTCAAGAGCATTTACAACACTGGCTGCAGTGTATACCCACAGTAAACTCTTGAAGTCATATATTATTCTTACAGGCTTCTGCAAAAGTCTGTTCTTTATATCATTGTGGTTTCACCCAGCTTTCCTAGTATGGAAAACCAACTTTTTGATCTCCACTTCCTTGGATTAGTGGCTGGTTCTAAATATTGTCATACTTTCCACCTTCAATTCCATTTGATATTGAAGCTTCTGGTATCTGGGAACCAGTGCCCTTGCACTATAGTTTTGGGTTATGAGCAGGATCAGAATGTTAAGTTCTTATTTTTACATCTGATAATTTGCTGCTATGTAGAGAATGGTGAGAGGTATAATTAATGTTTGTAAGTTCACAACAATTACCTATAGCATTTGCTGAGAGTTGATTTTAGCATTAACCTTTACATTGCTGTCAATTAGCTGGAGAAAAAAACTGTCTCTTACGTTAACGTGTTTGCTATCGTAATTCATTCTTGGAGACTGCTCCATCATTTCTGGTGGCCATTATAAAGGAGGGCTGTGCCTGTTCTCACCTCTTGTTTGAACAACTGCAGTGGAGCAAGGGAGACCATCCTTGGTTTCTGATAATGATACCCTGGTGCTGACTGAGGATAATGATGGATTTGGGCTACAGCAGTGTGGATGCAATTGAGTAGTTTATTTTGTAACTGAAATTTTTAAAAGGCTGTTTCCATCATCATTAACAAAAAGGAGGAAGGGAGTTTGTACAGCAAGCATCTTTTTTTTTGTTGGTCTGCTTGCTATTTTTGTACAATCACACAGTGATATTAACCCCTCCAACATATAAAATTATCTGGTTTGAAGTTTAAACAAAGGCAGTTCACACACTTAATTTCCCATGTAAATGAGATGTAAATCAAATGTAAAGAAGCGGTAAGTCACCAAAGAAAGTCAGAGCCCAAATATGCTAGATGGAATTTCATGCTCAGTGAACATCAAATCTTAGAAAGTTTTCCTGGTTTAGTTTTTTTTTCATGGGAGATACTGCCAAATAACTGTTGCCTTCAATGGCTGTCTGCTTTAAAGAGAAATGTGTCATTTTAATGAGAGCCTTCTTGCTGTTTCACTGGTTTTGACAGTTAAAGACATTTTGTGTTATTAATGTGGTGCTTGGCAAAGTGATTGCCTCAGCTTTTGTTTATGACCAAGTAAACCTGCTATTGCATGAGCATGGCAGAGGAATACCTTTCAGCAATTTTGCTTTTGCTGAGTGAATAATACTGATAGATATTTTTGTCTGGCTTTTGTTTTTTAAGTGTGATTTTTACCCCGTGTTGGTTACTTTTCATAGTGTCAGCAGTACCCAGTAAACTCCACCTCTTAAAGGCCTTTTTTTAAAGGTCATTTGTTGTTAGACAATGTTTGTTGCTGACAGTGATATAACCTATTGTGTTCAAACTAAAAAACTTAGTTTCTCATAATATTTAGGAACCAGACACTGACACATTGAAAATGTACTCAGGAGTTATAATTTCCTGTCTACATTTTAGCTATATGACTGTCTTTCTGACATGACATTTGTTATTGATATTGTCAGTTATGATGAGCCATGTAAAAGACACAAATTAATAAATGAATAAAGTGATCAACTACATTATACCTCCCCAAAACTGAGGAGGTGACCTACTCTAGGTGGTCTTGCTCTTACAGGGGGCTTGAACTAGATCATCTTTCAAGGTCCCTTCCAACACTTAAGATTCTGTGAGATATTGCAGAAGTGCTTTCCACTCAGTTATTGCTTGTGGAAGATTAACATGGATCTGATTGCTTTCATTTAGCATCAAAGGTCTATATTTGTAAGTTGTTGTGGGCAAGGTTCCAGCTTGCCAGGTGTTGTACAAACCAGATAATAATGGCTGTTCCTACGGAGAGTCATTTGGGCCTCTACTCAGAGAGATTATTTTCACCGCTTTTGGATCATCTGTGTTTTGATCTTAAGTGGTTCTGTGCAGATATAGCTGTCCTGGCCATGCATTTATTCATCAGAGTGGAAGTTCACCCAGTTTTCAAGCTCAGGATGGTAAAAACTGATTTCTCTCCTTTAACTTCCCATCCATCTTCTCACCTCCTTTGTAATTCCTTTCGCCTATAACCATGACAACTGTCCCTGCCCTTCCTTGAGTCTGTCAACTCTACAGTCTCTTCTCTAGCTCTTTCAATTTTCAAACGGTTTTCCAGGACACCCAAACCACAAAAATCTGTTTCTTAGCATGGGCTGGGGCACTGCCAGCAGCACCTGCTGTGCATTGCATGGGCACCATCCTCCTGGACCAGTTATATTAACTCAGCAAGACACTCACTTACATACTGGTGCTAACTTCCAGTCACCACAGATAGGTTTAAATCATTGATGAAGAACAGTTTCCGTCAGTAATAAACTCCCAAGCCAGCCTACTTCATTATCTTTGCTAACATATTGTGATAGCAGCCATTTACCATTTTATTGTGTCGCACTCAGGATGAGAGGTGTGATGAGGAATTTGGCTCTTGTCTCAGAAAACAAAAGCAGTTTTATTCAGCTTGGGAGGCCATATTTGTGGCAAACATCCCAGGGATCTTCACTTGACAGCCTTCTGTTCACACTGCTCAGCAGCAAGGGAGCACAGAGACTGTACCACTCCTGAACCAAAGCTACCTGTGCGGTTTGCTCCTTCCACAGTGCAGATGGGAGCCTAAGCTCACATCCTCTGAAATATAAGTGGAGTGTGCACCGATTTCTCAGCAGTGATACCTTTGCTCTATAAATGTGCTTCTATTTGACAATATTAGTTAATAGTGTAGACCTAGGCTTAATCATAGAAACACAGATAATTAAATAAGAACATTGCTTTCCAGGTGTTGGTTCCCTCTTTGTCACGAGTCACTTCCACTCTGAAAACATTTCCCCATTTAAAAAGCTGAGACTAACTAGTATTATATTTACTCTTTTTTTTTTCAGTAGGAACTATAATGAGACCCAAAGACACATTACAAGGAGCACGAACAGAAGAAAAGAGGTCAAACAGAAAATCATCTCTTGGTTCATAGAAACGTAGAATCATAGAATGTTTTATGTTGGAAAGGACCTTAAAGAATCCTATGGGCAGGGACACCTTCCACTATATCAGGTTTCCCAAAGCCCTATCCAACCCTGTCTTGAACACTTCCAGGGATGGGGCATCCACAACCACTGTGGGCAACCTGTTCCAGGGCCTCACCACTCTCACAGTGAAGAACTTCTTCATAACAGCTAACCTAAATCTACCCTCTTTCAGTTTAAAACCATTATCCCTTGTCCTATCTCTATATGCCCTTGTAAAAACTACTGAAAAAATAACATCAGCAAGGAAAATCTCATGCAAGGGGAAAGAGAAAAACAATTATTTCAGTTCAAATCTGAAGAGCTGCATCAGGAGAGGAAATGTAACCGCAAGTGGGATCAGTTCCTAAAGCACTTGACCTTTTTTGGGTCAACGTGTTGGTTTTTGACCAACATGTAGAAGAACCTGGATAAATGCTAGGTCCAGTTCTTTCATTTACTGTACTAGCAGTGGTTGTAAGTCATTTGAAACATACACACATATATACACACCATGGAATGAGTTTATTCCTTACATGGCTTTGCTGTGCCTCTTCTGACCCTGCAAGCAATAATATTTACACTCAGGGGCTCCCCAGAGAGATTAATGAAAATCTCTTTGTCTATGAGAAACTCTCCAGTAGTGCCTGAACTAAGGCACTAGAAACAAAGGCTTTGCAACTTCCTTCTCCTCAACGTCCAGAATAAACTCTCCTAGGCATGTACAGCTACTTCTTAAGCAGCAAATGTAAGGGAAATACAGAGCGTCTGTCAGCAGAGCCAATGGCGAGGGAAAAGACTCACTGTGCACATCCAAGTGCAGAAGTAGCATTCCAACAGGCATGCTCTGTGCTGGAAACGTACTGATATCTACAACAAACAAAACAATTATGGAATTTCTCCGCACTCAATGTCTTCCTTTCTGAGGGCCACTGGGCTCCCTTATCACCTGCCTCTTGACCATGTCTTAACAGCATCGTTTTCAAGGTCAGTTGTGCTATTCCTTAGTGCCACCAAGTGGCAAAATTTAATAGTACTATTTTCGATGGTCGCTTCTGACCAACGATGAAATCAGAGTGGATGTCCAGTGCCAGTACGAGAGAAGAAAAGCCCTCGAACAAGCTAAGACATCAAAATTTCGCAAATTAAAATGAGTGTTATCTGACAAAAGATGGAAGTAGGGGACAAGTTCACACTAAATCAAAACTTAAAGTGTGTCTATTCAGCGTAACATTAAGTGCGTGCTAAAAACTGCTGAAAGAAGAAAGAGGGTTTAGGCATATATTTAACTTAAGACCATCTGCTTGCAATTTCTTACTCAACAGGTGTGGCTTGCTGAGCTGGAACCAACGATACCAGTAATTAATGCAGAGAATAAGTGGATGGAGGCTGAAATTTTCAACAGGTTGATGGTGCTTAATGTTATAATTTAATGGAAGGAAAACTATTCACCTCTTCCTGGTACAATGTAATTATGAAATAGTGCAAGACTTAAACCATATTAAGCCATGGCTGCAGTTTCATAAAGCACCAAATTGTTTTTGTACGTATATGAACTTTTCCAGGCCCTAGGAGGTCGCCATGGGAGACACTGAAAACCAACAGTACTATGTATCCATCTGAAATAATATTTTCCCAACTTTTTCAAGTTTCCCTTAACTTTGCCTGTTAAATAAAGCAGCAGTGGTACAGACCCTGGTGCTAAATAAAAATATTTTCTGGGTTGATTTTCCTTCTGTTTTCTTCTAGATCTGTGGATAAATATACACAAATATATTTCTGGAACATGAATTTAGTTTTGGAGTATACTCCAGATGGGATTACTTAGACTACAAAACACTTGCTTATATTCTTTAAAAGAGAAACAAAATTGATAGTGTTTTAGTTCAAATGCACAATATCCATCATGCTAACTGAAAATGTTGTTAGTTTCAGACAAGGTATGTCCCAGTATAGCTATTGCAGTGAAGTCTTTCTCTCTTGGAAATGCCTAAGCAACCTTTGGGAACAGAAGGGCTTCTGTATAATCTATTTTGAGAAAGAAAGAGCAATGCATTTAGGACATCTGTAGCTGCAGTAAGGGCTGGGAAAGTGGGTGCAAAAAGGTAGCCTGTTCTTAGTGGGGAAAAAAAAAAAGACCTTTTGCTCATTTCAAAATAATCCAGGTAATATAGTTTTCTCTCAAAGCAATTCTTCATGTAAAGCACTGGAAAACTGCACACTCAGACCGACTGTTTATTTAGAGAGCCTGGGGGCAGCTTATTCTTTATAAATAGCAGTATAAAACAAAAGCTAAAAATAGATTAATTATCTTCCTGTTTACTAACATGACAATAAAATGTTTCACCATATAAAACCAGCATTTAAGCACCATTTAGGGATAGATCACTGTGCTGAAAAACAGAACAAGCACTTGCCCATAGCTCCTGATGGTAGTCAGCATCTCACACTCTCAGTGAGATCCTATAGCTAAAAGATACAGTGAGAGGGCACAGTCATCGTCTCAGCTTCAAAGGTCAGCAGCAAGTACTTCCTTCCTCTTGCTCTCCCTGCCTCTCTAGGCCATTTTTCTTTTCCCGTTCCTAGAACACTATGCAAGATTTGTTCTCAGTGGTTATCACTGCCAAGCCAGTGCACTGCCCGGGCATCAGCTGCAATAGACTCTTGTTCTAGATACAGCCTTTAAAACAGCCCATCATATTCATAAAGTCACAGCATGGTCAGGGTTGGAAGGGACCTTTAGAGATCATCTAGTCCAATCCCCCTGCTAACGCAGGTTCACCTCAATCAGGTCACACAGGACCATGTCCAGGCAGGTTTTGAAAACTTCCAGAGAAAGAGACTCCACTACCTCCCTGGGCAGCCTGTGCCAGGGCTTCTTTACCCTCACAAGAAATAAGTTTTTCATCACGTTCAAGTGGAATTTCCTGTGTTCCAGCTTGTGCCCATTACCCCTTGTCCTGTCACTGGGTGCTTACAGAGAAAAGAGTCATTGCATTCTCTCAGCACCCATCCTGTAGGTAATTACAAGCATTGATAATATACCCTCTCAGTCTTCTCAAGGCTCAACAGTCTCAGATCTTGCAGCCTTCCCTTGTAAGAGAGGGACTCCAGTCCCTTGATCATCTTAGTAGCCCTGTTGGAGACCAGTGAACAGCTGAGACCTCTCAGACTGAAGGTCTTCATCAATGCCACCATTTTTATAAGGCTAGACTTGAAGAGTACTAGATCCCCACTATACAAAGATTAAGCTAAATGGTTATTATGATAACGTGTTAAAGACAATTTTGGGAGGAAAACAAATAATAAATGTTTAATTTCAATAAGGGCTTATTAACATTAGAAGCAGTTCATTACCTTCTCTAGGAATTTAGTCAAAAATAGCAAGACTAACACTGTGTTTATATACTCAGTCTAGCATTAGATATTTTTTCAGCAAGTTGATGGTAGAAACAAGCCTTCCCAGCTCTGCAGCCATAACAGCGAGACATAACAGATGGAGAATCTATCTTCTTTTGCCTGTTATACAACTGTTACTTCAGTGGTGACACAAGAAACCAACCAACTCCATCTAGAGTGCAAAAGGGCTAAAGAGGTGAAATAAGATTTAAAAAAAAAAAAAGTGAAAACCTCAATAATCTTCAGGGAACTCATTTATTTAGTTTTTTATCCATTCTAGATCAAAAGATCCATTGTTATTTCATAGCAGCTTTACAGGTTTCCCAAACAAGTATCTTCCTACTGTCTTCCTCGTGCATCCATCATATACTTTCATAACCTGTGCAAGGTTATCCTTGGATAAGTGAAAAAAGGAAATTTTTCACCGAAGTGCAATCTATCAAGCTAAATCTCTGTTAACCTGACAGCTTCTTCCAATTAGTCCTTTCCATATAAGCACATGCCCTGTGTGCTACTGGAGGCACATTCAATTAAGACAAAGAAAAAAGTGCAGCAGACAAACTTGACATTAATATAAATAAATGAGTGTCTTTTCTCCATGCACAAAGGTATCACAGTTCAGCTTTCAATCGAACTTTCAGTTCAAGAGGATTTAAATACAGATAAATTTACACCAGGACAAGCCTGTTTGCAGTAAGTAGAAGAAAAGTGACATTAACAAAAGAGTAAAAATGTCTTTGAACACCAGGCACCTTCACCTGGATTCACTAGGATAATAAAATTAAGAGTGATTTCTAATGACACTGGATTTTCTATACTGACAACACTGTAAAAGGAGACAACCAATTTGGTAACAAGCATGGAATGCATTCTTGCTCAGACAAACATAAAGCTATAGTGAGCTTGATCTTCTGCAAGATCAGAGGAGTGTGGCCTGCTCTCTTTCCCACTCGCAAAGCACTGTGCACCATCAGTCTCTGTGCAAAACTATACAATCAGTTTTTATGTAGAATTATACTAGGATAGACTCTTCTCAGTCATCTACCATGACTGCCTCTGCCATTTATTTCTTTCCATGCCAATTTATCAGTCTGTTCCATAGTTTGTCTCTCAGGTGGTCCAAGAGACAACATACTCAAGCTCAATCTGCAGCAACTTGCCCTCAAATAGTATTTAAGCAATTTAACCACCTTTGTTTCCCATCTGGGAGAGGGCTTCTCTCATTAGCAGCTTTTCTAGTCTTTTGTTTGATGAAATGATATAGCTGGGGGGAAAAAAACACACACACTTCTCTCACAGACTTCAGTGGAGATATCTAAAACATGAGAGACTATAACAAAGCACATATAAGCATTAAAAATCATACCTTTTTATAGAGTAAATTATCTCTAATTTACCTTAATATGGCAATGATTTGTCTGTTTAAAAAGCATGGATTTCCTCAGCTTGCCAGTTTAAAGCATTTACTTCTTTGATTGACTGATACAGAGTTCAGATGAGAGGCCAGTTCCTTTAGCAACAGTAATTATAACCATTTCTAAGAAAGCTAATTACAGTCCCTGTTAATTAGGATATAGCCAGTGAGACGTGCTCATAGATGCTCCTCCAGGATAAGACGTATAACATGAAATATTATTCCAATCATAGTAACAGGGAGCTGTTAGACTCTTAGAAGTGATTGTTCAGATGTCAGTCGAGAAAACTCTATTTCTACCTTAAGATCATCAGAAACAGTCAGGATGTTAGAATTTGGCCATATACTTCCACACTTTACTGTATGTGAACAAAACAGGAAAGTGATCACTTAACACAAGCAAGGAAGATCATCCAACATTATTTACATGTTACTGTGACATAAACTAAAGTACCAGATCCTATAGAAAGCAGAAGACATATATACAAAGCATAATGAGTCTTCCAAACAGAGGAGCCAAAAGTGTTAAGTTGAAAGTGTCACAAAAATAGACATTTTAATAGTTTCAGAGCAAATTGTGTGCTTTCTGATTTAAATTAAGCATCAACCTGCTTTTTATAAGCATACACATCAGTTATGCTTTTTGCCATATGCTTACTTAGCTAATTATATCAAAATCTACTCATGCATTTATAAGGAAATGGACTGTAGATTGTTGTCATGATAACACAAAAAGCAAGAGTTAAATCCTGTTCTGTTTACCTACACAAGTAAGAGAAAACATCTTGAAAATGGCAAAGCCAGAATAAAATTTAATTGGAGGAAGAAAAAAAATCCAGAAAAACAAGTGTTCAGAGAGACTCACGAGCTATCCAAAACTTGAAATATGCTAACATGGAGTTCAGAAGAATTTCTACCACACTGGAAAAGGAAAGAAAAAGAAAGAAAGAAAGAATTGCCCTTAGGTATTTGTGAGTAGAAAGGGAAGATCTTCATTTATGGCTGCAATTCATGTTTTGAGTAGTTTGCCCTACTCTCAGGAAAAATGGAAATTCAGCCAAGGATGCATGCGTGATCTCACTACTAAACATGCAGATAAACAGATTTTCACTGGGATTGTGTCTGAAAAGCTCTCAAGCACACATTGACTGCCAGTAGTGCCTGAAACACCATTCCCTGTGAGAACAGTAGTTGTCCCTTAAACAGCTTAGGCCAGGAGATTGATAGCTAAAGCAAAACGCACTTCTCAGCTTTGTAAAGTTTTCATTTTCTGGTGCCTTTCTTCACTAAGATGCCTCTGAATTTCAGAGATAAACTTGACCACTTCAAAAGCTGTCTGAAAAACCACGAAGTTCACCACCACAACAACCACAACTGCTATCCCATCTTTTGACATCTTGGTATCTAGTTCTCTTGTAGTGTTCAGAAGTTTAATACAAACTAACTATGTTTACACTGCTTCGAATTACAGGTCACACTGAAAAGAAAAAAAAATTGCTAGCTTGTTACCTCAACTTCCTAGCTCTCAAAACATAGCTTGGAGTGCACTAAGGGAGGGAGGACTTAAAGATAGAACTAATACATTAACAATTTTAATGTTTTTCTTGTGAGAAAACTGTTGAGCATCACTTGGTTTGTGCAATGATTCTTTAAAACTTGAGGCTTATTCAAAACCAGCACATTGTGAATGTAATTCACCTCTTGACAATAAAGCTACTGCCTTGAGTGTTTTCAGCTAGCCTGTTTTATTTTACAGCTGAGGCATACATAGTCTGATATTACAGCTCAGCTGATATTTGGGTGGCAATTTTAACTCAGTCATTTACCACTCCGAGAAAGCACTTGCCTCTTGCTCTGGCTTATACACACTGACACCTGGAAAGATGAACGGAAGTGCAATCTGTGCTGCTGAATCTAAGCAGTGCTGCAGGTCACTTAGGGGCAGAAGGCTGCAAATCACTGTAGATCCAATTCAAAGCATAATGCAAATCTGTGTAAAGTAAAATAGTGAGGCTGGCTTCTTGGGCAGCCACATGAGTTCTAGCAGCATTACAGCCGGGATATTTTAACAACTGCAAATGTTAAGGATTTGAGCTTAGGAAGGTTTGGTTTGGGGACACGTAGAGCCTGGAGCTGGTTTCATTTGTAGATCAGAGATGAAATTGAGAAGACACATCAACCTGTCTCACTCCTCATGCAGGGTTTTAACCATAATAACAATGGGAATAATTAAATTTTGAGGAGTGATTGTGCTTGCTTGAGCTGCCTTCAGACAGTGGTCACCATGTTCATCTGCATATGAACCCATAACTTGAAGTTACACTGGGAGCAGTTTAGGTGGTTTTAAAAGCAATTCAGATGAACTCTCTTGTTTACCATTTTCTCCACCTGAGCTCCTGTCCAGGAAAGAAGTGGTTAAAATTACGTTTTTCCTCGTGTCATTTACATAATGTAGAAACACCAAGCAGAGGGAGTGAATATTAAGTATCTGAAAGGCCTCTCAAGGGTCCCTTAGAGTGAATTACATGATACTGCTTGCAATCAAAGTGGAGATAGCGCTTCCCTTCTCAAAACTCAGAGGAGGTAGTGGAGAACAAATGTTCCAGTAACAAAATGTTTAAAATAACTGCACTCCCATTTTCCACCAGTAACAACAACAACAAAAAAGACCATGTTTTCTTGGTCTTGTATAATAATACTTCTTCTTCTATACCACTCACATATAAGATACTTCATGCTGTAGAGGTTTCTATAGCAACAGAATAAAATCTTTGATAATAGTAGCTGCTCTTTTCCCCGGTTTACTTATCAGCTGGTTATAGTTTAACCTTTGAAATTAAGCTTCTTATTTTTATGGAGCTGCCCATCTAGAATGAGAGACTATTTTCTACTTAGCTTACATAAGTAACTAGTGATGCCTCAACTCCAATTAGCAAATGAGAAATGAATGCAGGAATTTTAGTTGCAGAGAGCACATTACTGTGTCTGAATGCTGTAGAAGGCATGAAGCATGTATCCACATCTCCATTTCCTGCTCTCAGCAATTCATTACCTTCATGTCACAGGAAACAGGGAAAAGGCAAAAGCACGCGGAGAATAAGTGTCTTGTCAAAATCATACAATCTGCTGTGGCAGAGCAGACTATCAGACAAAGTTTTACAATTGTGAGGGCACCATCTTGTAGAATACCAATGAGATGGCAAATTCTATTCAGTTTAATCTCCCCTCCAAACTATGTTAAAGTTAAAAAGAACTTTGTTTCCTACTCCTTTATTTGATGGCTCCTTAAGCATTGTTCCTGAGTGTAAAGCCTTTCCTTCCATATACTTTATCAGTGTAATCTCATTCCCACTGCTGCTGTTGCCTTTGACTTTGTACTTCCTTGGACTCACTTCTTTGCCCAACACTCAGCAAGAAAGACAGTGCTGACCATGCTAAGTGTGCTCAGTCTCAATCTTGCAGAGACTACTGTTGTCTAAAATTTCACTTACCGATAAAGATTCTTTTTTCTCTTTTGTCTCAAACTGTTATTTTTTCCTGATTCACACAGTCCCTTTTCAGGACAAAGATTTCATGTTGCATTTGTTAACTGCAGGGTACGCTTATGCTACTGGAAAAGTACAAAAACATAAAGGATCCAGATGTCATCATTCTTGATTTAGGGAATGAATGCAAAAAGATGAAAATCTCATTCCTCAACAAAATGAAAAAAAAAAAAAGTCTATTCATTGCTCTTTATTGATCTATTCTGAATTCAGGCTATTATTTAAACTAAGACTTTTAATCATCCAAGAAAGTAACTTTCTTTGTTCTAATTATAACTGGCTTCTCTGTTTAAAAGCACTTTTCACAAAGCTGCTAACATAACACTGAGTGGAGGTGGTTTCAGAGCAACCCACTCTGTGCCATGCAACACCTATGGTGTCTGAGCTGTAAGTCTCCAGGTTAGAGCTTCCCAGCCTCAGTCTGGAAGTTGAGCTGCAGCATTCCTTCATTTCCCTGAAAACCACAGCAAAATCAACCACAGACCCAGGAGGGGCATGATGAATCGGAAAGTATATTGATTTTATTTTATGGGCTATCACAGCAGATATTTTCACATTAACGTTTTCACCACAAACATTCACTCTAATTTAACTCAGTTGCTCTTCTGTAATTCAATAGAGGATCAGTCACTCAGCAGAACAAGGTACCGAAGCAGTGAGTAAATAAAGGAGACAAGTTCTGCTGCTGTTGCCTCACTTCTGTTTTGTCATGCTGCATATGGGAGCATGGATTGCTTTAATTACTAACTGCTTTAATGTCAAATAGTTATTATGGAAAATTATGAATCGCGTTCATTTACTTTGGCAGCATGACAATGGGACCACTTTTAGTCCTTGGCAATGGCTCGGGGAGGCCAATGGGGAGGGAAAGAGGAATAGAAGGCAGGCACTTCCAGAGATTTCAGTTACAGAGAGGGTGTTATCATTCAAAAGAAAGTATGCGATGGCTTTCAAACTGCTATTAAGCTGGAAATGTGCTGGGCCCCTCAACATAGTCTATCAGAGTTTCCACATCCATTATCAGCAGGCCAGAAATGTTCATTATCTTCCATTTCAGCAGTTTATAACTGATGCGGCTGTCAGGAAAGGTTTCTTCCTTTGACTTCTACTTTTCCAAATGCTACTGTGAGTGTTCAGAATTTCTGATGAGTTAACATGGAAAATATATCCTGCCCTAGCCCAGTCACTTGGGAATACTATGGAGAGGTATAACCAGATACACTGAATGCCTGGAGTCTTCTTGAGACCTCTCAGTTTGCTACCCTTCACGGACAAGATATTGAACCAAGATGAGCTGAAAAGGTGTGACTCGGTACTGCAGCACTATGTTGTGTTGCACACCTCTCGTTCAGCCCTATGTCTGTCTCCAAAGGTCAAGGGACACTCTAAATTCTGGCAGTTCTACATACCTTCTCTTTGGCTGCAAAGCTTCCTGCCACCTTTCTGCTCCTTACTGCCCAAAGCTAAGTATTAATTGTTCTGTTTCTACCATACAGAAAAACAAAATAAAATTCAGTTTTGACCTTCTTCATTATTTTTTTTTTCAACTCAGATGATCTCAGCAGGCCACTTTCCTGTTCAGTCTCATGGAGAACTGAATCAGCTCAAGTGATTAAACTGCAAAGAAGCGATTGAGGACAAAAACTTCTTAACTGCATTTCTGTGCCTGTAGAAATGTACAGACAATTGTATGATACCCCATAAAGTGCAAATTAATATCTCTTGAGATTACAGAGCCTTCAGTGCCTTTCTTGATTCATACAAGTTGTGTTACTCTAGGCTAAAAGAAACTCAAATAAGAGAAGTTGCAATAAGGATATTTCTTATATTTTGAACCTTGAAGAGGTAAAGTCCAAATTTCATCCCCTATAATTCCTCTGAGTTAATGGTCCTTTCCAACTAATTCAAACACACACTGAAACTGCTGGGGACTGCGAGAAGGTCTGACACAAGCAGCACTCTCTAACTTTATTATTTCTTGTTTATAAATGCTAGTATTTGAAGGCACATGTTGATAACTGTTCCAGGACACTGTTGTCCTGAGAAAAGCCCTGAGATAAGACCAGGACACTGACTGCCAGGCCCCCTTTTCTTGTCGCATCAGAAACATCTTCCTGTTTACCCAGGGCTCTGACAAAACCCAGGTCATGTGCTGGCAGCAGATGGTTTGTATTTTGATTGTGTATTCTCAGCTCATCCCTGAGGAAGAGGAATGGTATGGTATGAAATCCCCTGAAGGAAAGAAGTCCAAGAGGTAACTGAGCCACATAAAGGAAGACCTGACAGTGCCATAGAGAAGGTAGCTGTGAGGCAGTCAGAGACAAGTGCTTAGCTGGGAGATTGTTGAGAGGGGCAGGTAAGATCTCACCTTACAGGAGATACGAACAACCTTCCTAGGGATCAAAGAGGACTGCACACACTTTGCTACAATCCGAAATACACTGAGCTGGCTGAGATGAGAGCAGAAAACATCAGCCTTGCAGAGGGCAGGGAGAGAGTGACTTATAAGACTTTTCTTTCTCTAATCTTTTCCCTAGCGGCAGAATTTTCTCTAAACAAATTGTTAAGGATCATGACTTGCTTTCTAATAGTGCCCAGCTTGTTAAAGCTTGAAAACTTTTTGGTCTTTTAGGGATTCTCACAGCACAAGGAGGATCTGGCAGTTCCAATGCAAAGCACTGGCCAAGCCCTCTCAGATCTACTGAAAGTTCAATCCCTTCAAGTTAATTATACCAGTGATGTGTACTGAATGCTGTCTTCACAACATTCAGAGGGTATTTTCACTAGGGTTTTTTTTTTTTCCACAGGGTATTTTAGTAAGGCAAAGCTTATTATCATCTGTGGTGGTTTAGCCCAATATCCACCCAGTCATAATATTACTCCCTCTCCTAAGCTGGACAGGAGAGAGAGGAATATAACAAATTGCTTGTGAGTTGAGATAAGGACGGAGAGATCACTCGGCAATTAGCGTCACAGGCAAAACAGACTCATCTTAGGGAGAAAAAGGTTTGATTTGTTAAAGAAACAATAAAAGCAGGGAGACGAGAAATAAAACCATCTTAAAACACCTCCCCCCACCCCTCCACTTCCCAGGACTCCTTTTCCTTCCCCACCAGCAGCACAGGGGATGAGG
>WBNH01010604.1:33783-190267 GCA_013401255.1 Urocolius indicus
CAAATATGTTATTCACAGAGGCGTTACCTCCACCACTAATTGGCCAGGCCTGGGTCAGGTGCAGGGTCCAGCTTAAAACTGACTGGCCCTAATCCTGTCAGCTACAGGGGAAGCTTCTGGCAACTCTCTTTGTTTAAAGAAGCCACCTCTCTAGCCCCCCTGCTACTGAAAAACCTGGCCCAGGCCAAAACCACTACATCATCTCAGTTTCCCATCCCCCTGGGTGGGTGGCTCCAGGCACTTCACAGACAGCATACCCTAGTAGAAGATCTGTGTGGCAAAGACTAGGCAGGGAGTACTGCCTTGTAGAGGTCCAGGCCCACTTGTGTTCACTATGCTTCTGAAAAGGAGGTGTAGTGCTGGTGTGCAGTTGTTAATCTGGTCCACAGACCCAGTCCCTCTCAGCTCTCCTCATTTTAGTATGGAAGCTGCTGTGGTTTTACAGCATATTTTTGAAAAAGTTCCATGTCTCTTAAAGGCTTCCAAAATTTGCCATTTCTGAAGAGCTTCCACGGCAATTACTTAAATTCCACAGCCATTAAAGGTTTCCTGGTTGGCTGGTTTATCTCTTTCTTTCTTAAACTGTTACTGTAAGGCTAATGAACATGTTTGTTTTCTGTAGGGTTTTTTTGTTTTTTTCAAAGGAGAAATTTAAAAAAGAGAGTTCAAAAGTATTTCAGAAATTATAGCAAAATGCATTTCAGAAAACACATTTACATTTAAGGGCACCACTTTGCAGAGAAAATGTTCCCCTGAGATTTCAAAACCAGAGGCAACATAAGTTTGATAATAACAAACAACTCGAGTGCAAGCCACAGGTATGCTTAATGTTTTCTGTGTCATTTCTCAGAGAGCTTTGAAGGCTGGCTATTTGTTTATTTGGATTCCTCAAAAATTCCTTTGGGCAGTCATAAATGTAAATTAAACCTTGACTTCCAAGAAAACTAGTTGGAATCAGTAACTTAAATTGTTATGCTTGCTCCAAGCAAGGGTGGATTGCAAGTAAATGGGCTGCATATGCTGTCTTCATTCTCTACATCTATTGTCTTATGAAGATTTTAAAGATTATATTAACCAGAAATACATCCCTGGAAAACATTTATATTTTAATAATCACTGCAATGTCTGAGCAATGTTCATTTTCCCTTTTTTTGTTCCAAGTATCCAGATGCTTTTGTACATAAGAGTCCTAGAAATAATTTAATTTCAAGAATGCCATTTTATGCTCTGACTGCCAGATACCAGAGGGAAAACTGGATTACAAACAGACTAAGCAGCTGCATGTATTTAATCCAAGAGTGGTTTTTTTTTAGCTCTGAGATTTACACTGATTTAATAATTTAATTTTTTAACTTGATACCTTAGGTTTTTGGAGTAGCCATGGTTGCCTGTAATATCTTGAAAATAAGTCTTGAAAAGAGGAAAAATGGTTTGAGACAGAGTATTACTGTGGCTGTGCCTGATGTTGTTCCACCAAGAGGAACAACAACACTGAGGGCATTGGCCTGCCCTAATGAGGGTTGACCCCTTAGACAGAAACAGGAGCTTCTCTACCTCTGCATGACTGTGCTTTGACCCAGGCTTAGGGACTATCATTAGGGAATGGACATTTAAACCATGTATTCAGCCCTTCTCCTTGAGTCAACACACCAGTTTACAGACACGTCTTGCTCACAACGGTTTTTGCAAGAGAGAGCCCAGCCAGAGAGGCCCTCTGTGGAAAGGCTCCCTTCCAGGCACCAGCACTAGCACCCCCTGATTCAAGAAGAGGTTCTGCATTACTTTGGGACTGCATTTGATCACTTATGCACAGTGTATTGCCTGACTCATGCTAACTCTAAAATGTCAATGTGCTGATGCTGCTCTGAGGGTTTATTTAAAGCATAAGAGCAATTATTTAATCTTTCTAAATTGCTCTAGACATTATGACTTGTTTGTCCAGGAGTACTGAAAGAAAATTTGCAATGTGATCATTGCAAAGAAACAATAACAGTCATTAATTGTTTCAGTATTCTTTATAGTCCTTAACGTCAACAAATCACACAGCCCCCTGAAGCCACCATACCTAACATGGAAGACGTGCACTCTTTCTTCCACATGGCAAAACTTGGCCCACCAGATCAAAACCACACTGAAAGTAGCTTTTTTTTTAAAGAGAGGGACCTACATTCTTAGTCGAAAGAGACTTAGAGTTATTCTCACCAATTCAAGTGTCCATTGCTGGTTTTGGAACTCACTAGTGAGCAGCAGAATAAATTCCCCTTCTTCAATTTTCAGAGCACAGTATGAAACTCATCTCTTTGCTAAGACAATATCCCAAAGGGTTTCCAAAGTCATTTGGACTCCTCTTGGGGTCTGATCCATCTGAGCAAAAGCCTCTAAAAGATAGCAGAAAGTTATTGCTCACATACTGCCACACACACACCCTATACCACACAGCTTCTCTGGTTCATAAAGCAACCACAGAGATCACAGAGGCAAGCTGTCCCTTTCATTTTTTGGTGGCAGTAAACATGTTGCTGTCTGCTACCTTCGCAAATACAGCACAAATGTCTGCTGTACAGAATTATATCTTAAAACCTGAGAGCTTCTGAGATAACTCAAGTGAAACAAATAGATAAATTAAGATTTTTTTTTTCCCAGGCAATTAAGATGTCAAGAGGAGAGCCAAGGAAGGGGACGTGAGGGAATCTCCAGGAGCACAGCTGCCACTGAAGCAGCAGCAGAGGGGTCCGTTTGTATGGCATTGTGTTGGACATGTTCACTTTGCTTTCACTTTTCCACTTGGGCCTGGAAACAGCACTGTCCCAGAGACCTCTGTGTGAGATGAGCAGATACTAAGCTAGGACAGGGTGAGAGAGAAACTTTGCCATAAGAACCGTGGATTTAGAGCAGGGTTAAGTTTGGGCAGTAGAGGACTACAACTCTCTGCATCCAGTCCCCAGGTACTCCTTTCTAAGGTTGAAAATATTTCCCTCAGCAGCTCTCAAGGGCTGATTTCCTAGACGTTATGCCACATTTCCTCTGTTGCTGTCCTGTTACGGTGCAGTCTGGGTAGGCAGGGGCACAAAGAGGGCACACAAAGCAAGCAAGGCCTTAGGTGATATTGGGTAAACTGAAAGTAACATATGAGAAATCTTATTTCCTGTGCAACAAAACCTCCTCCCTTCAGCCCTGTATTTCTCAGTACATTTAGCAGGCTAAGTAAGAACAATCAACATCATTTTGAGTTTTGATAGATACCTGAAACACATTCAAAGGATAACACAAACATATTTCATTACCATGGTCTAAATATGAAATTTTGTGCTGCATTCCTAGCTTGTAACTTGTTAAGGAAACTCGTTCTGCGATAATATTTCAATGGTTCATTAAGCTGGAATTGCCTTTCACAAAATTATCCTGTTTTCTTGTCAGCTTGCTTTCTAATACCGATGCAAATCCCCAAAAAATTAAATAGAAGTCATAGCAACATTTAATAAGAAATTACTGCTGCAGATATAAACATAATAAACTAATAACTAGCAATAAATATAGTTTCAGGGGTTTTATTATACAGTTTTGCCAAGCCATGTGATTTCAAAGAGTAACTTTCCAAGGACTTCAACTGACACCTGTTAGATCAGAGGATGGAGGAAGGAGCTTCCCGCTTGGATAGGGTGACACACAGCTGTGAGCAGAGCTCCTCTTTGGAAGCTAACACTCTAATTGCAGACTTTTTAGTAGAGCAAATCACTGCAGGCCTACGGTTTATCTGGGTCTGATGAGCTTCAGCTTTCATAAAAGTCATGAAAAAATCAAAGGGATTATTCATCAGTTCAGGAAGCATCTGTCTAATAGCAACTTATTAAGCAAAGTAAATCTCTTTTGTAAGACAAACTCTAGTCCCTGTCTACTTAACTGACTGCAAATAACTTTGAAAAATAATCTCAACTTTTTTTTTTTTTTACTAACCAACTCATTGCCTCAGATAAGAATAATGGTATTTTTCCTTAGATTTTTAGTTAAGTTTATAAATGCAAGGAAATTGCACTTATAGACTTCCAACAAGAGATTGTTGAAAGTACTAACGAAGCTATAACTATGATCAAACCAACTGTCTCAAACTCAGAACACACTATGTGTCAGTACTCAACAGGACAAGGGGTAATGGAAAGAAGCTGGAACACAAAAAGTTCTATTTAAACATAAGAAAAAACTATTCTACTGTGAGAGTGAGGGAGCCCTGGCACAGGCTGCCCAGGGTGGGTGTGGAGGCTCCTTCCTTTGAGGTCTTCAAGACCTGTCTGGACGTGTTCCTATGTGACCTGATCTAGGTGGACCTGCTTCTGCCAGGGGAGTCGGACTAGATGATCTCTAAAGGTCCCTTTCAACCTTACCATTCTATGATTCTATGATACACTTACATAATGCATACACATGCACACAACTGGGAGACTGAAAACTGAAGAGACAGTATGGGCTCGCCAAGATTATGGATTTATCTTCTGCTCAGAATTGGCCTTGAATAAATCCAGATTTAGCCCACCTAAATAAATGGGACTGATTTGGATTCCCATGAACTTAATTCAAGAGCTGAATGGATGAAATTCTCTTACCTGTATCAAGTTTCCATTTGGAGAGAAACGCACTTTATTGCAGAAGATAGCGGTTTAGATAATGAAAGCTGTATGACAAACAAGTTTTGGGAGAGGGAATGCAGAGGAAACAGAAGCAGACAACTAACTCTAAATAAAGAACATTTAGGACCAAATTCTTGGCGTGGTCTGAAGAGCAGATTCTTTACAGCTCTAGTGAGAAAGTACTGGCAAAAGCCCTTGTGAATATAATTCCCTAAATCTTGGTTTGACAGTAAAATATTGTGCAATTTTTTTTTAAAATGCAGTTGCAAAACCTTTTGTATCAGTAAAATCCTGCTTGAAAGTCTGACAGTTTCCCCAGGTAAACTACTAAGGAGCATTTAAATACTGCAAACACTACAAGAGAATAATTTTGTAACATGCTCAAACAGAGTAGAATTATTATTATTATTATTATTATTGATGAAAAAATGCCTGAACTGGTTCATCACAGTAATACAAAGAAGCCAGAAACCTCCATCAAGCCTGGCTAATACTCCTCCTAAAGTCCAGTTGGTCTAGAAATTAGATTGGTCTGCTGTATGATCTAGTTTAGCAGTAAATATCAGGTTATCTCAAATGTTATTATTTTTCAAGTCTTTATTATTATTTTTCTCTTTTTTTCACAACTCAATAAAATTAGATAGGTCCCCATACCTTTGGCTATGATGCAATTTGCATTAACTTATTATACACATAGGCTTGATACATGAACCTACATTTTAAAAACAGCGTATGTACGTTGTTTTTGTTTTGAAGTTCTCAAGTATAATGTGGTTGCCCAAAGATAAATTCTAAGACCAAGAAGTACCTTTGCACTGTTTATACCAAGCTAAGAAAGATTCAGAATTCTAGTGAATAAAGATTATTATAATGGCAACACAGGGATTAACTTAAATTCCATAGACATCTCCACTCTTGCACATTGGATTTTGTAACTTGCATGTTCTATGTATGGGTTGTACATTCATGAAGGGCAGTTAAATGTTTTCCCCAATTTTAAAAACTTACCTGAATTCTGTAGCTGCAATCTAACTTCCAAGTAGTCACTGTATGGACAGGTTACCACGTGCAGAACTCTTTCAGGTACTTGAAGCAATGGAGAGTCTAATGAGAATTGGCATTTAGCCTTTCAGAGGGATACTAAACCAGATCATGTCTCAAGTAGCTGTGGGCTGGGAATCTCAAGTTTCTTTCCAGCTGTGGGGCAGGATAGCTCAGGTGAGTAGAGGTTCTTCCCAGGTCTGACTCTTGCTGCCTGGCCCTCTCTAGACCTCTTAAATAAATTTATTCTCTGCATGTCCTGTTCTGTTGGAAACTGACATCTGTGGACCAAATAACTTAATGTTTGCAAAGTTTTAAACAAGTGAAAACAGAGTCAGTGTAATGGGAAGTCCTCGGTAACATTAGAATTGAAAAGGGGCACCAACCTGTTAAAACTCACCATGGAGACAGACTGCAAATACCTGTACTGCACCTCTAAGCATATCAAGTATTAAATAAACCTTCCCAGAAGCCAGAGCCAAATGAGACTGAACAAAGATTCTGTGCTGCAAATGAAAGCACTGTGTCTTTTCTACTGCCAAGCCCAACCTTGCTGTTTATTAAACATTACACAGGATATACTATAACAATTATCATGCACATAGTATTTTAAATGTTTTTTATAACACATTCACAAACAAGAACTTTAGTCTCTTCAGAGATTATGGGGACTAGAACTCTTTGCCAGCAGTTTTTTAGTCACACAATTCATGCATTAAATCTCCTTTCTGATTGTTTTAATTCTAGTGCACATGGAAATAATTGAATTGGTGGGTTTTTTCCAATGCAAAGGGGAGTGAAAAGAAGAATCGGAATGATTTTCACCCAAACTAGGCAGATCAAATCACATTGGGATTTGCAAGTTAATTTATTTGCTTGTTATCTTTCGTTTCCATCCTTCTTAGCACATGCTTCGAACTGAATTTAAAATACAGAAACATTTTCTTTAAAAATTTCATGTAAGACATCCATTTTGCAGGCTTAAAGAAGCCAAAGCATTTGAGTTAGGCTGAGATAAGCACTCAGAAGAATGCGCACTTATCTGAACCAAAATTTCTGAGGTTTTTCCATGTCATAAACAAGCATTTTATTTGCAGTCAGGAATGTAACAGAGCAAGACTCGTCTTAGGACTAGGTGCTCCAGCCAGCACGCTTCTATTTCTGACTCTAATAAAGTCCATCCATCTGACCTTTGGCCAATCATTTAGCCTTCCTCCACCAGTTCACTGCATGTAAAATGGAGATAGCAATATTTCCTTTTCCTTGAAATATTGATCTCTGTTCTTAGTGCAGCCAGAACGGGGACAGCACTTAATTGCTTAATACGGAGAATTCACTAACTCTGTGGGACCCAAGATATTGTTGTAACATTAAAAACATAATTAGTAGTGTGAGATATTGCAAATCCATATTCTTCCTTGGGAATGTCCTGCATTTCTTTCCCAAGTTTGTATACAATATTCTTTTAAGTGAGAAACCATACTTAATAAAGTCATTTAGTAGAAACTATAGAAAGGTTTGTCTAATTAGAAAGTTATGGTAGAAAAAAATGTTGACAATTTTTAGCACTGATCTTTTGCAAAGGAAAACGTATGCTAAGGAAAATGGTACCAGATTGTGTGGTATTTTTTCATCTGATTATTTCAGAGAGCAAGTTCATGTCTCAATCAAAGGAGCAGTTGCCAGAAGTTTAAAGTCCAAAGATCAGCCTGAATGCCTGATGTCAGAACATCAGGCAGGAGAGATGTATGCTGAATTTCCTTCTCTCAGTCAGTTCCTATAAAGATTTACTAGATTTTTTCCTTCTTCTAAATGCTTTAAGTGCTTTGGAAGCCAACATAAAGTAACTAGCAGTTTAAGATAAATGGAGCTTAACAGCATATTTGCATGCTGCTGCTTGATTTGACAGATGTTACTATACTCATTAGAGGAGAGACTGTTATTAAGTTCTTTAAGAATGATGTGACAATGATGAGAATTTTTGCTGTTGTAATACATGTATTCAAGATTCTGGTGTAGAGATATCATGAAATAAGGTAATGAATTTCAACTTCTGACTCCTGTTTTATACTGTACCCAGGTCAATAATCTGAGACAGGGTATGTATCCATTCTAAATGCATAGCTGGAAAAATTAAGTCAATACAGATCTTCAGAGAGGTGCGTCTCTAAAGCCAAGACCTTAAAAAAGCAAAATAACAAAAAACCAAAATAAAAAGCATATCTTTTTACCGATTATATGTATCAATACGAATTTCTGTATTAACTGTGGTGCATTTAGCATGTAGAGGTAGCAATGTAGATTGGTGCTATTGGGATAAAGAAAAAAAAGCACACTGTCAGAAAACTATAATTTACTGCCAGCTTCTTTGCACAGTGATGGAAAGCTCTGCTGGTGGTTGAAAGCAGTATACAAATTATGTGTGAGCTGACAAATTTACTCAAATAAAAACAAGAAAACAAGACTTTAAGTAGAAGTTCTGTTTAACATCAAGTTTCCTTTAATTCTTGTGTTTTCCTTTCCAAAGCATTTTAAAGAGAGGTTTTGTTTTCATAGACTGGACAGCTTTGATGAGCAGACAGAGAGGGAGTGCTCTGTTCCCTCCTACCATACAGCATGGTAGTTGGTGAATTTTTATGGGACAAGTGCAACAAGGAATTAATCTCTCTTAAAACCCATCTTGTCACTAAACATCATTTATAAAAATTGGAACCTTTTGAGGAAAAATAAGTCTGTAACACAGAAAGCTAGTGTAAACTTCACAGTTTGCTTTGCAGGACAATTTAGAACTTGCATATAGTTTACATTTTTCAAGAGATAGTTTCTTTGTGAATCCCTTCGGATTTAGGGTAAAGTCTAAAAGATCCCACTGTGAAATCTCAACTTGTTTATGATTGAATAGTAAAGTGCAAATCTAACATTGTGAGCTCATCTTGCCCTTAACAGTCTCTCTGAGGATGGTGGTTTAATCCATGAAAGATCACTGATGCAGCTGAAGTTAGCACTTTAAGCCATGAAAATCTAGCAAGGCAGTTGAGTGTGTGCAGGATTGGACTGAAAAGCTTTCATCTCCATGCCTCTGTTTCTGCAGCCTCCTCCTCTCTGGCTCAGACAGGCACAACTGTGCCCTGTCCCCCATCTGCTTTCATCCATGCAGAGCACATCTGCATAGAGTGTTTTTCCAGACCATCGATTTGGTAGCTCATCTTGCAGTCTGTCTGTGATGCTTCTTCCATTTGTTGTAGACCATCCAGTCTTGGCTACATCTTTTATCTTCCAAAGTATCTCATGTTCTGTTCCACCTAATTGACCTATTTTTCTAAACAATACCAAAACTAATAGGCTCATACTGCCTGTTTGTGTAACGTGCCCATGGAGTTTCAAGTTACTACACTTTTATGTGTGGTAGGTGGCCCAGACAGTAGCACCTTATAAATTGCCTCAGTAACTACACTGTTTCTTAAAACTTTCCTTGCTGTGCCAACTACCCAAAGTTACTATGCTAAGTCTGTTGCTTATTACGTTGACTAATGTGGTCTTTTGCTTCTTTGTCTTCCTTGTTGGTTGTCTTGCTATGTACAAGCATATGTATTCCATGATGGGCAGAAGATTAATGTAATACAGCATCCTGTGTTATAGGTGTCAGTGTAAAAATCAGCATGACACATCTATGAAATTATTTAAAAGTAAGGCTTTGCTATTTTTTTGGTAATACTTCTCTTTGCAATACTAGAGAGCAAAACTGCACACCCCATATTCCACAGCAGGTATTTCAAGAAGAGACGAAAATAAGAATTGAGAAGGGAATAAGTCCATGAACAGAAAACAATCCAAGAAAAAAGAAATTACTACATTACTGCTCACAGTTTTACCAGATGTTGGCTAACATGGCCATGATTCAGCTTACTTGACTTTCAGTAGAAGGTGGTCATCTGTCTGTATGGGAGTACCTAATCGATTTTTTTTTGTTTGTTTACAAGGGAAGGCAAGTTTCCACTCCAAGATTCAAATTCACTGAACTTTGCAAGCTGCACCGTGTATTTCCATTATAATGGCTTCAGGTTCCATTTTTTATGCCTAGTGTGTTAGGAAAAAAGAGGAATTTATGATGATGCATTTCAATGAATAAAGGCATCCATAGGGAATAGCTGGAGGCCTCATAACTAGAGTACATCCTTTGCTTTTGTGAACACTTACATTTAATTAAAAAGCACCATATGCCATCAAAAGTATTGTTGGCTGGGTAACGTCTCTTCTAACAGATGTGATTACAGACAAAGGGTAAATATTGTTGGGAAAGAAGAAACCTAGTAATACAAAAGCTACTCCAAGCAGCAGTGTGTTATTTGGCAGGAACATAGGCTTGGCTCTGGAAAACACCTAACTTTTGGCCTTACACAGGAAAGTCCATGAGCTACCCAAGCTTTATTCCTCAGGCTTATCTTGAAAATACACAGTTGCCCTCCAAAGCACATAAACAGGCAGTGGGCTTTATACTTTACCTCAGAAAGAGGTTGCGTAGAAGTACAATTGACATTCAGTGCAAAGCAACCTGTATCAGATACTTCCAGCCAACTTATTCATCCTTGCAACACAAACCCCTGCCCAGCTGGCTCCTGCATTCATCAGCAGTGAGAAAGCCCCTGCTGGGAGCCAGCCACCACACCAGGAACAGGCAGAAAAAGTTGCAACATGCAGTTGCCAGTGTCTTCAGAGCAGCCCACAGGCCAGCAGCATATAAAAGAGCATTTGGACTCTTCCATACTCCAATGGACATAGTATAAAACCTACTGCCTTATTATGTGGCAACCCATTCCTCCAGCTCCTGGTGCTTCCTTTATTTCTTCTTATGTGCCAGGCTGAGAGTGAACCATGACCAAACTATTTAATTGAAAAACAAGAAGATGAGAAAATAGCAGAAGGGAAGTAAGAAAAAAAAACAGATAAAACATGAACAGAAAAGAAATGAGAAAGAAAACATGCTGGGAAATTGTTTAAAAGCGGCCTGAGCTTTAATGTTACATCTCGCCATGCAAACCAGACAGAGAGTGCTGCTGCATATATGTGCTAATGGAAAACAGGAAAGGCATGTAAAGATGCTTTGCTTACTTGCTTTTGTTGCTAGAATATCTACAACAAAAAAAAAAAATATCATTTTGGATGATTTGTATTATTTATGCAGTTTAATATCAAAGAAAAATAGTTTTATAACTACCTTAGTTACTGTAAGGTAAAATAACTGTTAACTGAATCAATAGCAGCTAAAATAGACTTGAGCCACAGGGTTCAGAAATTGCTGGCTGCAACTGCCAGGATGTAATATTTGCTAAGAGCAATTATTCTTTCCTGCTGGCATGGAAACATGCTTTCAGCTGCTTTTAGCTGCAGTCAGTTAGGGCCCTGGTCAATTAAGGCAATAGAAAATCCTCCATTAACGTCTATGGGCTAGCTAACATATTCAGAAAATGGTTGTAGTTCAGCTAATATACGTGTTAACAAGAAATTAAGCTGAAAGAAGGTGTCAAAACTTCATCTGTCCCAAGATATGAGTGGAAAAAAGCTACTAGCTTTTTATTGAGAAAGCTGATTCTCCACCATTTTGACTGATGTTATTGCCAAGTTTCCAGCCCTGAAAGCAGGTCCTTCCTCAACAACACTGTTTGTCAGGAGTCAGCTGTAAGAAATCTTTTCATCTCTTTCTCTGAAAAGATGACTGGTCTCATGTAAGGGAAGAATCTTCTGATGCAGCATGTCTTGATGTTACTAAGCCTTTGATAAAGTTCCACTTCTCAGAAAAGAGCTTGAAAGAAAGCCTATAAGGTATATGCACATTAATATGTTAGCCTACTTGCTTCAGATGAGAAAGTCATTCAAGTCAGGTCACATAGTCTGACCCAAGACTGATCTATTACATATTTTTATCTATGACTTTGGTGATGAGTGGGCATGTAGGTCATACCAAGATGAAAACATTAGCATTCAAAATGAATCCGAACAACTGTAGGAATAGTCTGAAAATTACAAAATCCAAAGTACATCCTTTGATCATGCTTAGAAGCAAAACTGAAAGGCACACGTACGAAATGGGTAATAGTGAAGATATGTTTTAGCATTGGGGGGTTTTATGGCTCAAAAACAAAAAGTGAAAGGATACTGTTGTACAAAGATCTATTGAAAGTCACCAGCACCACCTTTCCCTCTCTCAGTTATGGGGTTAGTGACAATGTGGTTGGATCTTCTTCCATTCTTTCCTACTTGTTTTTTCTCTTCATCCAATTCTGTAGCCAGAACTCTTAGAGTTTTCCCCTAGGCAACTAGTTTTCCCCTAGTCCTCCAATTGTTCCTTGCCGTAGGAGGTCCTTCTCCAAGGGCTGTAGGGAAATCCAGATCTATTCATACCAGCAAGACTCCTCCCAGGAATTTATGCAGGTCTGACTTTCTGTAAGACTCTCACCACTTCCTTAGGCTTCCTCCTGCTTGAGCTCTTCTTGAAGACCCAGTGTTTCCATTTTGTATGAGATGACTCCAGTTACCAAGATATTTTCCCCTTCTGAGCTTTCAATAAACCATTTTCTGAAAACAGTCACTCTCTTTTGCTTCCCCATGACTTACCTTCCAGACAGTTCAAGGCCCTCTAACAGTTCCTTAGTAGGCAGGCCACTTCCCTCTTCTAGGGTCCCTCTTGATCCCACTTGTAGGATCAATCTACATTTTCTCCTCTTTAGCCGGTTTTCTACTACCAGGCTTGTTCTTTTTGGCAGCCAACACTTGCCAGAAGTGACAGGTACATCTAAAGGAACAGTTCTGGCCAGGACAAGACCTACAAGAGCAAACAATGTTGCAAGACAGAGAAAATTATTATACTCTGGATCATGCTTGAGGTCTCCAGTTGGAGTTTGAGCAGCTCATTCTCAGACAAGTACAGAAATACTGGGCATAATTTAGAAAAGAATAGCTACAGTTCTAAAGTTTTAAAAAATGAGGTATATAAAGTTGTATTTGGTATATAAACAGACCAATAAAAGAAAAAAAGGTGTTTTCTAAAACTGGAATGGAAGGATGTGTAAAACAGACTGCAAAGTTATGAAGCATGTCAAAAAACAATGGAGAGCAACAGTTGTTGAAAGATAGAACAATAATTCACTTAATTTGCAGCAAGGGACCTTCAGGCTAGACAGGAGAGAAGTCTCAGCATGTCACTAATGTCATGGTACCCTAGGGAGGCAAAACCACAGAAGGCTAGTAGACTCTCTGTCTCAGAGGATTGGAAGGATAAGCTAAACATAGATCATAGGATCATAGAATCATTACGGTTGGAAAAGACCTGTAAGATCAAGTCTAAACACTCACCTCACACTGCCCAGCCCAGAAGGTTCTGGAGCAGATCTGCCTGAGCGCCATTGTGAGGCACATACAGGAAAACCAAAGGCCTGGTCAACATGACTTTATGAAGGCAGGTCCTGTTTGACCAATCTGATCTCTTTCTCTGACAAGATGATGCCTCATAGTGAGTGAGGAAAAGGCTGTGGATGGAAAAGGCCTTTGACACAGTCTCTCACAGCATTTTGTCCTACGGTTTGGATGGACCTACTGTGAGATGGGTGGAAAATTGGCTGAATGTCCAGGCCCAGAGAATCATAATGAATGGAGTTAAATCCAGTTGGCAGCCAGTTACCAGTGGTGTTCCCCAGGGCTCAGTACCTGTGTTCAAGTTCTGCCAGGGGTAGTTTTGATTGGACATTAGGCATAACTTTTTCACCAAAGCATTGGAATGGTCTGCCCAGGGAGAGGTGGAGTCAGCATCCCTGGTCATACTTAAAAGACACATAGATGAGGTGCTGAGGGATATGGTTTAGTTTAGTGATGGGCTTGGCAGTGTGACTCTGTCTCAGAGGAGGAGTATTGGTTAGACAACTTCGTGAAAACCTTGCCAGTGCCACTTCTTTCATTTCTTAATGTAACTCTAAAACACTGGCAACAATAACTAGGGTAAAACTTGTATCTACCCAGAGATTGTATGTAAGTGATTATTGAAGCTTAGTGACACTGAGTGACAAAGGCCATAAGGCCTAGGGGGCTGAAAGGAAAGTTAAAGGAAGAAATGTTTTTAAACAGAGACCAAGTGAAAAGAGCAGAACTCCAAGTGACTACCAGAGAAACTGAACATCTATATCAGCCTCCCTTCGGCCATTATGAGCATAAAATGATCAAAGCAATAGGGGAAGTAATCCTTCTTCTTCAGCACAAATAACGAATTTATAAACAGAGTATTTTATATTCACTGAGAAAATAAGCCAGCAAGAAGGTCATAAGATCACCTTTTCAGAGTGTTTTGAAATAAGTAACTTTTCTGAGAAACATTTTCCTGTAAGGTATACTTTTACTGTGAAAATTTTTCTATATACTGTGAAATTTTATAAAGGCACAGCAAATTACTTCAATAATCTTTTTTTTTAGCCTGACAATGCTAATTTGCTTTATTACTGGAATGGGCTGCTCAGATGGGTTGTTGAGTCTCATCTGGAAAAATTCAAAACCCACTTGGATGAGTTCCTGTAATGACCTGCTCTAGGAGGTCCAGGGCAGTTGGACTAGACGATCTTTTGAGGTCCCTTCCAAGCTTGAGATTCTGTGATTCTGTAACAGTGACAGAAGACTTGGTATTTAGGTAAATTTCCCTAAATTGTAATGGAATACTGCTAATATCTGAGATAGAGCAGTCCACTTGCATTATTTTTATTAATTCTGTCAATAATATCAAATACATCTACAGCAGTAAGCTCAGCACTTAAGATTTGCTTTCACAATTAACTCCCTGTAATTTTGGCTACTAGGGTTTAAACAGTTTTCTTACTCCCAGCAAACAGAGAATTAGCTTAGTGGAAGCAGCACGTGTGCTCCTCACTCTCTTCCCCACAGTAGGTTATAGGAGCCATTCTTTTGCCCCGTTTCTATGTCAGCTGGTAGTGAACACATCTAAACTACAATATTAGTTAGAGAAGTGAAATAAGGAGAGAGAGGAGTGTCAATTATTTCTGAGAACTATGACTCTGTTTAGTAATTAAAAAAAAAAAACAAACCAAAAACAGGAGGACATTTCTTTTTTTTACAACTTCTTAGCAGCCAATAGTGCCATTAACAATTTCCCTTAGGCCTGAGCTCCAAGACCTCTGCTTAGTCCATCTCCCTGGATTGTCTTCTATCTTCCACTTTTGCTTCTTCCTCACTCAGACAGACCCATTAAAATATAGCCATTGCTTTCCCTTGTTTTCAGTGACAGAGAAAGCCTCTGTTATCTTCTGTCAATGTGCCATCCCATGTTTTCCACAGCAACACTGTGATATGGGAGAAGTTTCACAGTTCTTTTGGTATGATCAAATAAAGATATACTAAGTTACTCTGCCACTCTGATCAAATGAGATTCATCTCTGCCTCTAACCAACTCTAGGGAAATCTGCCAGCCATAGCCATCCTGTGTGTCTTCCATAAAGGGAACCTCAGGAAATATTTTGAAGATAATATTGTTTTCTTACTATAAATTTATTAAGACAAGGCGAAACCCTGGTTTTGCTGCTGTAAAATAGGAATTGCTGATCCCAGTGTTCCCAAGAGGCATTGAAGTAACCAGCACATCTGAGAAAGAGAATCTAACTGTGTGTTGGCACAGCGCTTGGGGACTCTTAGACAGAAATCTCTATTAGAATCTCAAATGTTGGTATTATGACTCACTGCCAAATGCACAAATAAGCACAACAGAAAGACAGGAGAACACATTTTTGTAATGTCATTGATTGTAACCCATTATCTGAGTATCCCTGAGTGCACTGCGCTTCTGCCATTCACTGATTGAAGAGCAGTGCTAGATAATAAATGCTGTTGGAAGCCAGTGAAAAATCAGCAGGTTGCCGTCACACAACTGTGGGTCTATAAGTGAAATCAGATAACGCTACTAAGATAAAAACAGCACAAGTGGAAGAAAGTGTGTGGGAGGGAGATCTGAAGAGGTAATGGGGGAAGAAAATTAATCAGAAAACTATAAAATGTGTATTTTTGCTAATTTCTCTTCAGACTTTCAATCCATCAAAGAAGAAGCATGCTGCAACAATAATTATAGATTACTGTAGCTCTGCAAATGCCACGTTGTTTCTGTTTTCGTAAACAGTAAAACTGCCTAGACATTCAAGATTGAGAAATCATAGTCTTCAGATTGGAGTGTGTATTCACATAGACAAAGATATGTCACCAGGTAGAGCAGGCTATGAATTCACAGCTACTCTTTGATTATTACTATCCAGGCATGTGCTCACCAGGAGAGTAATTAGCCACCACATATTGACAGGGCAGGTAAAAATCTGCCTGGGGGCACATACCCACTGAGCAGCTAGAGTGCTATTCTTCAGTCATACCCTTTTCAATCCATATGAACTAAAGTTTGCTTGATAGAACACTGTTAAGAGTTCTTGGTGCATTTAGTACTTGAAATATATCTGCTGCTCTTCCTGTCCATCCTTTTTCTTTGATCTTCTTAACATTTGTGACTTCTGTTCCTCTGAGGAGTCAAAGTAAGATGCTTCTAAAATAAAGATCAGACATCTCTATGAGGGCAGCCTCTGGCCAAGACTCTGCAGGGAAGCCAACTGAATTCTTTGTTTAAGTACCCACTCTGGAAGAAACTGGGAAGACTCCAGTGGTGAAACTCCTTGGTGGAGAATAAGGAGGCAGCAAACATCTGAAATTCTAAGTAACCATAGAAGAAGCTACTGAACAAACTGAAAGTGAATGCTATTCACTTCTCCATTATTCCCTGAGAAGTTCTAAGAGAAATCACAGATTGAATAGATGAGGTACCAAGGGTGCTGGGGAACTGGTTAAAACTGTCTTGCTACCTCAGGGTTTGATGGTGCAAAAAAAGACACTGACTTTTCGGAGAGACCTTGGAAGCTCCAGGGTAAAAGAAGTAATAAAGCTGATATCTGTATTAAGCAAATTAGTGAAATCACTCTTAAAGGAATTAAAGGGCATGATTATTGAATTCCTGGATCAACACACCTTGATTTGGAAAAGCCAGAATGGCTTCTGAAAACTGACATATTCTCTTAAAAATGTCTGAAGTAGCCAAATAAACATAATGTTTTTTTCTGGTTTCAATTTGACCTGCAAGTCAGTATCTCTGAGCATTTGGTTTGGCAACAGTCAGAGGTCATGAAGAGAATGAATAAGGAACAAAATAGAGGTGGACTGCAATTTTAGTAAAAACATTATTTTATGGAAAAATGACAATTCGCCAAAGCCAACAGCAATTCATCAGAAGCTTTTCACAATGAGTTCTGAAGCCTCATTGGTTGAGTTTCTGGTTGACTCAAAATACCACACTGTTCTATCACAGTTGAACGCTTATTTCACCATTAGGCTATTGCTTAGCTCTAGTCTAAAATTAACATTAAAAAGAGAGGGAAAAAGAACATTTATGAGCTTCATGATTTACAAGATAAGGAAACAATATCCTCACCATCACCTAGTCCTTAGTCATTAAACATTTTATTGCAATTTAAAGCAAAAGAGATCTCATTTCCCCTCACTCTCATCCTTCAGTATCAATTTTTCAATCAGTGTCTTGAAGTACCTGTACAAATCAGCTAAATATTCTTGCTCCCCATCACAGGTACATTTGCTATTCTGTCAATCAGGTCTTACAGGGTTTATCAGTATTTTCCATGCAAAGCAGGCCCACAATCTGAAAAGTCAGCAAATTGGGGCAATGGATTCTCAAAACTGTTGTACTTTATTCAAACAGGAAACATTTGTCTCAATTATTTCTCCTTCTTTCTATTTTATCAGTTTGCAGCTCCTTTATTCCTCTGCCACAGCTCTACATGGTTTAAGGTTCATGCTAGAGAAGCTGCTGTCTATAGGGCAGTTTTCTGATGAGGATGCAGTATATTTACCTTATCACTCTAATGAATAAAAGATCTTAGAGTGCATTCCTCATCCAGGGGAAAAAAAGGCAGATGTCGCTCTCATAAAACACTACATGAAGCTCCTCAAGGCAAAACATTCACAGTAGATATTTTTTTTAAAGTCATTAGACAATACGGAGTTAAAAAGTTTTTCCTTGGTCTTACGTAGTTCCATATGTAAATTAGCATTTGTTGATGCCAGCGTCAGGGTTAAGCATAAGGTTTTCTGGATATGTTACAGAATAAGGAAAAACATGAAGGGTTGTCTGCCTTCTTCCTTTCTGGGGAGAGGGGAAAAATAGAAGATCATTTCATGCCAGCAGATGGCTACAACTCATTACTGTGTAAAAGTACAGCATGGAAAGTGGAATGACAAATTAATTAGCATTTGCCAGAAATGCATAACAGAGAATGGTATGTGCTCATGCCATTTTATTTCATG
Source organism: Urocolius indicus (assembly GCA_013401255.1). NCBI lineage: Eukaryota > Metazoa > Chordata > Aves > Coliiformes > Coliidae > Urocolius > Urocolius indicus. The sequence continues at coordinate 51,846 of WBNH01010604.1, forward strand.
TCACATTAATCAAGTACTATATAACTGACAAAATGTGTTAAACTAACCATAGCTTTTGCTAGCAGTAGCAGATAAGCTGGAAATTTCTCTCACACAGAGATTTTATTTCCTTACAGACACTGCAACAGAGGAGCTAGCTGTACAGTACACACACACATCCCTCTCTGCCATTAATTACTAACTTACCTACTGTTCATTTCACTGTAAATTATTTTCAACCAAGCCTTCATTAGGCTTTAGCCCAATAAATTTCTAGTGAAAATGCAACTCACCCATGTGTAACCAGCAGCTTGTCTCCCAAGTGTTTGGCTGCACAGAGATCTTTCTCCAGGGAGGCAGTCCATGCAACAGGAGGGGGTCACAGTTTGGCTTGTTGTGATCATCCCATCTGTTTCTCAGTTTTTGATTCATTACAGGATAAGCAGACCTTTTAGTTACTTGATGCTCTTTTATTAACTCAGCTGTTGTCCAACTTTCTGAATACAACTCAGATCATCATTTCTTGGCTGGCATGTAGAGCTCCACAAAAATGAACCTTGAAAGGAAATATGAACCTGGAGGAGGTAAGAATATTTATGGGCAATTCGTATTGGGTATTTCATGTACAAGAAATGGCTCAGTCATAACCAAAGTGGCTTGAAACTGAAAGGAGGTAGTTTTAGATTAGATAGAAGTTCTTCACTGTGGGATTGGTGAGGGACTGGAATGAGTCATTCAGAGAGACGTCCCATCCCTGTAACTGTTCAAGGCCAGGTCGAATGGGCTTTTGAGCAACATGGTATAGTGGAAGATGTCCCTGCCCATGGCAAGGGGGTTGAAACTAAAGGATGTTTAAGGTTTCTTCCAACCAAAACCATTCTATGAATCTCACAGGGAAAACCTACATAAAATGTTTGCCAGACTTTTAATAAAAAAGTTTAAAAGACTTAGGTTTCTGGCAGCAGGGACATAGACATTTTTAATGTGGATAATCATTTTTCTATAGCTCTATCAACTCTATGAAAACCTGTGCTTTTTTTTTCAACTATGTCTAATAAGGACCTTGAAACTGAGACTGGGCAAAATCCTCAGCTGTCCTAAAAAGCAGCTGAGGAACCATGGCTCAATCCACTTTTATGACAATCAGATAAGCTAATATGTCTTAAAAAGCACTCTGATTTGGAAGATGCTACTTTTTTTTTTGCTTTGCAGAGCCGTGACTCGAATCTAATACAGCTACACACCTGCACACATTTAGCCAATGAATAAAATGCAGCTTTTGCATTAGTGCCACACAGCATAGCTTGTTCACAGGGGTTAAAAACAACCTGTGGTACTGGGCAGTCATCCATGCTATCACTGCTGTGGCTGCCCCAGACAAGTGTCAGCACTGCAGCAGCTCAGCCTCTTGCTGGATTAGCCAGGGCTGAGGTCAGGCTGCCCAAGGAGAGGCACAGGAGATAGCCAGGGCATATCCAATTCAGCCTATTGAGCTAGCAGGGCACAACTGTAAACCTTGCCTCTGTAGCCTGCTCTCCATCCTGTTTTACCTTGGGGAAGTGGGATGAGAAATTGTGCATTGCACTACAGCTGTATGGCAGCTTAGAACTGTCTAAGGTATGGTGGGATAGTAACACTGGGAAAAAAGGGCTGTTGCAAAGTAATAGCAAGTAGCATTAGCTAACCAAGAGGCAATAAATGGCATAACACATTTGAAATTTAGCCAGCTAAAACAAATCATCTCAGTTTTCACAATTGCTCTGACCACTTCAAAGGACTTTCACATGGCAGTTGCAGGATCAGTTACATATCGGGGCACTAGATAAATGTTGAATCTGTCCTAGTTTCTAGAAGCATATCTTGTGGCTTTATTTGTTGCTAAGTGAAAAATTACTTTTCAGTGAGTAAACATGAACACAGCAAAATGCCATCATAGCTGGGGCTGTGGATTATGGGTTAGACAGAAAGACAGCACTGTGCTACCACCACACAACTACTCCCAGTTCAGTTTTGCTTTGCCTTTCCTACCGTATCAGAGCAGCGTGTTTTTTCACCACTCACTTATCCACACTGTCTAGATGTTATGTTGATTTCCACTTTACTAATCAAAGAATAGAGCGCACCGGAAGACAGCTGTGAGATGCAAGAGACAGGATGGAAAGAGATTGAGTGTGTTTCACAGTGTTTATTCAAAAAGACAAAGATATCGTTCCATTTAATACACTAGTGCTTGAAGTCTCATGCAGAGAACATTCATTGCATGGCTTTTAAAGATCTGCTTCTATCAGAAACAGGTCTCAGCGGTAGGAAGGGATCTTGTAGGACTGGGTTATGCCAGATACACATGGAGGAATAACCCCTGCACTGGGACTGGTGAGTAGCAGCTGTTGACAAAGCAGTCATTGGGAATGGGTCTTGCTAGATACAGGTAAACAGCATGCCAACTATAACAAGAAACTCCGCACACACACTAAAAGAGGGATTAGAAATTAACCTTTTAAGTTTTAAATTTTTTAGCAAAATTACTTCACGGAAAAGAATAAATATTTATTAAAATAATAAACATCCAACGTATTTCATAAATTTATATTAAATACAAATATGAACTCTTTAAGAAAAGTGACTCTCTCTCTAGTGTCATATTTCTAGCCAAGGACCAGCATGCCTTTGAGTAAAGTCCCCTATTGGTTAAATGGGAAAGGAAACAGCTACAATTTTTTTTTCCCTACAAGCAGCAGCAGTTGCAAAGCTTAGTTTCCCATGTACCCTTTGCTACCATATTCCTTGTGGCTGTAATAACTTCACTGTTGGATGCGTGCCCCTTGGGATATCATTAAGGGGTGAGTGGCTACACATGCTGATACGGTCAGGCCAGGAGTTATGGAGAGACTAGATGGTGCTCTGCTCTCAAATTGGATGCTCAGAAGCTGAGCTCTGCTCTCCTGCCCCTCCATTTGGGCCTTAGCTGCAGCTTTTCTTTTACTGAGACACTAATTTTCACAGTACTCTAAGTAACCTGCTTTGAGTTATCTATGCCTCTTAACTTTGTTTGAAGCTGGCTAAGAGTTAAGAAGCACAAACATTATGATTCAATAAACCTATTTTCTAGGAAAAAGAAAATAAAATCTCAACACATCTGAAGCCATGAATACAGAAAATAGACACTAGCAGCTCCTTTCACTGTAGAAAATACTGTGGCCAAAGGAGTGGGAACAATCACATTTTTTCCCATTATTTTACAATTATTCTAGAAGCAAGAGATATGTTCCCATCAGCCTACATTGAAATTGTTGTTTAAATAATAATGTCTAGAAAGTATTACTACTCAATAAATATTTTCATCCGTACTTGAAAAGAAGGCTCATTCACTGGCACTTTTGCCAGATGCTTCTGCACAGGTAAATTAGTATTTACTTGTGCAGGTGATTAATAACAAAGATGAAATTTAAATAACCTGTACTGAACAGAAGCATTTTGAGAATCAAGCAGCCTGGAAGATGGTAGAAGTTGGCCAAGCAAGATTTATTGCACTTAAGCTTATCTATCATAACTCTTAATCATACCAAGGAGGAGACTAGAATCCCATTAGCTTCATGCCAACACTTGAATGATCTGACCTAGTTATAGGTAAGAAAAATAAACACCAGGCAGGAAGAATGCAAAGATTGTTCAAACAGATAGAGAATCAGAATATAAATAAGCTACTTAGCATGGCTCATGCAAAATAGCTGTTACTTTGTTAATGAGATTACAAGTTTGTTTGATAAAGGCAACTACAGCTTCAATACACTTAGATATCCTAAGGCACTTGAATTAGTAACACACAATGTGCTCATCAAAAAGTAATCACATCTCTGTATCTATAAAGCACACGAGTTACGAATTAGGAATTGCTGCAGGGATCTTAAAAGCGATATCCATGGGGCAGCTGCTGCATGCAGTGCTTCTGGTGAGGTGATGGCAGCAGAGCCATTTCCATCTGCTCCCTCACTTTGGAGAAGAGGCTCCTTCCTAAAAAGCTTCTCATCACACCTCAGTACAACTTACAGGCTGTGCCAGCATCCCTTTGTGGATCCCCACACAATGAATTAAATCAGAAAACAGATCTCATTTAAAAATCATCTAGTTAATATCTTTCCCTCAAAGCCCATGAACAGTTTATGCAGCTTTTCAGCTGGGTCAGTAACTTGAATCAACTTACCATGTGAAGACATAAATGCCTTTACTACAAAAGCAACAAAGTAAAAATCAGGCAAAGTAGGAAAGGAAAAAAACCAAAGTAGATATTTAAATAAAATCATCACTCCTAAAAAGTGCAGATGATCAAAGACTTGATCCTAAGTAATAAGCAGAACATAGCAGTAGGGCTTGTGATCTGGATCATTTATGATAGGCTGGGTTTATTAAAAGAAAACACACTGCAACATTTCCAAAGCAAAGTTTTTTATCTAGAAATGAGATTGACAGGTCATCTCTAAAGATTGTCCTGGGAAACCACTATCTTAAAGTGGACTGAGACCCAGAGCAGGTGTGCAATGCAGAAAGCACCTCCCAGTGCTCTAGCAATCATGGCTAATAAACCCCTCTGATGAGTGAACGGTAGAGTAGCAAGTGGGAATAAAGACAAATGTTCTTTCAGAGGTGCCACAGGAGACACTGTTTCAAGATTGCAGTCTTTGGTAGGTCCACATTTCAGATGATATCTTTGAAAATTGGACATCACACAGAAAACCTGCAAGAATGTTTCAAGGACAGGAACATCTGCCCTCCCCCCTCCTTTAAGGAATTAAAAGACCCACTGAGGAAGGGGCAAGCAGAACAAGCAGCTAGAAACAGTAGCGTGGCAAGGTCTAAAACAGATACAAGATAAGCAGTTTATATCACGAGCAAGCCATGGAAAGAGACAGATGATTCTCCATCTTGTCATATTTTCTAACCAAGGTTAAATGCTGTTGGGGAAAACAAGTCTTAAGCAACCAATGTATTGGATTCTGCAAAGAACATGGAAGAAAACTAAATTGCCTGTAACAATAAAGGCATCAAACTACTGATCTAATAGCCTTCATTAAATTTATGTTGAACAGGAGAAAAAAGGTGTTCTGGCAGCATATCCAGGAGAAAGATGAGATCTAAACGCCCCTTTACAGCCAAAGCCAGCCCTCAGCAAGGATAGTAGGACAGTTGGGACAACAGAGAATTTCCCCTTGGTCAATGAGGATGAGGAGAAGACTTGCTGGACAAGCTTAAGGCTCATAAGTCAATGGGACCTGATGGGATGCATCCTAGAGTGCTGAGGGAGCTGGCTGATGTGGTTGCTAGGCCATCCTCCAGCATTTTTGAACAATCGTGGAGGACAGGCGAGGTGCCTGAGGACTGGAGAAAGGCCAATGTCACTCCAAAAAGCGCAGGAAAGACAACCCAGGAAACTACAGTCTGGTCAGTCTCACCTCCATCCCTGGAAATGTGCCATCACTAAATATATGAAGGAAAAGATGGTTATCAAGGGGAGTCAACACGTGTTCACCAAGAGGAAATCCTGTTTGACCAACCTGATAGACTTCGATGAGTGCGTAACTGGCTGTCTCGATGAGAGAAGAGCAGGAGATGTCATCTGCCTTGACTTCAGCAAGGCTTTTGACACTATCAACAATCCTCATCAGAACATCCAACATCCTCATCATAAAGCTCAAGCAGTGTGGCTTGGATGAGCGGACAGTGAGGCGGATCGAGATCTGGCTGAATGACAGAGCCCAGAGGGTGGTGATCAATGGCATGGAATCAAGTTGGAGGTCTGTGGCCAATGGAGTTCCACAAGGATCAGTTCTGGGGCCAGTCTTGTTCAACATCAACAACCTGGATGAGGGGACAGAGTGTACCAGGCCAGCAGGTTGAGGAAGGTTCTGCTTCCCCTCTACTCTGCCCTGGTGAGGTCTCATCCGGAGTCCTGTGTTTAGTTCTGGGCTCCCCAGCTCAAGAAGGGCAGAGAACTTGTGGAGACAGTCCAGCACAGGGCCACCAAGATGATCAGGGGACTGGAGTCTCTTTCTTATGAGGAAAGGCAGTGGAAACTGGGGCTGATTAGAGGAGACTGTGAGGGGATTTCTTTAGTATTTTCAAATATCTAAATGGTGGGTGTCAGGAGGCTGGGGCATCACTTTTTTTTTTTCTGTTATATCCAGTGCAGGACAAGGGGTAATGGAAACAAGCTGGAACACAAAAAGTTCCATTTAAATATAAACTACTTCACTGTGAGGTGATGGAGCCCTGGCACAGGCTGCCCAGGGAGGGTGTGGAGTCTCCTTCCTTGGAGGTCTTCAAAACCTACCTGGACATGTTCCTATGTGACTCTATGTAGGTGGACTTGCTTCTGCAGGGGGGGTTGGACTAGATGATCTCTAAAGGTGTCCCTTCCAATCCCTACCATTCTATGATTCTTCAGCATTTAAATGTAATAAAAGGAACATACTTTCCAAGAAGTCTTTTAGCTTGATAGGTCAAGAAGCTAAAGCCCTTTTTCCATTCAAAATGTGTCTCCTGATCAGTGGACCCAGCTTACCAACAGCTCTCCTGGGCCAGGGGAAACCTAGGGGGATATCCAGTTCTTGTGGGGCCAGATTCCATCCTGGATCAGAGGGAAAATAGACTGTCCCCAACTCGCTGGTCTGTGCTGGAAGGTCCATTACCAAGCCCAGACAGAACTGCCATCTCCTCTTTCCACCATAATTACAGACACACTGATTTTCAAATAAAGCTTCAGTATCGCAGCAACCTTTTCATTGTTTTCTCTGAGAAAGTGTCAACTCTGCTGCCATATATGTTGGCACTTTGCCTTTGCAGAATGTGTGCATCTTGGTTACTGCCACAAAGGTTCTCAAACACCTGCAATGAACCAGGTTTGTGTGTTTGTTTGTTTATTATGGTTGAGTCTTCACAGGGAGATCTTACTCCTTCCCCTCAACTCCCATAGATATTTCTTTACATTTTTATATTCCTTAGTAAAGCCACCTAGAAATTTTAAGAGAAAGTTTTCCATTGGAAACTGTGATTGAATCAAATAAATAGAAATCAAATAATCAAGAATAATAACACACACAAAGATGAGAAGCAATTCCTTCCAACAAGGTAGGCATGATGATCACCATTTCTAATGTTAGCTAGCGGGTTTTAGAAATAGAAGTAATTTAAAGTTTGAATGAATTCATTTGCATTCATATTTCATGTAAATAATCCAAGTGATACAGCTGAAGAAATAAGAGTTTTAGTGGCTCTAAAATTAATGTTCCTCAAATTCCATTTCACAGGAAATTAAGTTTCAGATTCAAGCCAAAAGGAAAATCTTGAAACAGCCAAATTTCCCATGAGTCCAAAAGGGATCTTTGGGCACAGTCTGCCCTGTACCACGGGGCCGGCAGCACCAGGGGGCTGAGGAGCAACTGGGTGCTCGTTTCCAACTGGTGAGAAATCAGCGACATTTTTGCAAAGCTCATGAATCTACTTATTTTTCCCAAACACAGCCAAGCTTCACAGATCATCCGGGAAACCATATGTTCCTGTGTTACTAATCCATGCCTGGCCCACATCTCCCACTTTTCCTTTGGCTGTGGTTGACATGATGGCACAGCAGAGATACGCAAAGCATTGACGCTGTAAATTGAGGCTTGCAGAAGCCTCCCTCTGCCCAAAGCTGCTGCCCGTGCCCTGTGGCTTTATGCACAACTGTCACCATCCCAGGTAAAAAATGAGCTGCTGGCATGGTAAAAATATGTTTAACCTCATTTCCATCTGCATTTGTCCCAGTTCAACAAAGCAACTGACTTTTTATGTCTGCTGTAGTGAACAGCGACTAGCCAAGTTTGGTTTCTTGTGTAACTACTGTGATGGGAGGTGACACCTGTCACTTCACAAGGAGATTGTACAAATGTGGAGGGCTGAGAATTTTCTTACCCTTTCTGGGCAGAAACTATCCAGTTCCAAGCTGTCAGCTCTGCATCCATTATCTGTCCAGCCACTCAACAGTCAGGTGCGACAAGCAAAGCAGCTACATACTTCATCATCTACCCTGACTCACATTTGACAGAAAGAACAAATATCTCAGGTGTACAAGGAAAGCCAATTAAAAAATCCAAGTGACTGTTTTGCCCTTGTATTCAGGTATTTAGTTCCCATTAATGTCACAATAAGCCATGCACATATATCAATACCCTCTGTCTTGCTTTATAATGTCACGGCTCTTGGAATTCAGTCACGGACTTTAATCTCACAGACTGAGCTCTTTGATTGCTCAGGAGATATATATATATATATTTATATATTTTTTAATCATCAGTTAAGAAGGATTTTTTTAAAGGATCCAGAAGAGGGTTCATTAAAATATTGTAATTGTTTTGTGGACTGGAACACTGACATGCACAACAGCATAAAAAAATCATCTGAGTTAACTTTCTACGTGAAAAAAAGTTTAAAGAATTTATTGATAATAGCTCACAGGTATGTAAACAGGAAAGGCACTACCTGGAAACATATGGGCCTATAATAATATTAACAGCCTCATCACCTGGCTTTTATTAAGCCACACTTTTCATCAGTAGATCATAAAGCACTTTACAAACGAGGTCAAACATCTAGTGGGAAAAGGTAGAATAAGAGATAATGGCTAGAAGCCAAAGCTTAAACAATGTAAGGAAGAAATAAGGCATGCTCCATTTGTTTTTTGTCAATCACAACGGTAGGTGATTAACAAAACCAGGAATTTGTCTGCAAACATGGCATTCTCCACCACTTGTCACAGAGGAAGAATTTCAAACTTGTTACAAACTATTAATAGAGGGTTTTTTTACCTTTTGAATACAATGGGTGAAAAAAACATGATCAACATAGAAATATCTCTTCCCTCTGAAAATCTACAAATCTACTGCATTTCCCATTGGCTCCACCCTACCCACCTCCCCAGTTAGTCAAGTGAATCTTTTACATCCTTTTCAGATGCCCAAACAAAACTGCTCTCAAAATGTTTGTTTTCAGTTTGAGGTCATGGTCCAGTTTTGGAACTAGTAAGTACTAAAAAAATTAAAGTCCTTATCGTCTCTCAAATGCATATCTAATAAGCCATATTTTTTTTGTGCATGTCATAACAAGCTGTTGAAATCACAAACCCACAATGTTTAATGCAACTTGATGTCTTAATTAGGAATCAGATTCAATAAACCAAAGACTAAATGTTCAGGTAGACTAATCTGATCTCCAACGACCTGAAGCACATTTCTGCTAGAATTCAAGCAGACAGACAAACAGCAAGATCCTGCAGTGCCCCAAGTGAAGTCAGTGCAGCCTGGGTGCAACAGTACTTCCAAAATGTCAAGTCTACTGACCTTCTTTGGAAATCTGAAGGTGTAAGGAAGGATCATAAAATTATGAATCATCTTTTCAAACCAAGCAATGCATCTTAGACAGCTCTGCCATGGGCTGGTGACCAGATGTGAAAACTTGAACACACATAACACCTCAAACCCAGTTACTTAAATATTTAAAAGGTTCTTCTTCAGCATGTCTGGACTCCAAAACTCACAATTTGTAACTTTGTTAAAAAAGAAACCTTCCTGAGCTTCACTGTTCCACAGCTGCTCTTTGGAAACCATACAGCATCCACTCAGTTGCTTGCTGCTTGCCTCAGTGGTCTGGTCTGAAAACTCATCAGAGTAAAGACTCCATGGTGTGTATTACAGAGTCTTTACCCTAAGTGTGCATTTGAGAACTATTGTAAAACTAACACCTAGGAAGAGGGTGCCTACTATTCAAAGTGGTCTGTACAACATTAGATGACAAACCTGTATTGCTTAAAAAGGCAATGGCCTTACATATTGAACTCTGCCTAGCCCAACATACTCAAAGGTTTAAAACCCCCACATTACTCATTACTCACTTTTTATCTTTGTGGTTGTCGGCCATCAGGGAACAAAAGACCACGATTAGCCTCAAGTACCGAAGACTTAAGGATTGCTAAAGGGCAGGGAGAGCTTAATTGCCGCTTAAGGTGCAGGACAAAACAGACCAGGCTACTCGGCTTGGGGAAGAAAAAAAACAGAAAACAATTTAATACCACCTAAAGCATAAAACCCCAAAACAGAACCAAAACAAAACAACACAGAATNTGTCCCAAAGCCCTGCACGGGCTGTACCGATGCTCATTTGTCCCAAAAGTTGCTGCTCCTCTCTGCCTCTCGTGTGGGGCTGCTCTGCGGCGCACAGGCTCTCCAGCATGTCCTGTGCCATGACCGCCTCTCCCACACAGTCTCTGGCCCCTCCGGGCACACCCACACGAAGCTGCTGCTGCAGCTGCTGGCTCTCAATTCTGCTGTTGCTATCCATAGGTTGCAGGGGTACCGGCTGCACTCTCACCACGGCTTGCAGATGGGTCCCCGGTCCGATGCTCCATCCCACCTCCCTCTCCGACCGTGGGGTCCGCATGGTTGCCCCCATCCTGCACCACTCCCACACCTCCCGCCCGGCACCCCAAACCTCCGTCCCCAAACAGTGATCGCAGAGGCGTCAGACCGGCTCAGCCGGGCTGGGGGGGGAGTGCAAAAAACTTCCACCGGGTCCCCACTGCAACTCGCTCCCCCCGCCACCAAGGAAAAGCAACTCCCTGCTAAACCATGACAGTGGTTGAGTAACTTTGCGAGTGAACTTCAGTTCTACTGGGAATCACAGGCCTACACAAACAAACCAAAGTCCAAAAAGAGATAATAGCCCGAACAAAGGGCAGAATGTGGATATAAGTAAAAAAGAAAGAAAGGAGGAAAAATAAGGTCCACACTTGGAGATTCGAAGGATCTGCTCAGCACAGGTGCCACAGAGGAAAATGAGCATGAGTTACCTGTTTTCAGTGTTTATGCGGGAGCTGCCTGGCTACGTTCTCTTTGCTGGGATCTTTATGCCTGTGACTTTACTCCTGCTGATGTTAATTGCTTACTTCAGGATCAAATTATTAGAAGGTGAGTCAGGACTCAGGGGCAATGAGTGGGTGGGCAGATAAAACTTCTTGTTCAACAGTCCACTGTTAGACTTGTACCACTAACTAAACTAAAGAGAACTAAAATTGTAAACAATTTTATGAACTTGTACTGCATTTTAGACCACTTTCTATTTGAAAAATGTTAAAGGAATTTGTTTAGAATTTGGATGGAACTCTCACTCAAAACTCCTAGTTTAACATACCAAGTTGCATTAAACATTGTGGGTTTGTGGTTTCAGCAGCTTGCTATGACAAGCTATAGAAAATGTTACTAGACTATGCTATAGAAGACGCAACCAAAATGGAGAAAAAGAACAGGGTAGTTAAATGATAGATCACTCTGCTTTCACCGTGCAAGTCTTCAGTGAGATAGGTAACAGCGGTTACTCCAAGTAGTTAATTATTGAGTACACGTCTGTGTTCTCTCAAAGGTACATATTTGCTTTTCCTTTGTACCAAAATGCACATTTGACATGTTGTCTTTCCTATTTTAAAAGCAGCTTATGCACACTTCAAAAATTTACCTTCAGAGTGAAACCAAAATATGAAATATGCCCACTCAAGCAAATCCAAGTTGCACAGAGAAAGCAACACAACTAGGTACTGAAAACCAAGGCTGCTCACAGAGACTGACTGGTTCTGACTGGGCTACAACCATAGCAGGCAGCAAGCTCTAGATTTACCAACCAGTGCAATGCTAGGGAAGAACCCTTACCTAGATGCCAGTTCAAGCAGTCTAATTTGTGCATTCATCACACTTGCTTTATCCTGCAACCTTCTGAAATCCTGAAAACTGAGCAAATTAACAGAGTTCTAACACATATCCAGAACTGTAGAATGAATTCACTTCCTATTTTGTACAACATCTCTAGGCATTAAGGCTGGAGGCTTTAACAGAAAGGAAAGGTGTTTACATATAAGCATGCACCACAAATTACCTTCAGGCTGTTAAAACTCAAACTTTTCCTGCTCAAGATGTGTTTTCCAACACTGAATTAATCAACTAATGAAGGCTGTTCTGAATGCCTAATCAAGCTCTGTCTTTGGTTATAGATTTTCCTTAGAGCTAAGTGCTAACAGTTTTTCCACACATTAAAAAACAACAGCCAAAACATAGTGTGGTGCCAACACATTGTACGATCCAATATCTATGATGGATTACGAAGGTGAAGTATTGAGAGGCTTTTCCTGGAAAAGGTTGAAATGAAAGCTAATAAAATTATTGCACCAGACTTTGGATAAAAGCAAAGATTCTCCCTTTCAGAAAATAATAATCTCTTTGACCATCTGTGATAGTTAGACGCTACTTATTAAGAAATAATACTGAGATACTACTAAACATTCTTACCTGGTGATGCTCTTGTTTTTCTATTCCTGTTAGGATCAAGGGAAACAGGAAAAGCAGGTGGCTTATGGATCCCATTATTTATTTTGCTGAGGCACAGAAAATACTTTCATTAAGCCAAAAGAGCCCATGAGGAGGAACCCACTGATGTTTGCATTCATGCTGCATGACCAGCTGCTGAAACAGACTAGCCTGCCCTCTTTCACAGTGCCCTTTCTGCAGGTCTGAAAATACTTTGCAGAACCAGATATTAGATCCTGCTTCTTTTAAAAGCAGAGATTTTTTAGCTTTAGGTTTGTAGTGAGTTTAAGTAATGGTTACCTAAATTTTCTGGGATTAGCAATAAAGGCTTAAAAAGAGAAAAGTGAAGAAAGTAGTTGTCAGGTTAATTTGCAGGAGGAATATTGCTTTTGTGCTTCTCTCTTTCATAAATGAGAAGGATGCTTGAAGGGAATCATCTGACTGTTCAGTGCCTCAGGAAAGGAGATTCTCAGTTTGCAGATCACAAGTGCTCTTCGAACTCTCAAGAGGCTGTGAGATGAATTTCTGACTATTTCATACTTTGAGCATCACAGACTCTGCTCTGCCTCCAACCCTTTCTTTTGCTCGATCCAAGACTGTCAGAGTCTAACCTAATGCTGAGACCTCCAGACAACTCACACGAACCATCCTGAGGTGCTCTCTCTGTAGAGGCGAGTGGAGCCAGTTTCAGTGAGCAAAACAACTAACCACAGATAAGCCAGAGAACAGGCTCCTTTAAATACCAACCCTCCCTTTCAGACAAAACCTCAGAAATTCTGCGGGCTTTAAGTGCTTATTACCTTGGTTCTCTTTGTAAAAAAATCATTAAAATACCAAATTTGCATTACTAAAAGCAAGGCTGTCTTGCTTCATTGTCAGATAAGCTTATATTTTATTTTTCACTGTGCAATAAACGAGAGGCTCCACAGCACGTTTCTCCTGAACATCTAGAAATGACAAAGGAAGTTAACATCCCACGACAAAGTGTTTCATGCATTTTTCCATCCCAAATATTCTCCAAGCCTCTGATGACACCATCCTGTTCTGGAGACATCAGATTATATGGAAAGAGATATTTTTTTCTGTTCCTTTTGCACCACAGGCAGCACTGGGAGGATGAGGCCAACTTGAGGCTGGCATGGCAATGCTGCAATAAAGCAGAACATCCACTGCCAGTACAAGCTAACTGCTCTCCTTGCTGTTGTTTAAGGATTTTTTCTCTGGTGGAAAACTAGTGGAGGTAAATGAGAACATAGTATTTCTGTTGATGGTTTGTGTCAGTGCTTCACTGGGCGTAGGCACAGTGTCAACCTCACGCTTGTAAGACTGTCTCCTAGGAGCATGGGCAAACTGATACTCATGTGCTGCTTGGGCACTTGCAATTTAATACAACTGGTTCTTATATGTATCGGCTCCCTTTCCTTATAAAAAATCATCTTAGAAAACTAGCACATTCTTACGGAATTTTGTGGTGTTTATTTTTCAGTTGATGAGACACTGGCCACGGCAGAAGAACCCACAAAGTTCCTCCTGAATTATCATCGCCAGTGGCAGAAATCCAGGAGATTTAGACAGAAAGAGAAAAAATGGAAGAAGTGAAGGACTTTAAGAGAGCCTCACGTCTCAGGAAGCACACTGAAACCCACTATGCAGGTTTGAAAATAACCAGCTGTTCAGAGGAAAACAAAACTGGGAGAAGAAATTAGTGCTGTGCACACAAATGATACAGCTGCTGCCATTCAAACACGTCTTGTAACACTTCTGCTTTCTCCCAAGCCAAGTAAGCAGTACTTTATGCAACTCATCAGACACCAGAGACTTCCTGCAGTGTAGTTTCAGTTCCCTCACATGCCACGGGATTTGGAGGGAGGGAAATGACCTTGCCCACTAACCCTTCCCTAGCTTACTGAGAAGAAATCCATATGACCAGCTCCTGAGAGAGCTGAGCTGGCGCATATAAGGACAGCAGTCTTATTAAATTGAAGGTGCATAAGCAGCAAGTTCAAATCAAGGACTGACATCCAGGAAATTGAGAGGGGTGAGGAAGAAGACCTGACATTTTTTTATTAGCCTGTACACTTTGAGAAACACTGTAGGTTTTGTAAAACATGCTTTCCACAGAATTTGTAATTAAAAAACAGCAATGGGAAACAAAAGGAGTTCTCTCTGCTGACTGACCAAGTTTTTAAACCACAAAAAGATTCAGATGGTATTCTGTATACCAGTTATTATCCTAGTTTAAGAATAAATGGATGACTTTTCAAATAATAATAAACCAGTAAGTATGGAGTTTTCTGGTTTTGCATGTCATTTGTCACACACTAAACCATCTCCTCCCCCTTCCATTAGCTGTAGATGTACAGTTTTTAGTGTATCTCTGGCTGTGGCATATGGTGCAGGAAAATTCAACTCAAACTACTTGAAAGTAATATTGTCTCTGCTTCTGTCAAGTTTAAACCAAAACTGATGAAGAATGAAAAGTGACTGTCATTACTGTCCCTGATATTTACTGTCCCTATCTGTCTGCAATTACCTTTCATTAAAGCTGTTTGCCATTACCCCCATGTAAGAACAAAGTGGATGATGCCTTGTCTGAGATTATGTGCACTTTTGCACAATTTTGGCTCTCATGGACTTTTAAGAACTCCTTTGAATCCCTTTCTAAAGACACCAACAAGGCCATGACCACAGCTTTAAGAAACACTGTAATTTATCAGTCTCTGAGAAGAAAATGGGAGTAAAACAGTGAATATCTTTGCTACACATAAGACTCCTCCATCACATTTTAGTACGATCCTATTTTTTAAAATATGTAATTCATCACACTGTTTTTACATCTATGCAAAGAAAGGAATACAATGCATTGAACAGATGAAGAGCCAACTGCTTGTTACTTGGAAAGCGCTACCAGTATATTTGTATAGCAAAAGTAAAGGTTACAATACTCAAGTGCAAGTACCTCTAATTGGATCTAGTAGTCTCTATTTAGGTTTCCGAAGTGCAAAGTGCTCTGTAGTTCCATGTGTAATCAGCAGAAGGTGATGAGTGGAAAAAGTACGACATTAATTTAGAAGTCACAGCATTAACACGAACAGCAACATTTAAATACAAGATAGATATCTGGACCTTGACTTCAAAAGAAACAAACTGTAAAAGAACCACAGCTGACATCTCAGTCAGCTGGCACAGGAATCTGTAGTTCAATTGCAGGGCTTCTCCTCTCCAGCCGGCAATTCACTGCAGATGCCCTTTAACAGGCTCTCTGTGTTTCAAGATGCCCCACTTGTGATCACACCAAAAGTGCTTTCCCCATATTTTTCAAACAAGAGGCTGAAGACACTTTTCTTCTGATTTCACTCTCTGTATACAATTTTTCTTCACCATGAGAGAAAGGTGTGCAGTCCTTCAGTTCTTAAACTTCACACGAGAAATTTCATTTGACTAGCCACAAACATTATGTGTTTCAGAAATCAAAAGGAAAGAAGCACTCAAAAGGTAGCTCTCAAACAGGAAATAACAGTAGCTCCCTATTACCCAGCTGCTGAGTGCACCTCACATTTGTAGCTACTCAGGACACTGAGGAGCACCTGCTCTCCGAGCTCCTTCATACTTGGGCCTCTCACATTGTCTGGCAGGCCTAGTACAACACAGTCCCAAGCAACACACCCTTTCTTTACATCTAGTACATACAGACTGGAAAGGCAGAGTCTTAAAAGGTCTTAATATTGGTTTCCTCCTACCTCTAGTGAACCCTGTTTTCTACTTGAGGTGCTGCAATAAGCAAACAAAATAATGTTGCCCTCGTTGAAAGATCCATCATGACCCCATGAAAGCAGTGATGATGGAAAAGAATGTGATGCTTCATTTAATTTCATAGAATGGTCGGGGTTGGAAAGGACCTTTAGAGATCATCTAGTCCAACTCCCCTGGCAGAAGCAGGTCCACCTAGACCAGCTCACGTAGGAACGCGTCCAGACAGGTCTTGAAGACCTCAAAGGAAGGAGCCTCCACACCCTCCCCGGGCAGCTTGTGCCAGGGCTCCCTCACCTTATGTTTTTCCTTATGTTTAAAATGGAACTCCATGTTCCAGCTTCTTTCCATTACCCCTTGTCCTGTTGCTAGGTACAATAGAAAAAAAAAAGATGTCCCAACCTCCTGACACCCACCATTCATATACTTATAAATCCCCAATTTTTGACACTTCTAAGCTTATAAGTGTTTAAGGTTCACTAGAAAAACAACACGGTGGTTATTATGCAGTGTCAGAAGTGTAGTTATGAATACTCATATGGCACAGAGATGGAGACACTAAGATGTAACACATATAAGAGAAGCAGTCTTAACTCATATAACTTGGTATTAAGACAGATCAGAAGGTCTGTTCTCCTGGTTACAGATTTTCTTCAGGGTCAGTGTTCCTGTAGGCTGAGATGTTAAACATCAAACACACTGCAAACAGTGGAGACCTAAAAGTGAAAGCCAAGCATAACATGATGTCTAAGTAGAGATCTGAAACTTTGATTGTAATGATTGCACCTCTGCTTACAGCTTTCTCACCTAGAAAAAAATCATGGTATAGAATCAATGAGCCTGACTTACTGGCCTCCTGCCATGACTCTGTTCTGTACCTCTCCAGAGGTTGTTTCATCAGTTGCTATTTAAGTGTTCAATAATTTCCTCAGGAGCAGATTACATAGATCCTTGCAACATGCATGATATACTGTCAACTGATTCCATATACTGTGCTATGGAATAACACCTTATAGATGTTTTCCTATATAATCCTTGGGTAGCAAATTTTTGCTTTCTAAGCAGCTTTGAAGTGAAGTTCTTTTTACAGCCACAACAGTGAAACTATTGTTTATCTGAGTACATAAACTTCTGTGATATTGACATCGTTAAAGAAAATCTTCAATTACTCTCTGTAAGATATTATTTCCCCTTCTTTTGTTAGCTAAAATCCATAAAATCTTTTGCAGGGAAGTTGAGACTTTTCACTTTTAAGATGCTGCCAATAGAAAAGCAGTGAGCTTGGATAATGACCAGAGGTTACAGGAAGTACAACACTCAGAGAGAGAGAGTTCCAAAGACCTGTTCCTCCACCACCCAAGAAAGGATTTGCCATGTCACCATGTAAAAATATAGAAATGAAGTTTAACAAGTCTTACCACAACACAAAATTGATTTAGTTGATTTTACAAAGTAACTTGAGAATAAAGAGATTTAAAATGTTGAAAAATTGGATCACTCTTTAAGAGCACTTTATTGTAAGATGGTGGTATAACACCAAAGAGAAGATTATATAGATACACTGTATGCTTTTGACACAACTGCTTATTGAGCTGTAATTGTAGGAGCCTCTGACATTCAAGACAATACATATTATGAAAATCCTCAGGCCTTGCTGTTTCCTGTTCCATCACTGAATAGGCTTGAAGAAACATCTCTGTTTTTCATGCTACTGGCAGGACACACATCATGGTATCTTACATAGTTGCTTCATAAAGGAAAAAAAGTATATTAAATAACATTGACCTAGTCTTTGTGTAGATCAATTGTAAAAGCATTCTCTAAATACATACGAAAACAGTGTTTTCCATTTGTTTGTTATCACTGAGGAGTCCTCTGTCTTCGTGTCACTAGCAACAACAGGAAGCTAGGAATCAGTAAGCATGTTTAAAACCTTCCTGTCTGTCTGTGATTGCTTTCTGTTAAATTCCCAGAACAGAAAGTCCCAACATTAAAGCAGGAAAAGTATAAAAAAAGGTGGTAAGACTATACAGAAGCATGAAACAGCTTTTAGCTGGGGAATCATAGGATCATAGAAGCTTGGAAGGGACCTTGAAGATCGTCTAGTTCCAAGCCCTCTGCCATAGTCAGGGTCACCTTCCACTAGACCAGGTTGCTCAAAGAATGACCGAAGAGAGAATAACTGTTGGGTGTCTCTTCTAGTATCTGCAATGGCACTATGAAATGAAGCTAACAGGGGCAGGTTCAAAAGAAATGCAAGGTGTTTGGTTTCTTTTTCTTATTATACCTGGAATGGTAAAAATGCCTGCCAGAGGAATTTTTACAAAAGCAATTAGCCAAAAAAACAGGGAGGCAGGTAAATATGAAAAACCAGTTAAGTATGAAAGCTGGAAGAATATTTGGGAAAATACTACTTTTTAGTACAGTGTGTATTTGTACATACACCCTTTGGCAAATACAAGTAGCCTCAGAGACAGAAGTGAGGCAGCGTTAAGTCATCTATAGCCTAGCCCAGTATAGGCATAAATACGTTACTTATCTCCACAAGCTCTTGTAGGATTTGACTCACGTCAAACAACCATTTAACACTACAAGTATTAGCAGCACTTGCAAAGCTTTTAATTTGTGACAATATTATAAATCCAAGTAATTTCTTTCAAGTGCAGCATAAAACCCACCCAAAAAAAAAAAAGAAAATCAGAACAGTTTCAAACCTTCTGAAGGTGCTAGTTAAGCCAACAGTGTGGGATATACCAGCTGCTCCAAGAAGCCCACTTCCCTACTTAACATGCCTGAAAACTGAGAAGCTCCCACTGCATCCTGGCTAAAGGTTAGTTAGTTGTTGTTCTGATCACTATCACGTCTCACAATCTCTGACCTATATCATAGTATTTATTTCATTCCATCTATTTTATTTCTCCCACAGCCAAACTAAAAGCTGCCATTCAGCTTATCAAACTGAAGAATACTTTAAGAAACGCTTTGTATTGTAGTTACTCATCACCTTTTTTTGTTTAAACAGTCTGTCACTACAGTTGCTTGCTGTTTCTTTATGAAACCTTAGTCTAGGAAACAATCTGTAGAACAAGTCCAACATTTATTATGAACATTTATGTGAATACTATTAAAAAGAAACATGTATTTTTGTGTAGAACCCATGCCACTCAATTTACTAAGTATTTCAGCAGAATTAATTAATGAAATATCTTCTCATTTGAGGAGGCTGGAATTGTATTTGAAATTGCCTATGTATTATAAAGCCAACTTGTGAAGTGCCTCGAGGACAGTTTCTTTTGTTGCATGTTGCAATTTTTGCTACAGATATATGAGAAAACTCGTGGGTTGAGATAAAGACAGTTTAGTAATTAACACAAAAGCCGTGCACACAAGCGAAGCAAACCAAGGAATTCATTCACTACCACTCATCAACAGGCAGGTGTTCAGCCATCTCCAGGATGGCAGGGCTCCATCATGCATACTGTTACTTGAGAAGATAAACCACTTTTTAAGTTCCCCCTTTCCTTCTTCTTCTCCCAGCTTTATATGCTGAGCATGACATCATACACCCTGGAACATCCCTTTGTTCAGTTGGGGTCAGCTGTCCTGGCTGTGTCCCCTTCCCAACTCCTCGTGCACCCTCAGCTCACTCGCTAGTGGGGTAGAGTGAGAGGCAGAAAAGGCCTTGATGCTGGAACAAGGGCTAATGGCTTTAAACTGAGAGAAGGAAGATTTAGATTAGATACTAGGAAGTTCTTCCCTGTGAGGGGCTGAGTCACTGGAACAGGTTGCCCAGAGAGGCTGTGGATGCCCCAGCCCCGGAAGCATTGAGGCCAGGCTGGATACGGCTTGGAGCAACCTGGTCTAGTTGAAGGTGTCTCTGACCGTGGCCAGGGGATTGGAACTTCGCAATCTTCAAGGTCCCTTCAACCCACAAACCATTCTGTGGTTCCATGATTTTAAGTGTAGAGTCTGCTCGGCAATAACAAAAACATCCCTCAATTACCAACACTTGTTCCAGCATAAATCCAAAACATAGCCCCATGCTAGCTACTGTAAACAAAACCTGCCCAGCTAAAATCAGCACAATATATTGTATTAAAGAAGTGACAATGAAAAGTCGCCAGAATAGCACAACATTCCATAACACTGGAAAGTCTACATAAAACCAGAATCTGTAAAAGTTGACTATATTTAGGATTGATCACACTTGAGGCTTGTTTTGCTGCATGACAACGGTTGTTTAATTAGTACATGTCTAGTCAATGGTAGCAATAGCTATGCAATAAGCTATGCTGACCTGAAAGTACTATTAATTTTTCCCTGTCAAAAGGTTCTATTTAGTATTTGAAGAAATACAGATCTCAGTGAAAGTAATAATATTCTTGAAAACAATATATTTGCAGTTATAAAGATTAAATACAATTGCAATAAACCCCTATATTGATCTAGTGTCTAACATTAGAAAGTCCAAATCAATAAGGAATTGAAGTAATATCCTTTCCTTCCATCAAATGAGTTTGCAACTAATACTTTAGAATACCAAAAATACCTCTAAACTTTTATAGAGCTTTTTCTTACACATTTCTGTATGAAAAACCCATTAAGACTTCTGTCTAAACACATGTATCTCCATTTTGACCTCCACTGACCTATCCCAAACTTGTCACAGCCTCAAAAGCCTCTCTAGTACTGCACAGAGTTGTGACATTTTTCTCATGTTACTGGGCTGGGTGAGGTTCTCTTCCCCTTTCTGAAAGGCAGGATGTCTCTGGTTTTCAAGAAAAGCAGTTAAGATTGTTATCTGTTATTTTTCTGGGTAATGCGGGATGTAAATCAAGAATGCCTATATGGATATAGAATTCAACATCTTGGTTACTGTTGTCTGATGTTATCCAAATTATACGAAGCCAAAGGTAATAGGAATTTCTGTTAAGCAAGTGTGCTGACAGATGGCAGCAATCTAAACTGAGAATAGCACCAAAAATACATTGCTCAAAAATTAAGAACGTAGTGCTAAGTATTATGATTCAGTTGTTACTTGAAGATCATGGTTATCTCCTAACTCAATGAAATCAGCAGAAACACTTGCAGATTGATAGGCATTCTAACTTGCACTGTGCTGTCCAAATCTCGTCTGCTTTGGCATCTGAAGATTTCTTGTCTGAAGCACAGAAATCAAGATGCTTACTGGAAGATGCCTAAAATCCACTGACACTTCAGTATCAGTACTGGAAGCCAGACAACTGTCCACCCTTCTGGTAACCTTGGAGACTACTAATTCCTGCCTTTCAAGGTTCTGTGGCCTCTAGACTTGCAGTTCTCATAACTGACTTGCACATTTAAATATCTTCCAAGTTTATGTCTGAATGCCAAAAGTCGTACAGAGAATAAACAATTTTATTTTATAACAGAATTACAGAAAGCAAAATAACACTTAATACAACTTCAAGCTGCTATAAATCTAATTTGGCATTTTAACTATACACAGTTGACAGCAAAAAAACCACAACAACCCAACCAACCAAACCCCTGCAAGAACAAAATACAAACAAAATCCAAAATAATTAACAGGTTTTCTCAATGGCAGTCTCAAATGATGGTACTGTCTTATTACTTGATGAATGGAGTCCATCATATACTTTTACTCAGTTTCTTAAAAACCTGCATTAATCACTAGACAAAGCATCTGAAATGTATACGTTCTCTATTACGGAAATGTCAGCTCTAACATGGAGACAGTGAAGTTTAATAGAAAGCAAGCATTCTACACATGGATTCAAACAATGGAAGTGTTGAGGTTTGGACACAGTAAGAAAAAAAAAAAGCACTAAGGTTTTAAGCTGCCTAGATCATCTCTTGTTGGAAGAAGAGAAAGATATTTTGTTCTTCCTTCTTTCCTTGTCTGGAATGCTGCAGACAGCCAAATGCCTGCAAAAAAGTTGAGCATTGGCACGAAAGTGCAAAAAGAACACAGTGCTCAGTCAGAAGAAATGTGTCTGCAACTCCTTCTCCTCTACAGACTGCTACACTCTGCTCCACAGAGAGGAGAACCTTAGAACAGAAAGAGTTACAGAGATATCAGTATAAAATTTATCTAAAGAAATATATTTCTTCAAATTTTAGGAAATGTTGTATTTTTATAAAAATCTTTGTTATGCAATACCATATATTTACCTGAATAATCTGAAAAAAAATCTGTAAATTACTCCAGTAAGAGATTTCATTCGAAATATCTGGAAAAAACCTACATCTAAATTAGTATAGATCCCCCTTCCTGCACAATTACCACCTGCTCCAGTGAACAATGCTTTTTGGACTTCTTGTTCACTTTCATATAATTAAGAATCAGTTTCAAAAATACAAGTATTTGTGCAGAAGACGATCACACCCTCTAAAACTTCATTTAAAAAAGAAAAAAAAAAAAGATTGTTAAGAAGTGGTTATAAAAAAATAAACAAAGACTGTAAGGGAATATAGACCAAAGATGTTAAAAAGGAGTTTGGTATTGTCATTTAAGTCTTGAACATCTGGTCATCATTGCTAAGCTTGGTGAACTCAGTGGAGTAGCGATGACTTGGAATGACTACAGTTCTTCACGGTCATGATCACTGTCAGTATCATTTCTACATCTGGAAGAGAAAGTAGGAGAAAGATTAAATAAGCATTCATAATAGATACTAGGTGAATGTCACATCAGAGTCAAAAAGTCATTTTTTTCCATATAGGTTATTTCGAGGGAAGGTTATTCCATAAGAAAGTGTTGTATTAATTAAAGCTTCCTTCAGTCAAGAGGTAAATGGTAACTCAACTTCTATCAATGCTTTTCTTGCTTTAGTGTGTTCTTTCCCTCCCCAAAATTTTCATGGTATTTTACTAGTCACCTCTTGCATACTGTACTGAAAATTTTATTACACAATCCAGTGCATAAATAAGAAATGAAGTTATTTTTTCAACTAATAATCCCTCAGAGTCAAAGTGCAGTATCCCTCATTTTTACTAGAGAAAATAAGTCTGCTAAAACAATACTGTGCGGTCACTGGGGCAGAGCTTTCATTGCCTCAGAAGCAACTAATCAAAACTTGTGGCATGACTCCACTGCCTGAACGCTGTTGTCTAGAGCTGTTTCTGCAGTCCCACCTGCCCTTCAGTTGCTACAGGAGGGCACAGGGTTTTTCATAGTCCAAGCTGCAGACTCAAGGCATTTCAGGTGGCCTGTGTTCAGACAACTATTTTGTTTCCTTAATGTTTAACTGAAAGGCATCATCAGTCAAACAGGTCACCAGGTCTCAAATGCAAGAGTAGCATGGCGAAATGTCTCCCTATCAGTCCTTTCTTACTCTCTCACAAGCATTTCAGACCAGGAGCTGTAAAGCAATTAGCAAACTTGGGCAAGAACATCTGACAACCTCCAATACATTGCAAACACCATTCCACAATGTACATATTTCTCAATAAAGCAAAAAGACACCCTCAGCAGACAGAAAGAATTCTTTCAACATTCTTTTCTGAATAAAATTTTTACCAAGTGTTAAAATATTTGATGAAGCAACAGAATCAACTGGTCACTACTGTAGAAATGTGGTGCAAACGTGCCAAGATTGTTGCTGCCTCTCATCACACAGTCCGAGACAGGATGTTGCAATTACTTATATGAACTAGGTTATGTTGAACACTGATTTGAAGGATACTGTTCTGGATTAAGGCAGAATGTCACATTCTGCACAAATAGTCATTTCTTGCTCCCAAGACCTTTCAATTCACACTGATTAGTAATAAAAATATGATTGGAGCACGTATTGTAGCAGTAAATCCTTGTAAATCAAAATGATCTATTTTTCTGTCTCACTGTATCTTTCTACCTTAGATTCTGCTATGTAAACGCTGAAAACATGAGATGAATTATTTGAGCGTGCATATGTTCAATGGTGCTGGGTACCAAGGGAACAGGGAAATTCTCCTTGCAACAAACTAACAGCTCCCTGACAAAAAAATGCAGATTGTTCCAAGCCCTTCTTGAGCATTTACGTGATGTGTGGACTTATCCACACATCCCTATCTCACATTTCAGAACAGTTCCATGTCCTCTTCTATGCTTTCAAAACAAAGCTGGAACAAAAATCTTATGTCCGTTTTCAGAGTCACTAAGCAACAAAGCCATAAAACAAATACAACGGAATGCTGAAATAAAGGTACAGTGAAAAGCAGAGACTTGTGCAGAGTTCCTAACTTTTGGTGACCTTTCCCCAATCTTCCCTCACAAGCAACCTCTCCTTTGTTATTTCCTCAGTTTGTAACATTATTTAATGTTATAATAATTCAAAAAGTATTAATATTTATCATTAATATTCAGGTGAGTGTTGACCTAGCAGTTTCAAACTTGATCCATGTTGTTTTCCTGGTTTGTACAGTTATGAGCAAAAATTAGCCGTTCCTTTTTCAAGCACAAAATAACCTGACCACAACAGAAGACATTTTCAGGGGGCAGCTCAAATTTAGCTCCACTGTGACATAATACCTCTAGCTCCATAGCAAGCTCGGAGAAAAAGATAATTTATAACCTCAGATATCAAAACAAACATTGAACTTCTAGCACAATCTGTACGAAACCAGAAAAGACAACTGGAACCACTTTGCCTTCAGACAGTTTATCCACCTTGTCTATCAGAGGGAAAGCATACTACTCATTCTTGTGTGGACTTCTCCACGACATCCCACACTGTTGCTCTATGCAGTGCTGCAGCTAGCAGTAGTTCAGGACAGACTCCCAGAAACTCTGTCTCCCCACTAGCTCACAAGATGCAGTTTGTAACTGATGGCATACACATCAACAATTGTCTCTCCCTCTCCTCAGCCATAAAAGCCACTTCACTCCTATTCAGATGTTAATACAAAGCAAGACACTTGTGGGTAGATGAAACAAATTAAGGCTTTAGCCTGGGGTTTTTCAGCTGAAAACACACATGTGTGATCAGTGAAGATCACACATGTTCAGGAAGACTCAGATTCCTTGACAACGGTCATGTTTGATGGAGTAGCATGCAGTAGGTACATTTCATATCCTCTGAAACTGATGCTTGCTTCTTCGCTACTCTGGATCACAGAAGTGATACCTGACAGTGAGATCTTCAGCTCTTAGGAAACTCAGGCACAGAAATAAAACTGAGTTCAATATGAGCAACTACCAGGACTATGTGAAATGCATCCTCCTCTACAGTAAGCTTACATTAAATTTGGAATTACGTCAGTGTCTCACTATTTGTATATTCCTGGCACTTCAAGATACCTAGAAATCTCATGAAGCCACAGGATGACCTTTATGACAGGCACTTTCCTTCCATTAATAACTTTTTATCTTGTCTCCCCCCTACATAAATATTGATCAAAATGCATATTAAAAGTTTAAAATTACTAAACTGGTTTTCCCTCTTGAGATTTGCCAACGATACCTCTGCTCTTCTAGATACATACAGAGATTTGGCAGTAGAAAGTAAGATGTCTCCCAATGAAGGCTTAAAACCTTCCCTTTTAAACTTCATTTATTTTTAAACCTCTCCCACTATTATCTAATTATTTGAAATGAAACATTTTGCTTGAATCTGAACCTACAGTTAACAAAGCTATCAAGTTTGAATCCAAAGGTTCAGTTTGACAACATCAACCAGGGTGATATACAAAGGAAATCTGAAGCTTTCTGCATCCAAGTGGTCACTGAGCTCTAAGCTTCAGTTTATAACCAGTGCAATAGCAGATTTTTCAGTATTTGTATCTTTCCATGGTATACATCAAGTGGAGCAGTTTGTGGGGTTTTTTTTCTTCATAGAAATTAGGGCCTAATAAACTGACATTTCTTCAAATACCTCTTTCAACTGATAAGAGGCTTAGGAAAATGATGAAAGGATAAATATTTCAGCATGCTTAGAATTAGCCAACTAAACTAAAATGTTCAAGCTTGCCCTTTTCAGTAAGGGGAAGCATATATAGTCTTCCCACTAAACAAGCAAGACATAAAAGCAAGGACTGTAATTGTACAGGTATACATAAAAATGTGATACATCCTTCAGGTTTTCAATAAACAGTCTAAATTCACTTCAATATAAACTACAACAACTTGATCAAATATCATAGGAAATGATAGGAGTACTGTGACAAAAATGCAAACCTCATACAGGAAAAACTGTAATTAATGTCATATTGGATTTAAGATAAAAACGTTACACTAACAGTCTACTATTAGTCTCTGGTATAACTCACCGTTTTGTAACAGCAGATATCAAAGACATCCCATATTTTTCAAGCCTTTTATTACACAACACCACAGCAAACTGATGCTACATTTTCCTATGCTAATTTTATACATAAGTGTACCTGTAGCATGTGCTTGAGGGCATTTGTGATATTATTCTTCATCTTCTTCAAGTTCAGTTTCTTTGTGCACCACCACTCTTGTGACAGACATGTCAGGGTGTTGTTCTTTGGCTTCTTTGATTGCTTGTGCCAGGGCCTGCAAATGCGTTTGAAATACATCACTCAACAACAGCAAAAGGACATTCATGTGGGGTCAGAATGGGAGAGTAGCATCACCTTGAGAAGGCTCAGAGGTAAAAAAACAAACAAACAACCCATCACAACCAAACCCCCAAACGAACCAACCTTCAAGCCTCCAAACAAACCACTACACTAAAAACTTCACCAAAAATTCCTAAAAGTAACAAACAATCCTTAAGTTATAACGTAACATGCCTAGCTCATTCTAGGAGACAAAAAGTATTCTTGTATCCCAGGAGTTTTTGAAGTTCTGCAACAGATCTAGCAAATAAAGACTTAACATGGATATATGCACTACAGAAAAATAAGAGTTCCCTTCAGTTTCCTGAAAAAAATCTAAAGATATTTTGGAATGTGTATTAAGTATAGTAATGACTGTGGAAGAAGACCATAACACAAATTTCTTTCTCAGCACAAGAATCTCCTTCTTTCACTAGTTTAGGAGATTTTTCTCTAGCTTAACTCAGGAAAGTGTAAATATGCATATTGCCTTGTTCCTCATAATCAGTCTTTCACATTTGAAGAGTTCTGTCTTAAAAGATGTACCAATACACACACTTTGCACTTGCTCTAGATGATTATAGGTCCATTCCAGTTGAAATATTCTACATAATGCTTTGCAGTCAATGACATAAGAGCATCCTCTGAGGCAGAACAGGCAAAAGAGCACCTCGGACCTTCTTTTCTCTCCCCTGGATCTGAATCTTAATTCAGTGAGCTCTATTGCTGTTGGAATCCAACACAACAGAATAAAAGAAGAAACTGGAAGGCATTCTGAGGCAACAGTAAGCTCACTGCTTGCCTTAACATCAACTGCAAATAAAAAACTGAAATATACTATGAAGAGCAAGAAAAATACAAAGTAACCAAGAGGTTTATTTTAATTTGGAAAAGTGGTAGTTTCCTGAGCCATAGGTGGTAAGTGGGAGAAGAAATAACTCAGAAGACAGAGGTTGGCAATACCAACATTAGCCACCATAACTATTGTATCATGAAGAATTTGCAGTCTTATTAAGAGAATACATACAGCAGAGCAGACAATGTGCATTGGTACAATACTGATGTTTGCTGATGCATTAATTCTAGCAATTTTTATTAGTCAGTCTTCTACCATGTGCCAAATGTTATATCTGTAGTACAAGTGAGGATTTAAAAGAAACTGCTGAGATTTAAGAATCTGTATTTCACAATCAAACCATAAACAATGAAAAACCTTAAGTCTCTAATTGTCAAATTACAACAAGTAATACAAGCATTTATATTCTGAAACTCCAAAATAAAATACTATTCTCCCATTGAAAACTGTTTTAGTGATAGAGGGAGCTGAAAGACAAAAGAATAAACATGCAGCATGTCATCCGTGCACTTAAACAGCTCCATGTCCACTGAAGAAAAAGTGGCAAAGATTTCTTAAATCTCTTAAAAGATGCTCACTGCTACTTTAAACTCTTCCTTTTTTATAATGTCATTTTTTTACTTCATTACTCACTAATCTCAGAACAAAGAAGTGCTTTGAGAACTGTGCAACCTTTCCAGACATACAAAGTATATTGCACATGTGTCAAGGCAAACAACAGCCATGCCTGATGCTGAACAGACACCCTGTCATTTAATTATAAGTTTCAAGAAGAGATTCAACTTCAAGAGCCATTTTCTGGGTGCAACTCAAAATATGAAAATAAATTTCCCAAGAGCTCTCAGCATATTACAATTAAGAAGTTAAATCAAATCTTGTTATGTTGATTAGTGCAGCTTTTTACCACAGCTTTATGTAGGAGGTAAGCTTTTCCATTTGTATTATCCAGTGACTGTTGATTGTTACTATAGTTGCAGACAAAAAGTAATAAAAATTGTGTAGTCACCGCTACAAACAATAGATAATCGCACTTTCTCCATTATTTTCTCATATACCTCAATATTCTTAATTGGAGAGGTGGAAACGATTGTAACCTTAGTTTCAGTGATTACCTAAGATTCCAGCAGATCAACAATTCCTTTTGTTATACAGAATTCCATAACTCTAAGTCAGAAACTATTTTTTAAATTTGACTACTTTATGTTTTAACGTATTTCAAAGCTTTCACACAAATGAATGCTGCATTCAGATGCTGTTGACACAACACAGTAGAGACACCCATCTATACAGATTAATGTATCAAAAGATTATTTCAGTAATGCTTTTCCTCCCAAATAGGAAAAGCAGCACTAAACAAGTTTGATCTCAAAAAAAACCCCAAACCAGTCCCTTTTAAAAATAGAAAGAAATCCATTTACGTGATCTTCGATGCAAACTTACAAATGCTGTTTTTCTTTCAGTTATATTCTGAAGGTTCCTTATTCACAAAATATGATCACTTAACTCTGCCACAATTAACAGTCTCAGGGTCTTTCTATATTCTCTTATTCAACATCTCTACCTTGCTCTTGATTCAGGTTTCTGAAATACCATCCAGGTTTCACTGGACTCCAAAAAGCATGCTGTAAGCATTAACAGTTTACATACTCACCTCATCATGGTCAATATCCGAATCTCCAGTAATGACAATGCGCTTCTCAATTCTTGTTTCTGATACCCCACCTTTTACCATCTATCGATGGCCCAAAAAATGAAGAAAATAATCTTTAATTACTCCATATTGCCAAAAAGCACTTCTTTTTGTTGCACTGAAGCAAATAAAACTTCTGTGATTGAGTTGCAATTAGTAGTAAATAGTCTTGGTGCTAAATCACCCTTTCTTTTCTCAGCTATATGGTTAGTCACATTGTAGCATTTGCTAAACTCGATAAAAATCAAGCAATAGAGAATTTCTTCTGTTACTGTAGTCCAAGTTTGAACAGATCTAGACATGCAGACAAAGTGGAATTCCAGCTTCTACTGATTAAGTCTGGCAATAAGGAATTTCTAGGAGTCTTTTATTTCAAGCCATCTATCACAGGCTGAAGAATCCTGTGCCACTAAATACAACAATGACCTGATTTCCAGTTCTGCCATTCACAGACTTTAGTGAGGTATTTTTCAACATCTTTCACATTGCTGACAAAACTTTGTGCTTTCTTTGCTTCTTACTCTAATGATTAAAACATTTTAGCTTATAGAAAAATTCTCACAGAAATAACATTGTGTGCTTTTTTAAAGAAAAAAAAAAAAAAGTCTGTAGAAGACAGAAGAATGAGCTACTAAAGATACCACTGACAGTATCAGAACAGATCCAAGATGATTCTGTTAAGATCACCATTGGAACATTAGAATTATTTTGGAAGGTCCCTTTATCAATAATGAACGATTTAGTGTGTAAAAGTTAGTTTAGAAAATTCAGTCTTTTGAAACAATACTGAGAAGTCAGTAGGAAAAGATGAGGATCTGCTGCATTACAATAAACCCAGTAGTTTTTTTAGGAGAAGACAACACTGAATTTTCTTTAGTGTTTCCCTTCCAAAGAGCTGCATTGTTCGACATCTGAACTTGACAAGTAAATGTACACATTTTCCCCGCATACTTTCAGCTGCAGTAGCACAATTTATTGAATAAAATCTTTTTCCTGAAAAGGTGGTGGCCTAATGATTTTAAAAGGGTGCAGGAGACTGAAAGGACCTGTTCACTACTCTGCATAACAAAACATACACATTTTAAATTCTGAGCTTACTTTAGTGCACGTGACTTATCTGATGACTTTCCAACATTATTCTTCCACTGTCATTCTGTGAATACAACTTTCAATCTTACGAATACTTAAATCTTTAGAATATGTATACATAAAATATTTATCCAGTGTGCAGCGAACTATCATTCCATTCTGCAATGATGTGAAACTATTTGTCTTGGGGGGGAAAAAGAAATCCCAAACTCACACTTTGTTTGTCTCTTCCCTTTTGCTTTACCCTAAACAACGCTTTCTGTTGCTTCCCTAGAAAATTATGATAAGAGTTCAAAGACAAGAGTTCAAAATGTTGTTGCTCAAGCATGCCTAAAATTTGATAAATATTTGCATAAATTGATAATAGCAATAATCATCATCATCATCAGACTTCGGTAGTTCTAACATACAATGGCATGAAACATTACACGAGACTGAAACAGATGTGATGGCCTATTAAAACTGAATTTTCCTTTCCTTTTCAAGCATGGAACGCAGACTGTATAATTCAGCACTAAAATATGCCTGCAAAGTAATCTAGTGGTATGATCTGTTTTAATATATGCTCTAAACCTAGCAGGACAAGGATCATCAACACAAAGAATGATAAAACATTGCTGCAGTTCTTCCTTATAACTGTTGTCATTAGCAGAGCTCCTGCAGACCTCAGACAAGTCAGTTACATTAACAAAGACTCTGTAAGGTATTAGTGAGTGATGACAAGACCAAGACTGTAAAAATGTAGGTATATATTTCTGTGCTTGACAGATGAGTAAGATGCATATGAAGTCAGAAAAAAGTTAATGATATTTTTCTCCCTTTTCCTGTCCTGTTCCAAGATATTCCTGCTTACTCATTAGTGATTCTCTATTCGAAATCTGCATACAGAAAAAGCTTAACTAGCACATACATGCCTGTAATGAATCCAATCTATTTCAAGCCAGTTTTCTGACATAAGATCATAAATAATAAACTTCATAGAAGACTTGATTTTGAGCTTTTGGATTTTTTTTTCCCAGTTCAAAGACATGCTTTATTTATTTAACTGCTTATTTACTTATTTACCTTTGTGATGTGTGTAGTTGTGGTAGTAGAAACTGACTCAGATGTAATTGCTTGTGCACTCAGCAGCACACCACCATTGCCACCAGCATTGCCATCAAACTGCAAGGGATAAAAAGGTATTTTTCTATTTCTACATCTAAAAGCTTTGTTTTCACAGGAGAAAAGGCTGGTTTCCTTACTAAACACATTCTTTAGTTCAATTAGAACCGAAATCTAAATAGAATCCATCCGAGTTTACCTAGTCACGTGAGACTGTTGTTAGGGTTCATTCCTGTTGAAAATATATGAACAAATTTACATGTTCCTTTCAGGAGCAATGGGATATTTTAATTGAGTTTCCAAAACGAAAACTGAGTTATGCATTTGCAGACTGCAACTAATTCCTTATACAAAAAAACCCAACCCACTTGGAACTTCAGAAGTAATGCTGCTGGTCTACAAATGTTTCTGCTTACCTAATTCATGGCCAAAGTACAATCTTAGCTGTTAAAAAGAACATATAGGTTTTTGAAAAGCATTTTTTGGACATTATCAATTTAGAACTACAATCCAACTGTAATAAAATACAGCTTGCAAACAGTATAATAATCCAGCCACCATACCTGTGGAGACTCATATGTGATAGTTTCTGTTTGAACAATTGGAACTTCGTTAGTAGAGATTTCAGTTCTCTGTGTGGCATCTGAAATGGTTACCATCTCCGTTTTCACTACTGGAGGCTGTGGTGCAAGAAATAACCAATCAGTTGAAGAGACAGAAGCAGGTTTGTAAAGTGGACCAAGTGAACACAATAAAAAACCTCAAGAAAATCAGAATAGTAAGATGAGTATTTGACTGTCTTCCCAATCAAAAAGCATGCAATAAATACACAAAATGAAAGGAAGACCAATACAGCCCTCTAGTATCTATGTAACTTGGTAGAAAAATTCTGTCTCCTAATAACCTTGACTTTCAGCCAACAGTACATATTCACAGAGGCAACGGCTAAAATCAAGCTTCAACATTGGTTTTAAAAAATGTGTAAAACGCCAGGACTAGAGAAAAAAAAAAGAATCCTAGTTTGCATAAAGAAGTTGACAGCTGGCCCTAATGGATAAACTTCATTTTCAAACTAATCTGGGCAAATACCTATCATTGCTCAGTCAAATTGCATATAAGGACTAGAAATTCCAATAAAATTATGTAAAGTTTAACTTATTAATAGGTACTTCTTCTGGAAAAACAACTCTGACAACTGGATTTTAAGCAGTCTATATTCAATGTAATAATTCTGGAAACCAATGACACCAATCCTAAAGAGTTAGCTAGTGTTGTTCTCTACAGTATCACAAAGAAAGTAATTAATCAGGGGTCTGCAAGCCAGTGAGCTTGTGATTTATCTTACTGGAACAAAGCCTTTGGATATTTTTATAGATGCATCAGTTGCCGTCTCCCATTGATTCAGGATGCACATGGTGGGAAATCCCAGGAGAAAAAGCCATCCTTTCTGTCATACCCCTGTGCACACACAGCAGCCCTTCTCCCCTTCCTCTAAATTAGCTATGCTTTTAGGAATTGTGAATGCTTGAAATTTATAAAGATCTTATACACCTGTCACATCATTATCAGAACACTTGTGTATGCAAAACACAACAAAAGACAGAACGTAAGTTGTTTGGATTTAAGTGCCAAAGGGAAAAAAAAAATGCCACCATTACAAGAACTGGGAAAGAGTTGAAAAACTCAGCAAAAGACCATGCTAACTTTACAAAGAGATGCATCCCTCTGCTTCATTATTTCCCTTTCTGCTTCTTATAAAGTTTGCCCAGCAATGAACCCTTCAACCTTGTTTGGCTTAAAACAACTGAATGTGACTGGAAACCATGCATGCTCCTCTAAATATCTACTGCACTAAAAGACTTCATAGTAAGATTATGTTATATGCCTCATTCCTTTACAATGCAGAGGTCTCACCTAAGCAATTTCTAGTAAAACTTATTCTAGTCTATAAATCTGTAACTATATTTTTAAAGGAAAAAAAAAAAAGGCAAGAAAAACACTGAGTATTGACGGTAAAAAAATAAGGAACCAAAATTTGTGGTAAATGTTTTCTAATTTCAATTGTCGATAGCTTTCCAATCACAATTACATGTCATGGACGTGTCAAAACAATTGACAAATAGACAAGACTTAAAACATTGGAAACATGTAGATAATAAATATACACTATGCAAGTGCATGTAACATCAGGGGGAGATATAAAAAAAATGTTAATCTTCAGAAAGTTTGCATTAATGGTGATTCTCACTCAGCTCTAGCAAAAAGTCTGAAACCATAACTGAAAGAGACAGAATTTCACTGCTCATCAATGGTTTGTCTGAAACCATAACTGAAAGAGACAGAATTTCACTGCTCATCAATGGTTTCCCCTTCCAAATGATCTGAATCTTGTTGGATGTCTGAAGAGCTGGAGAAATAGGAGAGGAAGAATAAAGGCAGGCATACTTTCACCCCAAGAAATACCTCTGCTTAATCTAGTTGTCAAACTGTTCTACCATTTACCTCAGAACAACAAATTATTTGTGGTGCAACATCAATGTCAACATGAGACACATCTCCATTGAGTTTGAGCTGTTCCTCCTCTTTTTCTTCACCTAAATCTTGTTTAATTTCCTCTGACAAATTCTTTTCTTCTGTAACTATGGTAACTGCATTTTCCTGGACCAGTTCTTCAGCTGTATCTTGTGTGTGCTCAACTGGTACATTTAGTTTACTGCTTTCTGGTGTGGCTTCCACATGTTGTATCTTTTCTTCATGTTCTTTCCTTTTTGTGTCTTCCTCTTCTTCCTGTTCTTCCCTGATGACTTCCTCAATTGCCCTATGATGTGGCTGGTATTCTCCCACCTCTTCATCCTCACTCTCACTACTACTGCTGCTGCTGCTACTATCTGATGGCAGTGATGAAGAGTCTTTTTTTGACAGATGCTCCACCTTACATGTCTCCCCAGCATCAGTGGCAACTTGCATTTTCCCTTTGTTGGTTTCGTCTACGACTACTGTTTCTTCTATCCCAACCTCTGCCTGCTTCTTCTCCACCACTATGTCCAGAGTCTCATGTGAACTCTGCACAAAAAACATGGATGAGGAAAAACAAAAGTACAGTATATGAATAAATTAAAATGATGGAAACAAAATTAGCTGATGGCTGGTTCGTGTCATGTAGAAGACAAAAGATGGTTGTGATGGTTAACTGAAAAGGGAAGGAAAGAAAAAATGAAGATGGATTGAAGAGTTAGAGCCAAATTTAACTATGGAAAAAATCAATAAAACCTTATCAGCATCGCTGACGCCAGTACAAGGCCCTTCTGCTCTGGAAGCATGTCTCTGTGAAACGAAAAGCAATCAGAGGATAAAAATCAACGGGTAAGTCTTTTCAACATGCAAGATCTTAAGACTGTATATACACGATATTAGACAGATACTGTGTATTCACTGCAAGATTCACACAGATCTAGGCTCATTTACTTCCACTTTATTAAATATTCCATTCAAATGTAGCTAAGAATTATGGATGTTATTGTGATAAGAATTCAATTATGAATAACTGAAAATAAAAGCATGAATGCACTGGCCAATGATGGTACAGAGCCAGTTATTTCTCTGAGTTAAATCAGGAATTAAGAATAAATAATATTAAGGGAAAGTTAACAAAAAG
The DNA here is from genome assembly GCA_013401255.1 of Urocolius indicus. Lineage (NCBI taxonomy): Eukaryota > Metazoa > Chordata > Aves > Coliiformes > Coliidae > Urocolius > Urocolius indicus. The sequence goes on from WBNH01010604.1 coordinate 86,891, forward strand.
AAACCCAAAGTTATTTAACATTCTACCATCAATTTATCATCATATAAAATAAAATAGAAAGAAGCTTTGAAGGTTTTATTAGTTGTTTATCTGCAGCCTGTTAGTTTATGAAATTTAATAGATAACAAGAGAATACTGTTTAAGGTGGTTATGTTGTCAGAACAACAATACATGAACGTCAAAATGACCCCATTAGGATTCAGTTTGGAGCCAAAAAGATGAGATAAAAGCAGTTATATTAATACTTGTTCTGTATAAAATGATCTGTAATGGATATCACGGAAAGCCCACTGTAACTTTTTTAGGTAGAATTTTTGGTCTCATGTATTTTTAGTGAACACTTTGCAGCTAAATTTGAATTCAAACGTTAAGAATAGAAAAATCAGCACGTCATCTGTGACTTAATATTAGTTTCTACTGCTGGCTACCCAGGAAAGCACCTACTGAGCGTTAAGCCTGCAGTAATATTTCTGGCGCTCAGACAGAGCTGAGCTCCCTAGCTGGATCCATCTCCCCTCTAATCAAGCAACCAGCTTGCAGGCATTGACACCCGAGAGCTTTGCGGGGGCCAGGGGTTACTCTTGGGGCGAGCCGGGGCCGGGGCCGGGGCGCACCTGAGGCGGCGGCGGCGGCGCGGCCGAAGCGGCGGTCTCTTCCCCCGCAGCGCCCTCTGCTGGCCCCACACTGGCGGCGGCGAAAGGCGCTCTCGTGCTCGCGCCAAAGCCCTCCTTACTAAATAAAATGGACGTTATCTCCTCTTCTAGGCTCTAGAGACGAGTTAGAAAACGGAAAGGAAAGAATTAAACAGTGACGGACGGAACGGCAGCGACCTACAAAGTAAAGGTTTGACAAGACTGAAACGTGACAAAGACAAGGATTCGTCTGAGAGACGCAGCAGCAGCACAGCCGGGCACCGACTCCCTTGTGCGGTGACAGGAGAAGAGACGGGACAAAACACAGCACGCGGTCGTACGCTGCATCTCTCCACCATGCGTGTCACACCATACAAATTAAAAACATTTAAATGTCCGTGGATTTTCCAAACAGAACAGTTTGCTTAGGCAGTAGTTCCGTATTCACTAGTCGGACTTTTTTTCCCCCTTTAAAGATCCTTTTTAAAAATGCCTAATTGGCTCAGAGCTTCAGGCTAGTCAGATACATTTGCTTTGAACACATACCCACAATGCTGAAATGAGGTGTTCTTTATAATACGTGTTGTATACATTTATGTTTTCCAACTGTTTAAACAACCTTAGCAAATTAATTTCTATTGAACAATCTGTTTTTAAAAAGCCTTTCCCATTCTACCAGGAAAATGTACTTATTTCAAACATATGTAAAAGGCTATGATGCTTTAAGGCATAAATTATGCTCATGGCCTGGTCTATTCTCTGTAGTGTTGTAAATCTGTATGGTAAAACAAACTTAAATTCATGCAGGTACAAGCCTCTGAAAAGGCTAAGATTTGTAATTCCACTTTTCCTTCAACAATCTCTTGTATTAAGAGGTAAAATCAACTAAAATAAAAAGCCAACAATGTAACAAAGACCCAACACGGACATAACACATTTTGACAACATTCAATAAGATCCATTTCTGTCTTAGAAAATGGTACTACGGAGAATCAGGGTGGAAGTACACAGCAGCAGAAACCTGAGGTGCCATGCAGACAGTTGCAATCCACGTGCACTCACACTGTAAGCAGCAGTAAAGAATCTGAACTGACATAAGGTACACCATGCTGCTGTGCATACACTATGGCATGCAGAAGAATAGAGAAGGAAAAGAAAAAGAACCCCTATACTTTTTCCCTACAATAAAATTTAAAGTATATTACCAAGGTGGCTAAGAATATTTAATGTGAATGAAAGATATTAAATCTGCCCTCATGCAACTTTCAACATTTGCCAGGGCAATATGTTCCTCACCCCCCTTCCTTTCCCTAGCTTACCATAACCAATAAATGTTCATTCAGTAATCAACTACATAAAAAACATTCATGATACTCCTTCTACCGTACTGTGGTACTACATGTTTTCTAACCACTCAAAGCAGAAAAAAGAAAAAAAGATAAGGGAAAAAAAATACTCTTTATGTGGTGTGTGGTCAGACTGTGTACATTGCTCTCTCCCCCAATATATGCATATCATTAAAGACAGGCATATACCACCTATCTTTTTCAACTTCACCACCTTCACATTTTTAGGTCTTCTATTCCCTGAGGAGGCATATAGTAAAAATTATTAAATATATAAACACAATTGGCACTTTTCATCAAATTACTGTAGTTACAATAATGCATCAGCAAGTGAAGATGTTTAAATTCCTGGCCAATTGCTTCTGGTATATAGCCATATATACTAACTGTTCACAAGCAGCAGAGGGGAGTGGACTAAAAAAAAAAAAATATTGAGTGTACCCATAACATAAAACTTCATATATTTATTTGTGACATACATACTAGCGTGTCACAATTTCTGTTACAATTAAGTCACAGATGCCGTGCATTTGTGTGACTACTGTGATACAGAAGTACAGTAGCACAAATGAGATAACATTTCTCAAACAGAAAATTCCATATTTGCAAGTATTTTCACTAGAGCAAAAGCAGGAGAAAAAGAAAGAATATTACTGGTATCCCTGCTTTATTCTCATTTGTTGTCCATCTACAAGACAGACATCTAAAAGACAGACAAGAAAATACACAGTCCAGGAAAAAGACTGAGTAATGTCCTGATTCCTATGTGGAGGAAAATAGTCCAAAAATAATGTACAAAATCGGTATCACAATTGCTACTCATCATCAGGATCACACTGCTAATAGTCCAAATGGTTCTGTAGTATTTTGCACTGCACAGATGTTAAACCAGCTTATGGTGGAGAAAACCTACCTCTTTTCCTGGATGAAAAGAGAGGTATGGAAACATGATGGTACTCAGAACCAGATTGTCTTTGAAAAGATGCTGCTTCTCCAGCATTATTGATTTGAATAATAACTGCATTGTGAACATGTAAAGCAAAAGTTTCCGTGCGAAGTATCACATTCTATATAGAATGAAAATACCTGTTTTGCTGTTACCTATGTCACATAAAATACAGTAATTTTGCAGTGAAATATTGGTTTTCTTTTCAAATAGCAGCCTGCTTTACAACTCCACCTTTCAATATTGGCTTAAAAAAGTTATGTCCACCAGGTTAAAAGAAAAAAAAAAAGAAAAGAAAAGGAAAAGAAAGAAGTCCCCAGCTAGCCCACAGCAGATAGAGCAAAAGGCAGTAGGTTTCAGGGCGGCCACCTTATCGGTTTCCTCTGGTTTTGCTTCAGCAATCCATGGCATTGCAGTCCATTGTTTTTCCTTCCCAGGCAGCGTTTTCACTTGGAAAATGTGGTCTCCTTTTTTCTATTTGGTTTTCATTTTATAAAACCAAGGTAAATCAACAAGGAATGAGACAGACACACACTATATATAAACAACAAAACCAAACCATCTGAAAGTGACAGAACATACCAGATGAGGAAAAAAAAAAAAAACAAAACAGAGATAGAACTTAAAGGAAACTCAACTTCAATACAAAGATATCAAGATAGAAAAAACATAAAACCACGTAACAAAAATTAAGTTCCACTTTTACTTAAATGTCTATGTTAACCTAAAAGATATTTATAGCTATTAAATGAACCTTTGTGTCCTTAACATTTGAAAATTTGATCAGCATCTGTACCCATGCATCCACCACTATGCATAGAAATATTCACTTCGTACTCAGAAATCTGAGGAACAATTTCTCATGGTAAACATAAATACAGTCATGAAAGAAGTGGTTAATACAGTCAGTGACCGTATTACCTGTATGCACATACTCAAAGTTCAGATTGCTTAAGTATCTTATTAAAATAATGTCTTTTTAACAAAAATCATTTGGTAGTATCAATCAAGCTTAATTAAAAGTTCACCTCTCTGAGGACCAGAGAGAATACTGAAGAACTTAACGCAACAGGACAACAATACATTTAGAAGTGAAAGGTAGAAGCAATAGTAGAAGAAAAGGATAACAACCAAGGATACATGGATTACTTTCAAAGACCTATTTGCTCTTCTACTCTATGAAAGAAGCAGCAAATATCTCTCAATAAAACTAAAAGTTTCCCAACAGGAAGAGAAATTATTTGGGTAGTTTTCTTGCCACAAGCAATCGGGATGACAACTAAGGTTCAGTCAGGAAGGAGGCACAGAGCAGAAGCAGATAAATTAATTTTACAGTCTTGTGGAGATTAAGGTGTGTACATTTTAACAACTACATTAAATATATCCAGAAGTTGTTGATACTGTAAATTAACTGATCATTTAAGGTCCTTTTGAAACAACATACAGGCTGTCTGTGAAGAGTTAAAGAGAAGGAAAATGAAGGAAAAGTTCTGTCACTGAAAGTTTTCTCCATCAATCTGTGTAAATCAGAATAAAATTTAAGCTGCTCTTAACACACAGGAAAACACTGCTATCACCTCCATATTTTTCTATTGATTCTAATTCAACTGTTCTTGCAGAAGAATAAAATTCCATACATCATGTAAAGCCAGGTCCACTGGTAAGTGGTGAAAAAAGTTAAATGTATACTTAGTATAAACAAATATTACATTAGCCAAAGAAAGGGTTAAAAGGACAAAATGCATTGACTGTATTACACACAGGGTTGTACGAAAAGGCAAGCGGACAAGTGTCTACAGTGACATACCCCTTGGGTCTGCAGGGACAGAGGTGTGATACGCCGCTTTTCCCACTCGTTTGGGCGTGGCTCAGGGGTGGACTCCATGAAATTGCGCTTGAGCTCACTAATGCTAGCCTGGTGTTTCAGTAAATCCTCCTGGGTCTTATCCAGGTCCTAGCAACCCGCAACATAAAACAAAGTAGGACAAAACACGACAACAAAAGCAAACTTAACGGAGGGGGGAAAAAATAAAAGAAACAAAAGAAACCAAGCCAAGGAAAGTGCCTTGTGTCTGCAGAACCATTCTCCTGTCGAGTGCCTTAAAATAAAAACTGTTTAAGGCTATAAGGGAATCAAGATTTTTTGGTTTTGTTTTTTTTAATGAGGAGTCACTCATACACTGTTTCTTCCACATTTGAAGGACTGTGCATGGTTTTTTAATAGAGGGCATTTTTCCTCAAAAACACGAAACCCCCAGCCCTTTGAAACAAGTCATTTACAGTACTGGCTTGCTTTCATCTAAAATTTTTAAGTGCAGAAGCAACTATTTTGGACATTGCACGACTAACATTACTGATGGTAGTGCTAAGAAAAATTAGTCAAGATATATCTTGACTCATTTCAAGATGTATCTTTCTTGGTATCAAAAGCTCCACAAAAATACTTATTTCTTTTAAGACAACACTACAGGACCAAATATAGCAGGCAACTAACACCTGCTTAACTTCAGAGAGAGACTACTTGGAAAATGTCTGTCATGTAGGCTTAAACTTACAAGAAGAATCAAGTTTAAAGACTTAAAGCCTGATATCTGTCAATTCCACATTTAAGAACCCGACAGCAGACACAGCACTCAAATAGGATTTTTTATTTTTGGTGCATGCTAATACCAAAGTGACATTCCCTCTGAATTGCACCTACACAGGCAAGTGCCAAAGGGAACACCACAGTATGAAAACAGAATCAGACTTTGTGATGACCCATTGAGGCTAAGCTGCAGCACCTTGGATCTAATAACTACGAGTTAAGTTTTTCATTTTACACTAGATACAGGAGCAGGCATAAGGATCAGAAGCTATGCAGAAACATAACTGTTCTAGTAAGCAGGCAAAAATGTATCTGCATAAGCTCTCTTGGAAATTTATTATCCTTTAAAATACAACGCTGGGATCCGGTAGGAAGAGCAGATTTCACTTGCTTTCATAATCTGTCTTTCCAGAATGCCAGGTCTTGTGAAAAGCCTATGTTGCTTATGTATACTCTAACACAACAATATTTCTTCAGTATTCAGTGGTGACATTTAAGTTTAAGCCTCAGATCCATTTTCAGTACAGAATAAGAAACTGAAGCTTGATATGGAATAATATCAATGTAGACACAATTACTAATGAAGTTTTACCAAAATAAGATAATCACATAACAATAATTTAGGTAATGAATCTGGAGTTTGTACGTGTTCAGCCTCAGTAACAGTTTGGTGCTGCACATCTATTTCATAATTCTGCAACTATTAATGCATGCACTTTGAACACCAGGAACCTCTCCCCTGCTGGCAACTCAGTAGGTTCATACTGTCACAGAACTAATGCTTCACTTTTAATCTAGGACTAAGAAATGAGACATTAGATACGTCCCCTTAAAATACGTATTTTTGAATGAAGTAAAACCTTGTGCCAAAGGCATTCTATTACACAACTAAAGCTCCTAACAATCATGTCATTATTTTTAAAAGCTGTCTTGGCTTGACACAAGGCACGTTTCTTGGACTTGATTAAAGCACAGTTAATGCAATGCACGGTTTCAGTGCTTTAGTAAGTTACATACAAGCAAATTTTCAATAGCAATCAAAAGCTGCAAAAAGCCAAAAAACATATTAGTTAGGTTACTGCGATCCATACATGTCCTTATTACTGAACAAAACCGATGATTTTTTTTGTGACAAAGGGAATTATTTATAGCCCCATCTGGATGAATAAAAGCACTTAAAGACAGCAGTAGGATCTTATAAATTTTCTTCAGTTATTGGCTTACGTTATTAACCACAGATTAAATGATACTGATTATAACTACAGACAGTCTTTGATAAAACAATCCAGATTAACAGACTATATGGAAACTCTTGTAATAAAAATTTCTACTTCAGTGACAAAACACTAAACTACTGTTCAAAGCTCTTTGCTGTTGCTCATCTCCAGTGAAAAACAACATTTAGGAAGCAAGAACTACTTCCTTTTGAAAAGTAAAAAAAATAAAGCAGAGTTTTCAGAAACACACCTAAATATTCCCTTTAAAAACCTGATCCTCACATACATTTCACAAAGCTCCCAAAATCAACAAGTGTCAAAACCTAAATTAGTTTTTCTGTACTTCATCCATGTCTGGCACCTTGCTAACTCCATTTATTCAAATAATCAATTTTATTGAATTGGCAAACACTAGAAACCCTGCCCCACAGAAGATGCAAACTTTGAGAAGCAATGTATAAAAACACTGTTTAGGATTATGAATTGGACCCATGTGTTTGCTTTATCTAAACAGGGCTATTATTCCCATTTGCCACCTTGAAAATATCTAACAAAAACCTTCTAGCTAGCAAAAACATAACTAGAAAACATCTAACAAAAAGATTTTTGGTGGTTATTTTTATTTCAGTTTGGTTTGGTTTTATTTTTTACTTAAACTCAGAAACTAGAATGATAACATGCAATATTTCCAAGCTGGTTTCCCCCCATGCACTTCATGCACTGTGTGCACAACAGCCTGCAAGTGACTTGCCATCCCATGCAGCCTGGCAGCCAGTGAGAAGGGGAAGTGTTTCTTATATTATATACAAACCTCCAACATTAAATTGCTATGTCTGACATAAATATTTTCCCCGTCTACTCTCAAGGAATTGCTCTGTGAAATTAAGCCACACACACAAAAATCAAAATAAACGAACATAAAATATAAAGACTCTTATAATGAGATAGTTAAATAAAGGAAATAAAATGGTAAGATAAAAAGGCACTAATCAGACTATATGTACAGGAAGTTTAAGGTGCTAACAAGGCAGGCAGTTGCAGCCAGATTCAATTGTAAAAAGAGAACCATGCACCTTCTGCTGTGCTTCCTCCTCTTCAGATTCCAGCTATGTGAGCACGTGTCAAATCATCAAGAAAAAGAATGGTTAACATTCGGTTACAGGCTAACACAGAGGCTTCATCTCTTTGTAAATGCTGCAAAGCGTGCTATTTTTACAGACCTTTACTGTTTCGGCCCCAGGTGGTGAAATTATTAAGCGACTTTGGTCTTCCTTCATCTACATTGTCGAAGAATGGCTGAAGTAATATTTGGCACAAGTGGCATGAAAAAATGGAAGTTTCACACTGAGTCCCTTTCTTGCTGCACTTTTCAGTGTTTTCCCAGATGGAAATTTCAGAATGAGTAAAGAAAAATGATATGCATAATTTCTATGGTAAGCATGTTAATCTCTGCAAGAAATTGATGTGAAAATGGAATCTAATGTATGAATTCTTTCGGTAAGAGAGTCTTGGATTCAAGTCAAACACCTAAATACTGTATTTGCAAACTGTCTTAATTACTTCAAGAATGTTGCTGTCTTGGGATGCATTATCTGCACTCCAGTCCCATTTTTAGGTGAATATAGTCTTCCTCAAACTTCAATGCACTCTGTTGGAAGTTATAGCTATTCTTCATATCTTACCTATAAGTATTCTGAATGTCTTACGGAACAGTGTTCCTTAAAAAGCAAATCACTTCCTAGTCTTTCCACAGGTACAAGTATCAATTACTAATCTTCGGGAAAAGATGCATTTAGAAGTCAATATTGTGCAAAGTCCATACACTTCAAGAGGGTTTACTCACTGTACATACTGTTGCATTTTGGATTCTGTGGTAATGCACACGTAATGTGGTGCCTTTCACATTTTTATTCATTTCTTCCTTCTCTGGGGTTCTAGTTTCTACAACTTTATGTTACAATTGAGAGACTGAATTGGGCTACAGAAAAATTAAGAAAGTCTTTAAACTAATGTTTTCATTATTTTAAACTTAGATTGGTGTTTTAATGGCATTATGTTGTATTTAGCATATTTTAATAATGTCATTGTATTAATTTAATCAGGTTAACAAACTTTGTTAAATATAACATTGAATAGGCCCTTCCCCTTTTTTATTCTATAATATTTGATTTCATATTTCCTTTGAAGATCAAATTAGAACACCTTTTCCTAGCGGTATTGCTGTAACATACACAGCAGACGTATGGAAAGGATGTGTTTTGCCAACCACTCCAAATGATGAGAGCAACATATTAGTGTGATTGAGGACACACAGCAATTTTAACAGTGTATTTCAAAGAATGTTCAGACTCAAGTGCTTTAAGTCTGACACAACCTGCAATTCCAGCTAATAAATGCACTCAATAAATGCACTCTCTACTTTAACTGCTGCGAGAGATTAATCACAGAATTTTAAAAAGGAAAGAAAAAAAAAAAAAAAAAAAGAGTGCCTTGGACACACTCAACTTTGCACGCACCCTTGTGGAGCAGAAATATCTGACATTCAGAATAAAAAAAAAAGCTGATTTTTAAAGCACTCAGAGTTTTCTGAATGCAGCTTTTAGGAATTTAACTTTTCAGCTCTAAATAGGACTTTTGGAGACGTGCATTCCAGTCAATGCAGGATACATCCACTTTAACACAAACTGATAGTGCAAGTAGCACAGCTTGCAAACAGTATCCTGTAATACCTATTATGACACAACACTTCCAGTATTCAGACTTACGTGCTTGCAAACTACAAAACAACTCTACCTGCAGCTCAGTATATATGTGCTATAATGAAATTATGCATGCCACAAGAATTCAGGCAGAAAAACCCCACTAGTTATCTACTGACTAAAAATCCCACAGAGGCTATTTTTCACACATGAGAAAAGTTAGAAAGATACAGATAGATGTGTATGTGTATTTATATATGTACAGGCATGTGCACAGACATACTTCTGTACACTAGGAAGAGTGCAAAAGTGAGAAAGTCTCTGGGAGAATAAGCATAAAAGCTATATGCAAGTGTCAACATTTAAGCAACAAAATTACACACCTCCTCTTCCTCTGCTTTGTCATTCAGTTTATTGTCATTAGAGGCACTAAAGGAAGTCACCTTAGGCTCCAGGTAGCAGAGGGACAGAGCGAGAGGAAGGGAAAATGTGAGTGAAAAAGGAATAGACTGGAAAGCAGACAGAAGTAGCACAAAGATAAGGAGAAAAGAGGGGATGAAGGAAGGAGAGGTAATAGGAATATAGTGCTGAAGGCCAGGAGGAAGGAAAGAGATGCAGACATCAGGAAGGCTTGGAAAAGTAATATAGCCATCCTTATCAAGCAGCGAATGGAAACTAAGAGAAAAGCATCTGATAAAGCTGAATGAGACACACAACTCAGTGCTTTCGTACAAATTTTTATGGATTTTTCCCTCCACAGCAGGAGAGCTTCGACTAGCTAGGGGCCTCATAGATTCCAAGACATTATCTGGTAAAGCTATTTCATTGTTATTATGATCTGATGTTTCTTCCATGGAGTTGCACTCTGAGACATCTGGGATGGTAAAGAGGGGCTCCCCAAAGGGATCTTCCTCTGAAATATCTGAAAGCGTGTCCATCTCAGGGACAGGTGACAGGTTTGTGAGACGGGATGGCACAGAACAGATGGGTAGTGATGATGGAGGTACGTGAGTGAACTGAAGAAAAAAATCCTGTGCACAATGGAAAATGAAAGCACAACAAAATGCAAGTTTTGAAGGCACGAGAAAAGGGGAAAAAAAGAGAAATTATTAGTTAGTGAAAATTTTTAGTTCAAAACAGGGATAGCTCTGATAATGCACTAGAAATGCCTAATAAAAATAGAAATTCGCTTCTGTTTTACAAGCAGCCAACTTATTTACTTCTGTGGATTATGAAAGGAACCCATTACGAATGTTTTGTTCTCGGGCTGTAAAGAACTCTGCACTTTTGAACTGCATTAGTCACTTACAGCAGATGGAAGCAGACAGACATTTAAAGCTTTGGCAGAAAGGTCAGGGGACAGTACAGTACACGAAAGACAAGCTGGCACTTTGATTCTCAGAGTTTATAACCATTTCCTCTGAGAGTTAAAGAGAGTCAGAAAGGAAAAGAAATATCTGTACCAAGGAGAAAAGAAAGCTGTTCACAGAACTGGCATGTGTAACAAAACCTTACTCAACAGCTTCCTGGAGTAATGTCCCAAAATATCGTTTTCTCCTTTTGGCTAAAATAATGAACGATACTGCCACTTTGAAAACAAGAGAATATCACCATTTACCAAACACAAAGTTAAAATATAGTAATTTATTTTACCGTTTTTCTCCCATAAAGAAATTCTGTGTTTGCCTTTTTCCTAGGCTAATTCAAAATTATTTCAACTTGCCAGCAAACAGAAAAAAGTAACTACTGGTATTTGTTCCCTTCCTACACTTGAAGGCAGTGGGCACATATGAACCACACAGAGAAACTCAGCACTACCCCTAGGAATCAAATGGGTAGCTAACTTGCAAAAATGCTTTGAATACAAAATTCCTCTTTAAATATGAAAGAAAGTTCTGGAGAATTGCTCGAAAAAAGAAACAATATCCAAGAATGAAGTGCAGCAGATTTTAGCTGACACTTTAGAAGGAAATTTTTACATCAAATCACACAGGATCTAATTTTTTTTTTTTACCTGTTCCCCCAGTAGCTCAAACAAACAAGACAAGTAAATGGTTATTTGCAACAGGAACAGACCGAAGTACTCAACCTTTCACAGAAATCTAAACCGCAATCAACATACAAGTTTTTGAAGGATGAAATAGTTCTGTAACAGCTACTAAAACAACACTTAGTATGGTAAACAAACAGTCATAACACACTCCAAATTGTAGATACACTAAAGATTTTTTTTGAAGTCTAAACATGCTAAAGAAATTAACAGAACATTCACCATTTGAAACATTTTTTTCAAGAACTCATGCACACTTGCTGAGAATGCAAATTAAATTTATAGCAATAAAAGAAACCCTAGGTCAATGTCATTCAGAAGTTTGTATTCTCTTTTGTTTATATACACTTACATGAGGTTAAATCTACCGTAAAGCACTTGACAATTTTCCTCTAATATTTTAATATAGTTTTCCATATTATCTTGTGAAGTAACAGGTACTAAATAACCACACATGGATATTCACCGCCTGAACAAATAATTTTGATGTGAAAGTCAACCCTACCTTTCCATCCTGAGTCAATTCTAATTGTGGGGTTTTGACTGGGCTTCCATCTTCTTCTCTGCCACCTTCTTTTAACTTGGCCTGACCAATAGCTTCAATGTCAATGATTTTATCTCCAGCAAACTGCCCTCCAGTAGCAGCGAAGTCTCTTAGCAGACTTTGGTCTGAGATACCCATAGGAGCTATTAGAGAACAATTTAATTTTGGTTATTTGAGGTAAGTTGGAACATTTTGTTTGTAAGACTTCTCCAAAAATTATTTTATTGTGATGTCTGCCACGAGCAATCCAGACTAGTTACCAAGTGATGCAATACTTTTCAGCTTCTTAGCTTTGCAAAAAGTCAGTGGTTCTCATTGCACTGGTATGGACAGCAATGTACCCTTGTCATATAATGTGCATTACTTATTCAAGGAAGAAAAAACTTCACAGTTTAAGTAGGCATTTAACTATCAACTTTTTTATTAGTCTTGGAAGAAAAATTCAAAATATTGTTCTTGGGACTATAAACCACTGTAAGAGAGAAGTAGGCAACAGTGCTTTGAAGAAATTCACTACTGTGAGAGGATTGCTTTTATGCAATGTAGAAATAGCTATGCACGTAACTGTCACAGTGGTTTTATTCTAGAACCTTAGCAAAACTGCAGAAACAACAGCTTAATTGAAAGTAAGACTTTTCCTCCCTAGATAGTTCCAGAAAATACAAGGAGGATATACTGTATATGTATACTAGAACATGGTCAAAGCACAAGAGAGTGGAAGGTCTTAAATTAGGTTTTCTCTCTTATTTCATTCAGCATAATAGGATAAACAAACAGAATGGTGGGTTGGTTTTTTTTTTTTTAAATATCAGGGTGTCTCAGTTAACAGTAGTTACGAAATGCAGAAGAATTCATTATATTAAGCAGTTTTAATACACATAACTGATGTGATTAATTTAGCAATCTTTTGCAATACCTTGTATATGCTCCAAGTTCAGAGCTGGTCCAATTAGACCCCAAACAGGGACTTGTCCAGTTGAGTTTTGAGCATATAAACAAATAAACAAATCTTATTTCTAATTGAAATCTGTTGCGTTTCAACTTGCAGATATTTACCATTGCATGAGCACTCTACACCTCCAAGAAAAGCATGGCTTTGTCTTTTTTATACCTTCCTTGCCGTAGCTGTGGACAATGATGTCTCATTACAGACTTCTTAAAGCTGAAGTACCACACCTACCTCAGGCTCTCCTCATATACTATGGGCTCGCAGCCCTTTGGCCAACTTGGTGCCCGTCACTTGGCTCACTGCACTATGTCAATGCCCATCTAATACCAGTGAGCAGTGAGCCTGAAGATGGACGCATTACTCCAGATGTAGTCTTCACAACGTACTGAATATAGAGGAATAGTAGTTTTTTCTAACATGCAGGCTATGCTCTTCTAACACAGCCTCAGATACAGATGGCCCTCTTTGTTGTAAGGGCACACTGTTGACTCATGTTCAGCTTCTCCAGTGTGAATCCTCACATCCTTTCCTGCAAAGCTACCTTCAGTGCAGTTAGTCCCCCAGCATGTACTGGTATACGGTGTTACTCCTCAGATGCAGGACTTTACAGGAGGAGAAGGTTCATAAATTTCCTTTCAGCCCATTCCTCCAGCATGTTGCAGTTTCTCTGAGGAAGAGTTGGGAGTAGAGCAAGACACACAAGGATGCAGATGCACCTCTAGATGTTTGTGAGGAACAATGACACTGGACATGCTGCTGACAACAGAGAGGTAGAATGCAAGTGCATCCTCCTCAGAATTTCTCCTTTCAAGTGTACACTCACAGTATGAACCTACATCAGGACTACTGTCTGAAGAAATAATAATATTTGACTCTGAATGAACGCAGTTTAAACCTACAGATGGCTTGGGTATGCCTATATTTAAATCAAGCTTCATGTCATTTTTCTGCTTAATATTTTGATTTTGAGTAAAATGTGCTTCTATATCTCTTGTACATACTGCTGCTATACTTGTCTTTGGAAAGCGTGCCTGTTTCCAATAAAGGAAACCCTAAGGTATTTCTGCTAAAAGAGATCAAGCACCAGTAATGACAAAAATTTTTAGCTGTTCCAAAAACCTCAACATAAAAATTAACTAAACACAGAAGTATCTAACAAATATACTAGGATAGCAATGCACTAGACAAAATTATACAAAACTAAAAGAAACAACTTGTTCTGCCTTTTCAGTTTGGTGTAGAGATACTCTGTCCAATCCATGACCCAAAAGATGTGGCTGAACAAACAATTCTAATCATCAGCATATATGGTATGCCTGTAAAACAGACATAAGTAGTGAACACAGATGCTACATGTACAATATAGCATCTTCTATATATTCACAGGGACTTAACTTACTGTTTAGGACACCTACAAGTGGCATGTATCCAAAGGGGCTATTCCTCACATCACCCACTCAAAACTGAAATTCATAAATTTGTCAACTGACATTCTGGCCATCCATCATATCAACATTTTTTACTGTTGGCCAGATCAGAGTGACAACTGAAAATGTAATCATCACACTGAAGAAATAACTCAACTTTCATACCTCCGTCAAGGCTTCTGGAAACACGTTTGCTTGAAGTGCGTTCGAAGTACGGAGCTGGCCTGTCTATGAGGCTGCTTGCCTGTCGCGTCTGTGCTTGTGTACGTCCACTGTAGCGGAACTTGGAACCCAGTGTCAGAAACTTTGCTTTTGGAGGCTGTTCTGGTGATACAAGTCTAAAAAGCAAATATCAGGAAAGTCAGTTAAGGCGGCTTTCTTTTATGTATTTTAAAGCTACTTAATGTACTCCAACTTCACTTCACCGTGAATGATTTCAGCACTCTAAGGAAGGATTCTACCACAAGCTCTGGAAAGAACTTCTAAAACAATGTCTATTATTCATTATTTGCATCTGGGGTTGAGTGTCCAGTTCTGGGCTCTCCAGCTCAAGAGGGACAGAGGGAACTTCTTGAGAGAGTCCGGTACAGGGCCACCAAGATGATCAAGGGGACTGAAGCATCTTCCTTATGAGGAAAGGCTGCAGGAACTGGGGCTGTCTAGAGAAGCCTGCAGGGGCATCTCATTAATATTTGCAAATATCGAAATGGCAGATGTCAGAAGGTTGGGACATCACTTTTTTCTGTTGTATCTAGTGACAAGACAAGGGGTAAGGGAAAAGAGCTGGAATACAAAAAGTTCCACTTCAACATAAGGAAAGACTTTTACTGTGAGGGTGAGGGAGCCCTGGCACAGGCTGTGCAGGGAGGTTGTGGAGTCTCCTCTGGAGGTCTTCAAAACCTGGCTGGACACATTCCTGTGTGACCTGATCTCAAGGTAAACTTGCTTTAGCAAGAGGGTTAGACTAGATGATCTCTAAGTGTCCCATTCAATTCCTATCATTCTGTGATAATCTACATTTTCCACAGTCTGACTAAGAATCTGGGATACTTTTGGTGCTTACTTGGTTAAACGGTATTTTTTGTAGAAAGCCAAGGCCTTCACAGGTCCATGTAGAATACCTCTCAGATCTCTCTGCTTAGAATGTTACTTACAGCAGAAACCATACATTCTCCTTCCCCTGCGTTTTCTATAATCAGAGGTACCAATACAGCAGTTGCTAATCCTCACAGTTAAGGAATAGTATCTCAAAACTGCATGGATCACTGTATTCAAGTGAAAAAATAGACTGAGATGGCTGGAGATTTGTGACTCAGCAGTAAGAAGTTTAACAAGCTTGACTCCAGTCCAGTTTCTATACAATGTCATTTATGGGTTTTTATAAGTTGACAATATAAGGATATAAGGAGAAGAAAAGCGTGCCATGAAAAGGGTGAGAGATTTAGTTATTAGTATTACTAATGCTGGGTATGTATGCTTGTACCCAACTGTTAGAATCAATGTTAGGAAGTCCAAGTAACAATATGGTAGAAGTTGCTACCAGAGATTCTGCCTTGTTCCACCAGTTTCAGACAACACATGAGTTTGAAGAGAGAGGTCCTCTATACCTCTCCGAATTTCTTTTAGTATGAGAACTTCATCTAACCCTCACTGTTCATACTTTGTTTCTGAAATCTGAACCATCAGCTTCAACACTGAGGGTACCGTTTGTTCTAGTGCCATCCTTGCTGATAGGATAAACAGCTATCAGTGGAGGAACTCTTTCTAGTTTCTGCTTCTTTAGAAATGTCTTTGATGTTGCTTTCTAGTTCGACATAGTGCTGCAAATACATGCTCAACCAGCATGGCAGTCTCCATGGCCTATTCTCTCTCTGTTTACGGCTGTGTTAGAATCCAATCCTGCATGCTTAAGATGCATTTGCACGCACATGAATCCTACCTGTTCCAACATATTTTTAAAGAAAATGGAATCCAAGACAGATTAACCCAGTCTTCTGCATTAAGGCCACTTACATAATAAAATCACAAGTATCTGGAGCTTCACCTTCATTGTTTCTATAGAACAGGCTTATGCAATCCTTGAGACAACTTATTTGTCTGTGTTACTTCCAAGACAGAGTACATTATGCATTAAGAGAAAGAAGACTGAGAGGGTTTTTCCAAGGTTCTTTCTGTTCTTTATTTTGCAGTCTTGGCAAGGCTACAGCATTAAGGGCCATTTATATCTTCCACCCTGCTGTGATAAACTCTTAATCTTTTAATGTGGAAAAAACAAGAGAACTAATTACTTCCCGATTAAAGGCATTTGAATGGATTTTTTGTATTACAAGCTTAAATACATAAAATAACCAAAGACCATGCTTTTACTATTTAAAGACATTCCCAGGAGACATTGAAACAATCATGACAATTTCAAACCATCAGAAAACAGATAAGCAGGTTTTGTCAGTCATTGTAAGATCCAGAGTTGCAGGCTAAGCTTACTTCAAAAGATTAATGTAGATGGACAGTCTGACTGTATTTCTTCGAATAGATTGTTGTTTTTTGAAAACAGTACAGAAACCCTATAAGGTTGAGCTGATACAAGTGACTCCAATGCCTTTCAGTTGTCCTTTTCAATATAGTTTATTAGAGATTTTCATAAATATTGTTCTATTCCTGGCTGAATGTCCCATACCTGAAGATGGATTCTCAATGTAATTTTTTGAGAAAAACTGAAACATTTTCAAAAGACAACACAATGAATCTTACAATGTCACAAGGGGAATGCTAAGAGATCTGGAAGCTAAAAACATACATGTAGATTGCATACAATTTACCGTGGTATCGCACACAAGATTCATATATGTTCTGAAAGAGCAAAGTCTCTTTGACAGTAGTAAGCACTTTCTGGTTTTTTATCTTTGAGGAAAATTACAGCTGGATTTATTTTACTCTTTTTAAAATCAGAATGAGAAGTTCAGAGGATTTTCTGTCTGATGACATCAGTGGAGTATATGGATTTTACAGAATGGTTCAAGCACTAGTTATGCAATTCTTGTTACTATGTCATTCCTGGTTAAGAAACACCACTTCTGATTGGAATCAAATCCAATTATTTTTATTATGTCAGATTTTCTGTAGTGAGATTATCTAACATGTTAATGCTCCTGAAATTTTTTATATTTGCAAATAGTAGCTCTCAGATTTCTGTATGATTTTTTTTTCCTCTATTCAGGTCAATTTTATTAATAGAAAATTAAGAAATACAGTTTCCCAGAAAAAAAAAAAATCACTGTATGAGTTATCTGACAAACTCAAGAACATTATACATTCAGTGAAAATCTGAATATTGAGAATCTTCCAATGAGACAGTTCCAGTAATGAACTCTTTAGGCCTTGTGGCTTCTAAGTTCTCTGGAAGTCTCAGTCTAGCAAGTGTATTTGACTTAGACTAGTATTCAGCAGCAGGATTTTGTCTACCTTAAAACAAACTAACTTTTTTAAAAACAAAAAACAGGCTACTGAAGGAGAAAGCCTATCTTTTATATACGCTAGTCATTGTGCTCATTTGAAGCAACAAACTCAATTTCAATGCTTATTAATGTGTAAGAGATTCAATCTAAATCTGTTAACTCCTAGACTGCATGAGCACATGCACTCACTCATGGAGTTTCTACTATTACATACATCAAATGATCTTTTAAATTCCTTTTCAGTGAAGGATACTCTGTGGCCAACTGTTAAAGCACTCATTTACAAATAGACTATAATTTCAATGACCAATTCAGAATTTTGTGTTTCTCAGTTGTTGAGGGGAAAAATGTAGAGAAAAATATAGATTATTACATAAACAAAGAGTAGTCTGTTTTTAAATTTATTCTGTGATATTTAAGGAATGATTGTGAACTCAGTCCAGTTTATAAATAAACTAAAATTCAGCTGCAAGCATCTACACTCAGGATATTCTGAAAAGCAAAGTGAATGGAGATTACTGTCAAGCCCTATGACCTTCTTGTGGAGCATTATATTGGCTTTTTTGATGGTCATTCTGAAGGGTCAATCTCTCAGAAAGTCTTACGTATGATCACTAAGTTCCATCCTGTTTGCACTCTTAAAGTTTAAGTAAAGCAGTTAATTGTACTTGAGATTTTCAGAATTTGTAATTTGGGGTGAACGATTGTTAGGGTGTCTTCTTTCTAAGAGGTGTTACTGGAGTGAGAAATTAGAGGCAAGGACGGAAGAAATCTCTACTTCCCTCATATCCCTCACAAAGTGGGGGGGAAAAAAGAGAATTATTTACCTGAAGAAAGTATGGTGCTCCACACAAACCTTCCATAACCTTTTCGCAGCCCGATGATTTGGCAGTTTGAACCCAATAGTGCTCTCAAACTGTTCCAGCTGGAATCAACAAATTTACACATTTCCTTAAGCTGATTATTAATTAGCAGAGTGTGTTCAGATAGTTCTATTACTGTAACAAGCTGCAATTCTCCTGTCATAGGACTTCACAAGACTTAAAAAAAGTAAAATATTAAATTTCAGAATTTCCAACATTTAAATAAAATCATACTTGGTAGAATAGTCATAATGGGTAATAATCACATTATTGTTTCCTGTCTGTACTAATGACTCTTAAGAAATAAATAATACTTTAGGATCCCTTGTTGATATCATGACTAGTTGCCCAATGTATTTATTTTTAAACTGCATGAAGCAATTGTACTACAGGTTGTGCTACATAATTCCCTTAGATTTAAAAAAAGTCTGAAATCCATACTGAAGTGGTAAACTTACCTGATTAATTTCACTGTAAAATAGTTTCTTAACAATAACACTGAATCTATGCACCATCAATGAATGCATGAATAATACATCTGTGTTCCAAAACTTTCGAAACTATGATGTTAGTATTTTACTATTTGTATTTAGATTTCTCTCTTGTTTTATTTAATCACACAGTAAGAGCTACCTTAAATATTTTAGAGTATAATCTCAAAAGCATTACAGTGTTTGATATTTTGGTGTAGTGTTTGATATTTTGGATTTGTTGGTGAATTGCCACTTATGATATGTTTAAGACTATGTAGCACCCCCCACCCCCAGCCCCTTCAGCAACTTCCACAAACATATAATGTTATCTGAAAAAAAACCTGAATCCACTATTTCCAAAGAAGCTAACAGAAAGACTTATAATGTCCTACAGGACAACTCAACCCTTCAGTTACAGCCATAAACTAGTGAACAATTATAGCCAAAAGGAAGAGAAGTTGGCTGTCTCCCACGACTGCAAGTTTGTACAGACAGAACATGTTCAGTATTACTAGCTTTCCCTAAAAAAACCAAAACCAATACAAAACAACAAAAAAAATTTCCCAA
The DNA here is from genome assembly GCA_013401255.1 of Urocolius indicus. NCBI lineage: Eukaryota > Metazoa > Chordata > Aves > Coliiformes > Coliidae > Urocolius > Urocolius indicus. The sequence goes on from WBNH01010604.1 coordinate 106,646, forward strand.
GATGACATCTATGAACAACAATAACAAAAAAATTTCTTCTTAGTTTGCATTTGCTAATCAAGACAAGTGATTAATACAATTAGGAGATTGTGAAGAGGAAAACGGAACACTCTTTAAGTTCTGCTCAAATTCAAAATATGCCTGTGAGGACTTGGGAAAAAAGAAACAGATGTTTTCTTGATGCTGGATAGGAAAGCTCTCACAAAAGAAATAGGACAGAAAGATGCTACTTACTTCTGCTGGCCTGACTTTGATGTAGAAATTACTTCGCTTATAGGAAATCTTCAGAATTTTTGGCCAAGCAAAACGGTTGATTCGGAGTTTATCTTTGTAAATGAGCAGTCCATTAGCACACACACCCAGCATGATATCCACACCTTCAGAATCCTATAATGTATGAGACAATTTCACAAAAATCAGTGCAATAGCATTTCAAACGAGTAATTACTGCTGAAATACCATGAGGGAATGATGCACCTGGGAGTTGTTTCATATACAAATGAAAGACCCTGTCAAAGATTCTTAAAGCAGATACAGCTAATTATACTAAGTTTTCAGGAAAAGCTTTGGACTCTAAGTAATGCCTTTGGAACTCATATGTCATGGCACATGCCACAGCTCTAAGAAATTCTTCAATATTTTGTCAGTAGAGACTAAGCCAACAACTTACAAGCAAGGAAGGTATGGTGGGTGTGCTACCAATATGTTCAACAAATAGAGGAAAACAAATCATATCAGGCCTTTCCAACTTAAAGCAGTCAGTACACTACGAACAAGTTGGTAACCTTTTACAGTCACCTACTACTGCAGTAAAGCTTTCTCAATATTCTGTTTCACTGACAGTGTTTAAGTTTTACAGGCTACAAACCTATTTGCTTACTGATAAAGCTTTGGTACACGGTACCAGTACATAACACAGCAGTATCTCATGTAGTCCCCAACAACAAATCAACTACAACAAATGGCAACATTATCATTAAAAAGTTGTTTCACTGGCATAACTAACAGCTGCAAATGGAACCTGGCAAACAGCAGTACTAATGCTTGCACTTCATATGGCAAAAGAAAGCTCCAATAAAACTTAAGTCTCAAAACACTACAGACCAAGTGAACTGCCACGCTACACTTGTATTAGAAAATGAAAAGATGTTAAACATGTAGTTAATGGACATGAATAAAAAGTCTATTTATTTCAAGTATTAAGTACATTTCTTCTAATAGAACTTAGCAAAAGGTCTATGGAAAGACGTAAAAACAAGTGCACATTGTTGCCATATGAAACAGAATTAGATAATATTTCTCCAGTATTAAAAATATTTGGTTTGCTTTTTAAAATATAGGATTGATATGCTTACAATGCATCATTTTCCTAATGATGTGAGAATAAGAATTTGTGTAAGGGAATTGATTTGCTGGGGCTTTAACAAAAAAAAAAAAAAAAAAAAAAAAAAANCACCATTAGAAGTGCAAATTTGATGTGATCCATCCAGATGAGTAGAAAAACTACCAAAACCCACCTTCCCCCAAGTCCTCCCTCCTGCTCCATTTTTAATTCTCATTGTATTACAAAAATGCATGTTCTTTTAGGCTTTATTTTATGGCCACACATCTCTGTGACATCAAAAATCTGGCATTTAAAATGCATTTATCTGGTCTTATGAAGTAAATATTATTTCCAAGCGGTACATACATCTATACATGAAATATAGATTTAAAATAAATTCTAAGAATGTTAGAGCTGTAGAATCATAGAATGATAGGGGTTGGAAGGGACCTTTAGTTAGAGATCATCTAGTCTAACCCTCCTGCAGGAGCAGGTTCCCCTAGATCAGGTTGCACAGGAACATGTCCAGGGAGGTCTTGAAGACCTCCAAGGAAGGAGACTCCACAACCCGTTTGGGCAGCCTGTGCCAGGGCTATCTCACCCTCACAGTAAAATAGTATTTTTTTTATATTCAAATGGAACTTTTTGTGTTCCAGCTTCATCCCATTACCCTTTGTCCTGTTGCTAGCTACAACAGAACATAGAGATGCCCCAACCTCCTGACATCCACCATTTAGATATTCGTAAATATTAGTAAGATCTCCTGTAAACTGAGTAATTATCATGACCAAGAGGTAAAAGGCTTATACCTAAAAATTCAGGGTATGACATTTTTTTTAAATTAGATCTATATATATGTTCTTCAGTACTAAACTAAACATGTCTATCCTAAAACCAAACCAAACCAAACCAATCCCCAATACCTTGGCATGATGTAAGTCCACTCCATACATGGAGAGTCTCTTAGCATTTTCTAGGAACTGGGAATCCGCCTGTGCTGGAGTCAAGCCCCTAAAACCATTGAATAAGCCTTGAGTTTATTGACGAAAGAACTGAGAATCAAAACTGAGTGGAATACTGAAATTCAGACACACAGAAAAAATCTGGTTTTAAGGTATCAATAGCATTTTTGCCCTAAAGGGAAAGCGAGGTTTTTCAGAGCATTATTATATTCCTTTAGTAGAGATTTCCTCTTTCAAAATACTCTAGCTCTGTGTTGATTAAACTAATACATATGCTCAGATAAAAGAATTTTCTCCAAAAGTTCTCTTTTGAGATCTTAGTGTAGTGACTACGTTCAAACTGAAATTTTTAAACAAAGAGATTTTAGTTACATAGCAAAATATTTCCAAAGTAACACTAACTACAGCTTAGCAGTTTTATACATACCTTGAAGAGAATTGCCATAAACACGACAAAGCAAGACAATTTATTTTAATTCCACTATATCTGACACACCTGTGTGTTTTGTGTAGCTCAGCTACTTTCTCTTCCATTTCTTGAGTTTGATTGGGTGCAAACTGGAATTCACTGATATAGCCACTGCGATGCTCCTCTGGGTCATGATCACCCAGCTCAGCCTGCAGAGTATATGAACCCAGGAGGGTGTGAGTCACGAAAGAGCATGGCAGTCGACCAGAAACAATATCCTGACGAAGCTGTAGGCACAAGAAATATCTGCAAGAAAAAGAGGAAAAACAAACACACAAGAACAAGAACACAGAAAGTGTTATCACTAGTAAGTTTGAGAGGTATGTCAGAATTTATCAAAATACATGCAATCATATAAGCATATTTAAAAATAAGTCAATGCATTAATAATTCATTAGACCTTACATTATTTGAGCATTATTGCCATACAGTAAATTTCACTTCCATTTTAAAGACGCTATTTTATTTAATAAATAATATTTAAAGCAGGAAAAATTCTGATGCCAATGTAAATTAATGAAAAACTAATTTGTTGGTAACAAAAGCTGACTTAGGAACTTCTTCATTTCACATTGTAGCCTGCAGGTATCTAAGGCTCACAAATAAAAACCCATGCAGCTACTTTGACACCTCCCTTTGACTTCAAAATCCTAACTTTTATCTTCCTTGCCATTCATGAGTCAATCAACTCATGCAATACACAAAAGAAATACCTTGGATTCCTTAAACTTTTTAAATGTCAATAACCCCATACCCTCATTTGCTATAAAATAAAGCAGCAATCAAACAATCACAAAATCACAGAATGGTAGGGGCTGAAAGGGACCTTCAGAGATCATCCAGTCCAACCCCTCTGCTAAAGCAGGTCCACCTCGATCAGATCACACAAGAACACATCCAGGTTTTTAAAACCTCCAGACAAGGAGACTCCAAAACCTCCCTGGGCAGCCTGTGCTAGGACTCCCTCACCCTCACAGTAAAATAGTTTTCTCTTACATTTAAAAAGAACTTTTTGTGTTCCAGCTTCCTCCCATTACCCGTTGTCCTGCACTGGATACAAAAGGAAAAAAACCTGATGCCCCAACCTCCTGACATCCACCATTTAAATACTTGCAAATATTAACAAGAATCCCCCTCAGTCTCCTCTTGTCTAAACAGCCCCAGTTCCCACAGCCTTTCCTCATAAGGAAGATGCTCCAGTCCCCTGACCAACTTGGTGGCCTCTGCACTGGACTCTCTCCAGAAGTCATTTGTCTCCTTGAGCTGGGGAATCCAGAACTGAACACAGGACTCCAGATGAGGCCTCACCAGGGCAGAGGAGAGGGGGAGAAGAACCTCCCTCGAACTGCTGCCCACACACCTCTTGATGCATCCCAGGTTGCCATCGGTCTTCTTGGCCACGAGGGCACATGGCTGGCTCATGGTCAGTTTATTGTCAATCAGGACTCCCAGGTCTCTCTCTGCAGAGCTGCTCTTCAGCAGTTAGACCCCCAGCCTGTACTGGTGTATGGGCTTGGAGAAAGTGGCACCTGAACATCGACCAGCTCTATTGGGCACTTCTACCATCTAGGATCCTATTCCATGAGATCTCTCTTTCAAGAAGACAAAGTCAGCTCGCCTGAACTCCAGGGTCACAATCCTGCTTGGTGCTCTGCTTCTTCCACAAAGGATCTTGAACTCCACCATCTCAAGGACAATAAACCACTTGCTTCTTTCAAATGTCATAATTCACATCTTGTCTCCTTCCCCACTCATAACTTCAATTTATCATTAAATTATTTTTCTCAGGTTTTCTTCTTAAATTTTCACTTTGCTTTTTCAACTTTGTTGAAGTAAGAACATCTATAGTGTTCTACAATAATATCCAAACTTGTTACAGCATTCAGAAACCGAAGAAAATTTATGCGGCCTTCAAATTAGACTAATAGTAATTTTCGAGTTTACAATTAGGAACTATGCATACCTAGTGATGTCTTCAGTCATTTGTGAAGGATCAGGGGGATAAAACTTCACATTAAAGGTGAATATCCAAGGTAAACCTAAATGTGGGAAAGGTATGATTGTTAATCATAAACCAGCTGAAGCAAGTAAAGAAAAAGTGTTACTGAAAAATGTTAGGGAGTAATAAATTTTAAGTTTTTTCCCCTCTTTTTACAGTATATTAGTAAGAAGTATAGATTATTTTCATTTTCACATATAGTGAAAGATGACCATGTTAAAAATTATTTTTAAATACTGTTTCACAGAGTTATATACATTTCAGAAGATGCTTTTATCTTGAAAACTACCACAATATATTAACACTTTTAAGATATTTTGTGTTCAAAGACACACACATTGAGTTTGTTTATTTCAAACTCCTCCAAGGCTAACAGTTTTGTCCTATTTAAAAATCATTGTTAGTTTGAGAGACTGTACAATAACTACAAATATTAGATGGCAAAATGAAATCTGCGTTGTAGGCAACAGAGATAAGTAAATTGCTTATTCATATAGATTGCATGGAAGACAAAAAATTTTACACATTCGTCCTTCAAAATGTTTTTGAGAAGCAATATCTTTAGCAATTCTAATAGCAGTGATACTTTAAATTCTCATGTCCTAGAATTGTTAATACCACGTTTGTTAAGCAAAAGCACGTTTAAAACTAGATCAATAATTTAACAAAGCATAAAATGTTGCCTTTACTCATAGTGCTCTCTTTTTTTTCATAAATAATTATCATTAATAAAATATATTCTTGGAATGATACTCTACCAGTACTGTAACTCTATGTGCAAGAGGAATACGTTCACTGGAAAGTACTAATAACTTGACAAAATGAAGAACTTTCCTTATCAAAACAGATTTTTTAAGTAAAAAGTAGGCATACATATGTAACAGAAAATTCCCAAATAGGAGTCTGGGAAAAGAATGTAATAGTTTGATTTTTGTATGCTGCTTGAAAGAAAACACAATTGAACCTTATAATATCTTGCCAAACATAAAGAAAGAAACATTACAACATCTCTGCTAAAAATTATGAAGAAAAAGAAATATTATCAAAACAATTAAACAGCCAAGTTTTTCTTTCTGTTGCAAATGCAAATAATGCAAATAACATTTTGGTGAAAGACCTAGCAAAAATAATCCCTGGTTAAAAAAGGTAATTATTCTATAAAACTTGTTAATGATTCATTTTGGAAAATAAATTATTTTAAAATTATGTCCTTAGAATTTTAAAATTCAGGCTTTGAAAAACATGTATCCTGACAAGATTGAAAAACCATTTCCAATATAATGCTAGAAAAGCGTGTTGAGATTTTTATTTATGGTTATTTTCTTTAAAAAAAAATCCTGCTTTAAAATGTCTGAGCTGTTAAAGGTGAAGAGGTACTTTCAGTCACCATTTTTAATGTTTTTCAACATTTCACAAATTATTTCCATTTTCCAGAGAAGACTATTCATTGAAGACCATTGATTTCTCCACCTGGCTGCAAAGTCAGTTATCTCTTCTGAGAACTCAGGGTTTCAGTATATCTTAATATTCCTAGTTATCAACTCTTTGTTAGAACCATTGTAATTTTGCTTATTAATTTACATTCAAGGCAGGAGTCCTTAAAAGAGAAACTCTAATTTACTAGATGTACGTATAGTACTGAAATTGGTAAAATATGCCTCCTTGCATCATTCACTGCAATCCAGTGCAGAATTAAGACAAATTAGTGTCTAGCACTAATTAAAACATATATAGCACGACAAACAGAATTAAAGCTGAAATGGATTAGCCTACTTCCGTTGTTTATCTTCCAACAAATTAACATAATTTCACAACAAGCTGTTGATACTGAGCAAGCCAAACTGATGAAGAGAAGCAATTCAGCCAAAATATCTATGCAAAAAGTGTTTGTCAACTGGACTAAGGGATTGGGAGAGGTGGATAATGGACGTGTCCTTTGACACAGGTTCTAAACCACTTTGAAAGTTTTCCTCCAATAAAGCAATGTTTCCTGTTATCAAGCAATGTTTCTTGGCCTAAAAATTAAACTAGTCACAGATGAATACTTGTTTAACCTCTTTTTCTTGTCAGCATTTCTTCAGTTAGCTTTCAGAAAGCTGGGAAATCTAAGACACTGAAGAAAAAGATAAATGTAGAGAGAAAAAAAATACACATTCTCTACAAAAAGCTAAAAACAACATAGATCCTCTGAATGTATAAGACTATGTGAATAAAATTCAGATGTCTGTTCGTACTAATTCCATAGCTAATCCGTTGAAAAAATGTTGCAGTTGACTCAGTGCTGAATATTTTCTGAACAGTTGGTGACCTTATATTTTGCCTGATTACAGAAAGAACATTTATCCCTTGAATATAGACTAGCAAGTATATTACAATGTGCAGTCTATATTTATACTTCTCACTACAGCACACTGTTTGTAGCTACATAACTGAGGCATACAAAAGTAATTGTCTTCACACAATAATGCACACTATGACTGGTGCTTTGAATTGGTGTCCAAGGCAAAGAATTAAATAAATCTGATATTTAAAGTTATTTTTTGTGTTCAGTCCCTGATAAGGCTCTCTGTTTTGATGTTTAATGCTATGGGCTATAGAAATGTCAGAAATTTTTTCTAGCTAGCTTGTTACCTCAAAAAAATGCTTCTGTAACAACTTTAGGCACATTGTTAGAGAAAAAGAATGCAACATAACCAACCAGCTAGGAGCATACAATTAACATGATTCATCCCATTTAAACTGGGAATCAGTGAGGTTTGGTTTGCTGTGGTTTTTTTTTTTTTTTTCCTCCAGTAAAGGCATTTTCTGGCTTTTAGTCATCATGTCTCTGGAGTCCTAGCTAAGATTTTTAGGGTACTGTGTGACCACTACTCACAGGCAGATGTAAAAATACTCCATACTCCAAGGAAAGTACTGGTATAATTTTTCTTAAATTATTGACAATAAAATAAAAAGGAAGATCTATATCCAGTTCATATTTCCAAAAATGCATAAGCAGCAGGGTACAGACAGTCCTGGAAGGACTACACATACAGAAGACTTCTGCAGGACAACTCTTTCCTTGGCACAGGTACTTAGTTCTTATTATAAGTAAGCTACACTTCAATGTAAATAGCTTAGATCGAAATTAGCTGCAGCTTTTATAGATATTTACATAAAATAGGTGCATATAAAATAAAGCAAACATGCATAAAGCGACTCCATATTTTGATGCCTGAACATAATCATATTTTTTGTCAGCATTAAAGTCAGACAGCTAGAGCTGTACATTTAAAATGCAAGTCCTGTTCTTAATGAATTCTAATTTCCCTCAGCACTTTAAATACACACTTCAGATTTCTTCAGTATTTTAGAACACTGTGCTTCAAAGTTCTTAACTCATGTTGTATTCTCACAGAATTTTATTGGAGTTAATCACCATTTGAAAGTAAACCTATTTGAAAGTATACCTATTTAACCATATCATTATTCTTTCTAATATCTTCTTTCCTGAGAAGTTTTTCAGACTGTGTTGCAGAATGTATCATAGGATCAAGAATGTAAAAAAAAAAAACAAAAAACCAAAAAACAACTCTTTAAACTCCATGACATTCCTAGAACTACTTTAACTGTTGGCTAAGTACGTCTCAAAGTCTAGGCCAGTATTTCCTTTGACTGATTTAAATTCCCCAGTCTGAATGACTGGATGCCCATTAACAAAAGGATGTTGAGAACAGTATTCAGCATGATTAAAGAGAAGGGTTTAATCTTACAGCCCAAAATTTGTCACCAGGTGCTTTACCTATTGCACTAAAGTATTGTACTAGATATTAGTATTGCCCATTCATATCATGGGTGGATATACAAGATACCTGACTTGCTGACATCAAATGGAATGCACCTATGTTACAGGGGAAAAATGGTTCTGTGGCACGAGTTAGCAGGGCTCATTGACAGAGCTTTAAACTACTTTTGAAGGGAGAAGGGGATATAACTGGACATGTTATGAGTAAGTCCAAGGGAAGTATGCCAGGGCTTGTAGGATGGTGTGCTAGTGAAGACTGCCTTCTCAGTGGATGCAAGGGATAGACATATAATGAGAAATGAAGAGGCAAAGGCAATTCATGAAACAGAGAAACAGCTGAGAAGCATCTGGTAGGAAATGGCTCTCACACTCACAAAAAGGTGTTTGGATCATTAGCTCATCTGAAATGTGTCTATAGCAATGCATGGAGTATGAGCAACAAACCAGGGCAACTTGATGATGCAAACAGGAAAACTACGACATAGTAGCTATCACAGAAACATGATTGTATACCTCACACAACTGGAGTGCCACAATTGATGGCTACAAGCTCTTTGAAGGGGTAGACAGGGAAGGAGAGGCAATGGGGTGGTGCTGTATGTTAGGGACTGTTATGAATGTGAAGAGCTTAAATTGGGGTTGAGAGTTTTTGGATTACGTTAAAGGGCAAGGCCAATAAAGCTGATATTGCTGTGAGAGTCCGCTATAGACCTTCCAATCAGAGTAGTGAAGTAGATGAAACATTCTATAAGCACTGGGAGAAATCTCACCGTCACTTTCCATTGTTCTTGTTGGGGTCTTCAACTTCCCAGGTCTCTGCTGGAAATACAACACAGCCGAGACCAAATACACCAGGAGGTTCCTGGAATGTGTGGAGGATAACTTCCTCACACAGCTGATAAGTGAACTGACTAGAGAAGACTCCCTGATAGACCTCTTTTTTGTGAACAGAGGTCTTGTGGAGGATGTGGTAGCTGCAGGCCCTCTGGGGAACAGCTACCATGTATTCACAGAGATGTTAGGAGGCAGGGCAGCGAAACTGACACTTTGGACTTTCAAAGGGCAGACTTGGACTCGTTTATCAGGTTACTAGACAGAATCCCTTGAGAGTCACTTTTAAAGGTTACAGGAGTCTAGGAAGGCTAGACAGTTTTTAAGAAGGAAGTCTTAAAGGCTGAGGAACAGGCCATACCCATGTCAGACAGAGGCAAAGACCAGCCTGTCTGAATAGGGACATTGTGCTTAAAATCAGGGAAAAAAAGCAAGTTTATGGCCTCTGGAAGAAGGGGCAGACTACTCACAATGAGTACAAGAACATTGTTAGGTTATGTAAGGAGATAATTAAAAGGTCAAAAGGCTCGCTAGAAGTCAAACTGGCTTTAGAGGTAAAGCGTAACAGGAAAAGTTTCTATAAACACATTAACAATAAAGAAATACCAGGGAGAGCCTCCATCCCCTACTAGATCCAGAAGGAAATTTGGTAATAAAAGATGAGGATAAGACTGAGGTGCTTAATGCCTTCTTTGCCTTAGTCTTTAGTATTAGCAGCATTTCCACTGGGGAAAGTCAGCCCCCCAAGCCAAGAGAGAGGAGCAAGAAATAAAACGTCACCCCTGCAATTCAGGAGGAGATGGTCAGTGACCTGATGCTCCCCACATTGACGTGCACAAATCTATGGGGCCACATAGGGTACATCCTAGAGTGCTGAGGGAACTGGCAGGGGTGCTCACCAAGCCACTGTCTATCATTTATCGGCAGTCCTGCCTGACTGGGAAGGTCATGATTGGAAGGCAGCCAACATAAGACCCATACATAAGAAGGGACGCAAGGATGGTCAGGAAAATTACAGGCCTGTCAGTTTGACCTGCGTGCCCAGGACGCTGATGGATCATCCTAAATACTATTATGCAGCACATGCAGGACAACCAGGTGATCAGACCCAGTCAGCGTGGGTTTATGAAGGGCAGGTCCCATTTAACAAACCTGATCTCCTTCCACAACAGGGTGACTTGCTTTTTGGATGAAGGAAAGGCTGTGGATGTTGTCTGCCTTGACTTTAGTAAGGCATTTGACATTGTTTCCTACAGTGTTCTCCTGGGGAATATTGGCTGTTCTTGGCTTGGATGGGCATACACTTTCCTAGGTTAAAAAAAAAACAGCTAGGTGGCTGGTCAACTGAGTTAAATTCAGTTCTATCCAATTAAATCCACACGAGCGGTGTCCCCCAGAGCTCAGTACTTGGGCCACACTTATATAACAACTATATTAATGATCTGGATGAGGAGATAGAGTGCACTCATAATAAGTTTGCAGATGACACCAAGCTGGGTGGAAGTCGATCTGCTTGAGAGTAAGGAAGCTTTACAGAGAGATCTAGATAGGCTGGATGGCTGGGCCAAGGCCAATGTCATGAGTTTCAATAAGGCCAAGAGCTGGGTCCTGCACTTGGGCCACAACAACCCCCAGCAGAGCTACAGGCTTGGGGAGGAGTGGCTGGAAAGCTGCCAGGCAGAGAGGGACCTGGAATGTTGATTGACAGCAGCTGAACAGGAGCCAGCAGTGTGCCCAGGTGGCCAAGAAGGCCAATGGCATCCTGGCCTGTGTCAGGAACAGTGTTGTCAGCAGGAGGAGGGAGGTGATCATTCCCCTGTACTTGGCTTTGGTGAGGCTGCACCTCAAATACTGTGTCCAGTTTTAGGCCCCTCTCTACAAGATGGACATGTAGGTGCTGGAGAGTATCCAGAGGTGGGCTACCAAGCTAGTAAAGGATTTGGAGCACATTTCACATGAGGAACAGCTGAGGGATCTGGGCTGCTTAGCCTAGAGGAAAGAAGGCTCAGAGAAGACCTTATCATTCTTTAAAACTATCTGTAAGGAAGTTGTAGTGAGGCAGGGGTCAGTCTGTTCTCCCTAGTAAAAAGCAACAGAACACGAGGAAATGGCCTCAAGTTGTGCCAGAGGAGGTTCAGGTTGGATATGAAGAGGAATTTCTTTACTGAAAGGGTTGTCAGGCATTGGAACAGGCTGCCCAGGGAGGTGGTGGAGTCACCGTCCCTGGAAATGTTTACGAGACAGTTGGATGTTGCACTTAGGGAAAACGGTCTAGCGGTTGATAGGGCTGGGACAAAGGCTGGACTCGATGACCTTAAAGACAAACTATTCTAGGATTCTGTACTTCATCTGTTCTAATCCCCTTTGATATAATTACAGCTGTTTTCCCTCACCCCTACAGCTTTCTACCTATTTCTCAATGCATTCATTTCCCTCCTGCAAGTGCATAGTTAACATAAACATAGTTAACTTAAACTAGATCAGATTAGTAATGTAAAGTGATGGGTTTCTAGAATATTTCTAGCTAACCAAATATTCTCTTGACAAAAGACAGTAAGAATTTTACAGTTAACTTCAAGAGTAAAAGCAGTTAAACGTATCCTTTATCAGGCAAGACTGCACAGAAAGCCAACCCTATACCAGTTTACACTGCCCTCAGTACATAAGAAATTGAGCGTATTTGGATAAGATATACAACACAAGACAGGAAATATGGACGTATGTTTAGCAATTAAAAAAATATTAATCATGCAACAAAATAGAAACAGATTTAAATGACATATTACCTTGGATTGAAACTATTCCACACAGTGTACAAAGCCAATTTCCATTTGGAAAAAAATTAATAACATATTAAACACAACATATAGCCCAAAAATGGTTTCAAAATTTGTGTGAAGAGAAAGATAACCAGATATAAAACTCAATTTCATATACTTTAATTATACAAATAATAAAAGCAAATAATTAGGCTTCCCAAAACAGATGGTTTATACAGTCACATATCTAATCTTTACCCATAACTGAAAATACTTAAAATGCAGACAGAAGACTGATCTTCAATTACAATAAACCTGGTTTTGTCAGAATGTTTAAGCAATTTACTCAATTTTGTTACACTGTGAATGAGAGTTATAAAAATACCTATAGATAAAATCAACTGGAATATCATGTGTTCTAAACTAAGTGCATGTATGTCTCACACGGATAGTGTCTCAAATTAAATTTCATATAAGGGTGATCCACTCCATCCTCTGTGAAGCTGAGGATTTGACAACTCCAAGGTCAGTTGCTACTGCTTGTACCAAGTTCTCAATTTTGCAAAAACCTAATTCTACTTTAGATTTAGCAATTTTCACAAAGATAGTGATAGAAATGTAATTATTCCACCTGCATTAATTGAATTATGTGAGCTACAAAACCCAATCACATGCATTCAAAAAAGTCAAGAATTAATTTTCCTTAAGAGATGAGACTGGCAAATCAGCTTTTTGCCACCTTTGTAGCCTTGAGAACAGAGCTGGGATCCCATTCATTAGCCAAAGTAATACCAGTAATTTGTGAGATCCAACATAATTGCCCAGCCAAAGGCCAATCTGAAAAAATAAAGAGATCAAAGAGGGCTTGAGAGCCCTGACTCAGCAAGAGACAGATGGATCCAGAAAATGATTTGGAGACTAAAGAAGTTTTATTTCATCTTCCCCAGTCACAGGTGGTATACATATCCCAGATATGCAGAACACTGGTATTCTTCACATGTTCTAAATATTAAGTTACAAACTGATATGCTGATCAGTGTATTTGTCCAGATACACTTATCTAGCACATTAATGTTTCAGTTTGGGCTGCAGAAGAGAAAAAGAAATTAGTTTCTTAATTTCAAATGGACTAGTAAGATTTACAGGTAACTAATATGTAACATACTAGTGTATTTTTGTACATAAGATTTCCATTCTTGATTTAGAGACAAATATATTTAGAACTAAGCCTAAAACAAAGAAAAGCCTTGTTATGCAATACTCATGTAGCTGGGGGATAAAATTTGACTTTACAGTATACTGCAGTATCTAGAAATTTTAATACACTGATTATGCAGAACACAATTGACAGTATGCTGATTACTTGCAAAATGGTGTAAGCAAGTTTCATTTAAAAAAACCTTAAAATGTTGGTCTTCGTTGTTTGCCATATACACTATGCCTTATCAACTCTGAAGTAACACTGATCAGATAAAAAAAATCAGCATGATGCCTAATTCAAGCAATTGGACTTGATTTCCAATATAAAATGTAGATCATGCTATATGAAAAAAATCACATCCCCTTAAAATATTTTTAGTACATATTATACATGTAATGCTTTAGGGCCATCCAGGAACAAAGGACCATGAGCAACCATAAGTATGCAGGGTCTTTGGAAGTCCCTAAGGACAAGGAGGACTCAATTGCCACATATAGTTCCAGGCAAAACAGACAGACTACTCAACTTGGGGAAGAAAGAAAGAAAGAAAAAAATAATCCACCACCAACCAAAACCAAACAGAAAATAACATCAGGCAGTACCATTATGAAGAGCAGAAACACCCCTACAAGATCACCTTCTCCCCTTTCCTCCACTCTCCCTGGGCTCAGAGCTCTGGTCTTGGGGCTTCACCTCCTCCTCCTCCCCTAAATGGCTCAGCGAGACAGAGAATGGGGGTTTCAGTCAGTCTTTTTCTGATGGCTTTCCACTTGTCTCTCCTCAAGTCACATGGGCTCCTCACTGGTCCTCCCACAGCAGGGTACCTCACACACTGGGCAGCCCTGCACAGGCCACTCCAATGTGCATTATCTTCTGCAGCTCCTCTCCGCCTCCTGTGTGTGTCCATGGCCTGCAGGCTCTCCAGCACGGCCTGCACCATGGCTGCCTCCTCACACAGTCTCCTGCCCATCCGGGCACACTCAACCAGAGCTGCTCGTGATTATCAGCCCTACCAGTGCCCTCCATGAGTTGCAAGAGAACAGCCTATATTCTTGCTGTGGGCTGCAGGGCTGTCTCTATTCTGGTGGTCCTCCTTCCTTCCTCCTCCTCTGACTGTGGGGCCTGCATGGCCACTTCCAACTTGTACCCCTCCTCCACCTTCTCTTCCGCTGCAGGTTTACCTTTTTAAATCCTGATGGCAGAGCCACCAGATCAGCCCAGCCAGGCTGGAGGTGGGTACACCTCAGAGACAGTGGATGTTTCAAGAACTGCTTACTGGGACCAGCACTGCAGCTCTCTCCCCCAGTTACCAAGCAAAAAGTGGCTCCTCACAAACCCATGACAACACAGTATTTAAAGAAGTCATGTAGTGCATTCAAGAAATGTTCAGGTAAGTCCTTACATTTCAGATTCATGACACTTACTTGTAGGCTATGTAGCATGCAGATCACTACAGAATACACTAAGAGAAAGTATCAACATCTTCAATCTCTTGAGAAATATTAAACTCTATTAAATGGCCTCTAGCCCATGTATTTGGACAACTAGCAGATTTTTACTGAAGACTTGTAGAAGAAGTTACAATACCAGTAACTTATCCTTAATTAAAAGGATGACTTTTACTTGTGTAAGTGTATTAGTACATTCACCCTTTTCATAGGTAGTTTGCCTATACAAGAGCAGTTTAGATCAAAAAGAAAATAGTTTTCAAGGAAGCTTCTGTAACTTTTATTTCTTTACTGAAAATAAAAACCACAAACCACTAATATGGTATTTCATCAGCTGGGAAAGGTCTAAAGAAAACAGACCATGACTTCTGGAAAAATGAGTGTTGCCCTAAAAGAGGAAGTTAACAATAGTAAGGAAACCACCTGTTCATTGTTGTAAGTAACACAGTGCTATTCTTAATTAAAAGTGCTTCCACTGGATCATGTTCCCCCAAAAAGTTCAAAGTTAGTTTCTTAAGTAACCTAGATTCTTGTTATGTTGGAAGCACAGACAAGTAAATCTTACAACCTTCATCATCTCTCCTCTTATATTTCCTGTCAGGCAGTGCCAAAAAAAGTTTCCATCAAAATCAAAACAACAAAAAAAAAAAACCCTGCATTGGCCAGAGATTAGTAAAGCAATAATTCAGTAAGGGCAACGGCTGCATAGCACTTCTTAGCAGCTACTTATTTTGACACCTAGCCTTGAGGAGAGTCTCCCAAATTTACTCTGCATTCACATCCCTCCCTACAAAAGCTACCTGACTTAAGAGTTTTTGACAGTTTTATGCAAACAGAGTAAGATCAATTTCTCACTGTGCACTGAGTACAGGAAGTAAAAAGATTTTTCACACAAATTCATCTAAAAAGCACAGTAGTGAGATATTCCAAGATTATGCTCTCTACTTCATTTCTGTTTTGGAAATGGTGGCCACATCAAAAAAGCCAATTCCAGACTGATGAGTATTGAAGAATACACATATTCCTAGTTCCGTTTTTTTTTTGTTTGTTTGTTTCAAAATTTCATATACTCTGGTGAGTCTCTGAAGTTAGAAAGTCCTATAGAAATAACCATCATCATCGTCTTTGCAAATAGACATTCTCCACTCCATAACTCAAATAGTGGCATAAAGCTGGAAACCATCTACTGTTTCAGGATCAACTATTAGTCAGATACAACAAATGGAGATTTTGGGGCAGCAGCCAGTATAATGCACAACTTCTACAGGACAAGGCTGAGTGAGTCTTTCTCCCCTTTGCTTTCCGTTCTAAGGCTGAATATATAATTATCAGCCAAATACTTTTAATGCTGTTAAGTATACAATTTAGTCAACATCCAGGCTAGTAAGTTTATGAAGAATATTTATATGGGGAAATAAAAAGAGCATTACATCTGAAAACATAAGTACTTACTTCGAATTTGTCTCTTAATTTCCTTTGAAGAATCTAGCCAGTTCTGGAAAAAAAAAAAAAAAAGGTCACAATCAGCATTTAAAATCACATCAGAAGGGAGTAATTTCCTGTGGTGCAGTTAAAGTTTGCATTGCTCAAGCATCTGTTCTATTTTAAAATAATCCAAAGAATTCTAAAATTAATCTTGCAATTTGCTTACAAATATCCCCATCCATGCACATAAATGAAACTGTGTAATGACACTACCTTCATGGTTGTCTTATTGTTTTAGATTCTTCATGCTCTGTCATTTTAAGAAGTAGATAATCTTACAGTGGAGGTGGTCTATAAAAATCACATTTGTCAAATGATATTTTCTCTCAATCCTTTTATTGACAGGTGGAGACTTTTCAGGAACTGCTGTGTAATCTCTGCATGTCCGTGCTTACACACTCAGAGAGAGTTAAGATGATATTTCTCCGGAACTCCTGAGACTTACTATTCCCATTTTGTTTGCTTGGAAAAACCTACACAGACTTCATGCTTTTTTTCCTCATGTCCTCCAAAGCAAAAGATCTCTACAAACACATATTATTTAAACACTGAGACACTGGCAAGGTTCAAATCTAGATACTCAGCCCTACTTTAGGCAACACAAAAAACTGTTTTTCATATTTAGTTGTCTCACTATTAAATGTGTTTTATTCTCAATAGCATAAGCTTTTTTAGTAACCTGTGCAATCTATTAAATAGTAGATAGCATTTCAGTTACTGTTGGTGTGTGTTAAGAGAGGTTTTTTGTAACTGACTGTCCAAAAAACATTTTAGGAGGTAAGACTAAGAAATCAGCCACATACTCATGGGTAGCTCAGAAAATCCTGTTTAGTAATTTTATCCATTGAAGTCAGAAATGAGACTGAGAGACAAGAAACAGAGCCTTTTAACTGCAGTTACTAAGAATTTACTTTATACGGTGTTTAAACCTTTATTTCCCATAGCCAGAGCTACATGCACAAGCATATACATGGAAGAAACACACATGGATACAATCAGCCGACAGCACAATCTTAATCTGTATCACCTCTGCTGATAAAGGATGCAGTTTCTACAAGTATGACCCGAAATACTTTTACATGACTGCTGTAAATGACTTCGGTCCAAGTTGACTTCATCATAAATGCAGCATGTATATATTACACAAATATTGTTTACAAATTAAATGCAAAACCCACTGTTTATAATTTTTATGGATGAGATTTTAAAAAATTATTAATTTCACATTTCTTGCTTTAAGAAGTCTGTGAACAAGTTCACTATCTGTTGGAAAAGTCTTGACAGGGAAAGGCCTTGGAAGACAGCTGAAGAAGTCACCAAATAATTTTATCTGGGACTCACTTCAGCTACAGTTATCCTAGGCTTTCACAATGAAATTAATGCCAAAACAGTAGTGATACACAGCTATATTCTTCCAATTACAAAGATAACGAGTTAAATTTTAGTTGAAGTATGGAATAAAGTAAATATAGCATGGCACAACTACGGTAAAAAACTAGGATTCCTGAATATATGTTACTTTTAGTACTTATATTTAATCACTATAAATTAAAAAAAACAGCATAAAATAGAGATTATTTTTATACTAATTTTTATTTATTTATTATTTTTCATAGAAGTAAAGAGTTTATTTTCTGATTTTCCAAACCTGGAGTAAGCTTATTGAAAGCAGACTTTGCAACCAACTTTCATTACTGTTCTGTCAAATAAAATCAGATGCTTATATTCCAGGTACATGCATAATTACAGGGGTATGGTTTTTTGCATCTGTGCCTTTTGTTGTGGATAAGAGAAACCATCCTGAAACAGACCTCTTAATGCAAAATAGACAGGTTTGTCTTTCAAAACAACAAGCAAAGTGTAGGCACATTACTTTGCTCCAGTGGGCAGAAATCTATTTGTTGAATTTGTGAATGGTAACGTTATAGATGAGACAAAGTAATGAATTGTCAAAGAAAAGAGAAACATTCTCTACCAGTACAAAAGTATTTTGTACAAATTCAAAAAAGCAGCATTTCCAGAACATAAGAGTAGAGGCTTTCTAACACTTCTGCAGACCAATTACAGCATGAATGCAGCATTCATGAACTTTTTAGGGTGTAATGCAATGAAATCACTAACAAAACACTAATGAGACCAATAATGTTACCATTTGCAAAACAACAAAAGATATCATTAATGAGTAATTTGATCTAAATAGTTTTAAAATGTGTATTAAAGCTAACAACAAAAAAATCAGTTTGATTTGAAGACACAACAGCTCCCCAGCTGCACAGAACACCCATAGAAACAAAGTTAATGGGGCTCCTCCTCCAATGGTACCCCAACAGTGCAATAGAGAGCAGCTCTAATTCAAGAGTGTCTGGCATTCAGTTTCCACACCCTACAGCTGCTGTCGAGTTCAACAGCTGGCTCATAAATGGGTGGCTGTGAAGAGTGCACAAGAATGAGAAAAACACATCATTCAGTATTTAGTGCTGACTAGCCTGGAGGTCAGAGATTTGTGTCATTTTAATTTGAAGAGGAAACAGTCATAAGGGGAAAAAAAAAAGCATCATAAAGAACTGGTATTGAGATGAAAAAATAATTCAAACTTACTACAGACATGAACAAAAGAGAAGACCCTAAAACCAGTAAAAGTACCAAGTCCCCAAGCTTTCTTTGGAAGATGTTACTGAACACAACTGATCCACAATCCCACCCACCCCCTGCCATCTATGAATTCAATAAAAGCATAAGATGTTACCTGTTGGAGTTTTTTTTTAAAGATTACAAAAAAGTTGAGACACTTAAAAGTTCTAAGACAGAAGCTTGCATTAAAAATGTATCACAAATATTTAACATATTGAATAAAATGCAAAGAGTCTTCATGCATGTATTTTAAAAAATCCTTTTAATAATAAAAATGAGTGCTTCATTCTTACCAAGCACTTTCTTGTACACCTACACAATTTTAAACTTACTAGCATGAAAGAAATGATAGATGGGGAGAGGGAACTTTCTCAGCACAGAATCAGTAATTTTGCCACATTAAGGCACTGCAGTCCTTCAATTCTGCACACTCTTCACGTTTTCAGGACGTGTTTATACCAAAACCTCTGTAAACTTCCGAACACAACAGCAGTGGCTTTCGATTAGGTAACTTCAGTGACAACAGCAGTAAAAATAAGCAAGTCTATATAAATGTGCACACGTTACAGTACAGACTAACCCATAAAGACTGTAAGCACTTGGCCAAGGAACTGCCAAAGCCCACTTTTTCAAGTTCTCCTTTGAAAACCTGTGTATTCCCACTCACCTGGGTAATCCCAATTTAAAGCTGCTCGAGAGGCATAGTACCAAGCACAAAATAGCACTTTGGGTACAATCTTGAGCGTATGAGCCACTCAGACAGGAAATAACCAAAATAAGCCCTTCCTTCACTGTTATTAGCATTCAAAATTTTGTGGTTCTTGTGGTCCACCATTAATTAAGCCTAATCCTGCAACAGAATGTAGGAGGTGGGAAATGCAAATCTACTAGGGAAGACTCCTTTTCAAGTTCTCCAAATAACACCATGATTCTATAATGAAGACCAAATGCAGAAACTGTGTTTCTTCAGTCTTCATAACAAATTGGACCAGATTTCTCCAGAAGTTTTTAAATAAAAGCCTCCTGCTGTCCATAATTCAGGTGACAAGTGGTCTACTCTTCTTTTGAATAAAGTGCTACATTTAGCCTGGGCACATAAATGACTGAACCGCAGCGGCTTCATTATCCAGATATTTCTCAATTTATAGTAGCACCGCCATAGTCAATGGACAGGGAGCTCAATGACCCATTCAGGCTGAAAGGAATCTCTGGAGAGAACTGGTCCACCTGTGGTTCAAGGCAGAACCAGCTTTGAATTAGATCAGGCTCATATCCAGTCCTGTTTTTAGGATCATCAAGTATAAAGACACATGAAAAAAACAGATATCTCTTTAAAGGTGTGCTACTCTGTTCCTCCATTCACATGACTGAGGAACACCAAGAAATCTAAGCCTAACTAGAAGCACATTAAAAATACTTTTAAAAAGAAAAAGAAAGGTCTAACTCTACAGCAATCCAGACCTTCCTGCTTTACTTTCAGAAGCCAAAAGGTTTATATTCCATCTCCTACTATGTACTCAAGTAGGCTATTTTCTGGTATAGCTCAGGGATCCCAGGTATGTCATAAGACCTCTCTTCTCTTGCCAAAGATAGATCTGTTGTTTTATGTTATTTTGCTCTGTGTATACAGTATAAATTTTCAATAATAGTAGCACAAATAAATGGGCAACATGTGATAACAACAAATAAGATTATGATACCACTCAAAGTATCGACTGAGATGTTCTTCATTGTTACAGCAAAGTTCTCATTTCTAGAAGTGGTTACAAATCAAGAACAAAAAATAAAATATCCAAGTAAAAATACAGCAAGTACGGATACCTAATATAGAGGGATTGAGTACTTTGCTCAGTGCTGCCCAGAAAGCAGTAGTTATTTGCAGCAAAGCAAATAACTCTGGAAAACAACTGTACTTGAATGGAAGTTGTCAGCAATTCAGATTTATTCAAACCACTAAACTAAACTTCATTTCAAACAATAGTAGGATAAGAAAGATAATAGAAAAAAAGCAAAAGCTTCCAGACAAAGTATAACACTCATGTAATGATGATTCCTGTTACAAACACAGAGATGAAAGGAAATTTTTTTTTCCACTTCGGTTATTATTAGTCTGTTTTCTTTTCTGTTCTTTTCAACCACAGTTTCATCTTTAGTTCAACCACAAATCAACATCTGGCCCATAACTAACTGTAGACAGTTAGATGCTGGGAAAAGAGAAACTGGCATTTGATAATTAGTGGAATGTATAGCAGTAATTGATTTAATACTTTTCTCAGCTGAATAATCTAGATGTGCTCAATCATGCAACACATAAGCATGTGAAAAATAACAGTGAAGCTAAGTTGCCAAATTGTATTTAAGAGATCCTTTCAAGCATAGCCATATCAAAACACCATTCGTTTGTAAAATTAGCATCCAGTATTCATGATGGGCTATCTCCAGTTTCATCTGTACAAATGCCAGAATTTTCTTTAAGCTGAAAATTTACAAAAAAAGGAACTAAAAAAAGCCTAATAGTTGCAGACTTAAGAGGCAGGGCTTTCCTCATGTTCCTGTTCAAAGCATACACGAAAAAAGACAGTGAAATTGTTGGAAAGTCAGGTAGATGATTTTTTTTTTTTAATTATTTACCACACAAAGTTTCTTGGTTTTAATTTAAAAGTTTTCAGAAATCTTGGGAGTTGTGAGACTATTAAGGCAAAGATATTAGTTGAAATTTCCTATCTTCAGTTGCAGGTGATGGCATACTGCTTTTATTATACTATTTTACTGTTATACTATAAAGCCTAGCAGTTATTCCCTTAGTTTCTCAAAAATGCAGCTATTTTAAATATTCCCCCACTCTAAATAATAAATTGTCACTTTGTTAGGTATCAACATATACATCAATATATTCCATGTTTTAAGTTTACAGCAGACTAGAATTGACATTTAGCAACAGTTTACTCCAGAGTTTGTAGTGGGCTCAAATATTAGTTTATTCAAATGTTTGTATTTAATACTATGTACCTCACTGAACCATTCAAGTCGGTAGCAATGTAAAAAAAAAAAAAACCAAAAAAAAAAAACCGCAAACAAAACCCTTCACAGACTTACTTTCTGTTCTGAATTCTCATAGAACAACAGCCCAAAGTAGTCCTTTTCCAGTAAATTGAGATGTTCGCACACTTTGTCAAACAGCACTTGGCCTTTAGCTCTTTTCTGAGAAAAAAAAAAGCAAACAAACAAACAAGGAAATCAGTAATTCAGTAAAATTCTTAATTACAGACACTGTTATTTGATAGCATTAGTCTGGAAAATTTAAAATATCCACAAAATAGATTATAAAGCTGTAGCTTTCTTGCAATACTGTTCACCAAATTTTGAAAGCTATATATACCACTAACAAAAATAAGACTTCTCATACTTTTAAACTCATAAGCAAAATTGACTTAAATGTACAAAAAAATATTAAATACTTAAGTTGATGTAAATATTTTGCACCGTTAAGCATCAGTAAATAACAGTTATTTTTCTCCTGGCTCCTTATTTCTAAATACTGGAAGACTTCTTCATAGAAGCCAACTATTTCTATATTATTATCTCCTAAAAATTAGTATACTTCCTACAGTGTTTATTTCTGTATTTATTTGGCATACATATAAATTACTTTTGCGCATCATGTGAGAGGAACTCCCAAGAAAAATAAAGCATATTCTCATTTTTCAGAGACAAAAATAACAAGATCACTAAAGTCACTGATGAGATCAGTGAAGTAGCGTAAATGTAAACAAAACACAAGAAACAACATCTAACTCTCTACACTGTAGAACTTTTGAGGGACAGAAAGTAAGAAATGAGAGCTGCTTTTTGTACGTAGATTTATGAACTCTGTCAGTATCCAGCACATTAATTAGATACTCAAAAATGAAAATCAGTCTTAGAGAAGTTCGTTCTTCCTAAAAGTAATATTTATGGAAGTCTGTTACAAAAACAACAACAACAAAATAAAGACCACATTTGTAATTGGAGGTTAGTTTCAATATCATAGTCTGCCACTTTATAATAGTAATTGAAGACTGATAATCATTTTAATGTACTCGAAAAAGGCTGCTTGCTGTAGTTCAGTATTACTACAGCTTAGGCAAACAGTAATTACTTCTGAAGTTTTACCTTGTACCTAGAAACAAGAAGGTAAACAAGGGCATCTATCTCCCTAGAGCTGGTAAAGAAAATCAGGCCCAGACCTTACTTCTGTGCACTAGGTTTTAGGGAAAAGACGTGTGGTACCGGAGGAAGCAGCTGATAGGAGGTAAAATTTTAGAGTAGATGGCTTGCAACACTTACTCAGGGATGAGGAAGATGAGAATTTCTTTCCACAGTTAAAATTTGAACATGAATGGCATGCAGCCTCCTGTTTGAACTGACTTTTCTTCTGCTATTTGTGGCATTTATCAATGAGGTCACAACATGGCATTTTCAGAGGTCTGGCAGCTTAAAGGAATGTTTGCATTTGCTTATCCTACAGATTTCAGCAGATGCCATACACCACTGCAATTCCACAGAACTGCTGTCAACTACCCCTGTGTAGGCCCTCATGACACTGCAGTCATTGTACCCCCACAGACAGTGGCAGAGCTCTCACAGTATGCCCCAGCTCAGCAGTTGCCTGTAGCTCAGCTCCATGGAACAAAACATTAAGGCTAGGAGAAGAGAGAAGGGGGAGAAAACAAGGCATGTACGAGCAAATAGAGAAGGCACTGAGAGTTTATTCCCCAAGAAATGAAAGTCTATTTACTCAGGATTGTGGTGTTCTGCAGACCTTAGTCAGGAAGATCAGAAAATTTTCAAATAAGCAAACATAAAATGAAGACATTTAGTAGCACAAGAATCACAGCAAGGCAGTGGAACTTCGAAGTCAGAGTCACTTTTCAAATGAGCGGATGGGAATCTTAAAACTGTTTGGTACTTTCAAAATCTTAATCTTCCGAAAGAGAGATGATTATTTCTCTTAAGAGTCTGAAGTAACCACTTAGTTTTCTTGACAGCCTCATCCATATCTTAATAAAATAAAAAATCAGGAATATAGAGAAGCATTAAAATGAAAGCAGGAGAAAGTGTAAGGCAAACAAGGCTTTGAAGAATCTTAGCCTGTTTAGATGCGTGTAATAGATAAAATTTTTCTCACAAAATCATTGTGCATGTCAGCAATTACACTTTGCAAAGGCAAGGTCCAAGTATATATATTTCAGTAAAGGAAATCTACAGAGTAGTGCTATTTTAAGTTCATATCTGGAGTTAGTTGCTAATTACATAGCTTTTAATAAAGTTCATAAACTAAAAACCACAGTTAATATCAAGTCTTTGAAATACAGAAATACAAAGCAGGCAAATTTAAAGGAAATATATTGCAACTATGACAGTAAAATTTGCATAGCTTCTTAGGACAGCACAGCCAACACAGAATTTGGAAACACTAGCAGTGTCCACTGTATCATTAAAGATCTTTTTTAGGCTTACAGCTCTTCCATATAAAGAAAAACACCACCATATCATGGAGGCCAAGTTACTTTACTTTCTAGACAGTAGCACAGAGTAGCTAAGCATGAGGAAGTAACACTTATAGAGCTCTGCTGTACATTCAAAAGTATAAGAACCCTTTCAGTATTAGTAAACAGACTCACTATAAAATCCTACTTGTAAAATTAAAAGACCTTTTATTTAAAAAAAAAGTGATAGCATTTTTAAAATCTGCAGAAGTACTCAATTTACAAAGTCAAACTTCTCAAGCGCAATTTCTTGGTAACCCCTTTAGGCTTGTCCTCTGGGGACAAGCACTACTACGATATTTAAACTGTATGATAACATATAATTTTTCTAGAAAGCCTCATGCTCTTAGAAGAGTGTCTCTAAACAAGAACTGAATTTACATGGAGAAGAAAACTGTTGCGATCCAGTCATTTCAGAAGTTAGAAACCAGGTAACAGAAGAGCAAGGAACCCTTAAGAAGGTAGCATCATGGTGTATATGGTTTAATGTTGCTTTTTAAAGTGTATTTGATTTCTTTTTCTGCCAAGTGGCTAAGGTGTCAAGTGATAGTCACAACCAACATGTAAGATGAAAAATGTATGTATAGATATTAATTTATTTAGAGGTACACACACATGTATATAGTACACCAAACATCAGCACTGAAAACAAGGAAATCGCCTTATTCCAGATTCTAATGCTGAAATTGCAGTAACAGCCTAAGTCCACATCCAGCCCCCACAAGAAAGGGAGCATATTCAATCTAGCCATACAAAGAGCCTGAGAAGTGAGGACAGGCTCACAAAACCAGCAGTTTAAAATACCACAGTCCTCAGAACAGCAGTATTCAGTATTGTCCCCAAATTATGCTTTTTTTTCAAGTATGAACATAGACTAAGGTTATTTCAGTACTGATTCCAAGCCTGTGCCTACATATAATAGATACCACCTCAATATGGCCACTTCATAAAAGCCAGAGATAACAAGATTTCTGTCCTCCACCTCCTTCTCACAAGAAGAGCAACCAACAGCAAAGTCATTGCAGCAGATAAACAGAACGGAAGTGTCTATGCAGTTGGGAATTGAAATAGGATATTATGGATCTGTTTGGCTACAAAAGAATTGCCAGCTACAAATGCAATATAAACACTAGTGATGTTCCTCATGGTTATTAGTTCTGTTCAATATTTTCATCAATGATCTGGATGCATGAGTTGAATGAACCATCAGTAAGTTTGCTGATGATACCAAACCAGGAGGTGCTGTTGGTTCTCTCAAAGGACAAGAGACTTTGCAGATGGATCCAGACAGACTGAAGCATCAAGCAATCAACAGCAGCATGAAATTTTACAGACAAGTGACAGATTCTGCGTTTTGGACAGAATAACACTGGACAGAAGTAAAAACTGGGAGAGGACTGGCTGGAAAATATCCCTGCAGAAAGGAATCTGGAGGTGCTGGTCAGCACTACGCTCAACGCGAGTCAGGAGTATGCCCTGACAGCCAAGAAGGCAAACAGTAGTCTGGCGTACATCAAACAGAAGAACCAAGTCATCAAAAGAGGTAAGGCCTGCTGTATTCAGCATTGGCATGGCCTCACCTTGAATACTGTTTGCAGTTCTGGGCACCACAACTTAAGGAAGATGTAAAAGTCCTTGAAGGAGTCTGAAGGAGGGCCACAAAGCTGGTGAAAGCATATCTTACGAGGAACAACTAAGGTCTCTCTAGTTTGGCAAAAAGGAGACTGAGGAGTGAACTAACTGCTCTCTGCAGCTTCTGAAGGAAGAGGGAGGTAGTGACCTCTTCTCCTTAGGGTAGCAAAAGGATGTGGGGCAACAGCAGCACCAGAGGAGGTCTAGACTAGACATTAGGAAGCATTCTTTACCAAGAGGGTAGTCAGTGTTCTATGGCTGTCAACAATTTAAGAAGCATTTGAAAAATGGCCTTAAAAACACGCTTTAACTTTTGGCGCGCCCTGAACTGTTCAGGCAGTTGCACTAGTATTCTATTCTTATTACTTCTTCTCCTTTTCCCTAGCAGGACACGCTGAGGAAACATCTGATGATGTTTCTTCCCAGCCCTGCACTATCGGAAAAGATTGAATGGATAATCACATCCCCAGCCTAAGCATTCATTCTGTCCCTTTCAGGGAATGAGGCATGTATCTTCTGATGGGGGTGAGCACTGGATCATCAAGACAATTTAGCCACCTGAACAGTTTTGAAAAAAAGTCTCTGAAGTACATTTTTTTGAAAGTCTTCTGTGTTCATCCAGAATGGCATAAAACCACATAACTGACACAAGCAAGGCTCAAAACTCAACTCCTCAGTTTGAAGCAGGCCATGCTCCTGAACTAAAGGGTTTCAAACCTTTTTGAGGAAAGCAATATCTGTTATTTCCTCATGTTTTTTTTTAATTTTTATTTTCCTCTTTGTATTCATTTTTTTAAATGTCTACAACCTTTTCCTTGGAAAAAACAGAACAAGGCAAAGGAGCCTGAGAACAACAGTACTCCATTAGAACAAAGGTCCATTTAGTCCAGTACTTAGTCTCCAAAGTAGACAACCATAAATGTCCAAAGCACAGTGAGCACATGCACAGAGCAAGTCTACTTCTTCCAGGGTCCTGGCAGCGCTCATAAATCTAAAAGGCTGGGAGTGGCCTCCCCTGCAATGCCCATCCACAGCATCTCCTGCTAAATGCCATGGGGACATGGCTGGCTGAGCCTAAGGCCTCCAGTCCCTGCCTGAGCAACTGTGTAGGGTATCTTATCCCATATTCTGTCTCCTGAATGGACGTGGGACCCACAATGTAGACACATGGTCTCCTGAGACCTTGGCCACACCTTGTCACATATAACATAGCATAACCATTCTATTCCCTGTGCCCATCCTTAGTTGAAAAATTATGAGACTTATTTGCCTGAAATGCCAGCGGTTTCGCATCTCCAAAATCACTTTCGAGGATATGTATGATGTTGTTCCCTCTTGAAACCTCCATTTTATTTTACTTTTCTAAATCTATTTAAGAGCTCATGCTCAGAAGCATTAATACAATGCACATGTGTAGTCAGGAGCAAGCTGATGCATTTGTCAGTTCAGCTTAAAAAAAATAAATCACTTGCAGCCTGGCAAAGGCAAGCACAGAAAGTAAAAGCAAGTGTGTAACAGCACTGAAGACCAGTTGGAGGCCTGTGGCTCGTGAGGTTCCACAAGGGTTGGTTCTGAGGTCAGTCTTGTCTTACTCAGTTCAAGAAGGACAGAGAGCTGCTGGAAAGAGTTCAGCACAGGGTCACCAAGGTGAAGGCAGTGGAGCATCTCCCTTATGATGAAAGGCTGAGGGAGCTGGGGCTCTGTAGCTTGGAGGACACTGAGGAGTAATCTCATTAATGTTTACAAATACATAAAGGGCAGGTGTAAGGAGGATGGAGCCAAGGCTGCTCTCAGTGATGTTCAATGGCAGGACAAGGGGCAGTGGATACAAGCTGGAATAGAAGAGGTTCCAAAGAAATACAAGGAAGAATTTCTTCACTGTGGGGGTGATGGAGCACTGGAACAGGCTGCCCAGATGGGTTATTGATTCTCTTTCTCTGGAGACATTCAAAACCCATCTGGACAAGTTCCTGTGTGTCCTACTCTAGGTGGTCCTGCTCTGGCAGAGGGATTGGACCAGATGATGTTTCAAGGTCCCTTCCAACACTTAAGATACTGTGATTTGGATGAAGGAACAGAATGTTCCCTCAGCAAGTTTGCAGGTGATACCAAACTGGGAGGACCAGCTGAATTACCAGAAGGTTGTGCTGCCATTCAGCAGGATCTCAATCAGCTTGAGTGTTGGGCAGAGAGGAACCTCATAAGGATCAGCAAGAACAAGTGCAGAGTTCTGCACCTGGGAAGGAACAACCTCATGCACCAGTACAGGTTGGGGAACTGACCTGGAGAGCAGCTCTGCAATCAGGACATAGGAGTCCTGATTGATAACTAACTGAACATGAGCCAGCAATGTGCCCTTGTAGCCAATAGCATCCTGGGATGAATCAAGAAGAGTGCGGCCAGCAGGTTGAGGGAGGTTCTCCTCCCCCTCTACTCTGCTCTAGTGAGGCATCATCTGGAGTCCTGTGTCCAGTTCTGGGCTCCTCAGCTCAAGAAGAATAGGGAACTTCTAGAGAGAGGCCAGAAGAGGGCTACCAAGATGATCGGGGGACTGGAACATCTCTCTTGTGATGCAAGGCTGCAGGACCTGGAGCTGTTTAGCTTAAGATGATTGAGAAGAGATCTTTATCATTTTTTTCTGTAATGCCCAGTGACAGGACAAGGGGTAACGGGCATAAGCTGGAACATGAGAAGTTCCACTGAACACAAGGGTAAACTTCCTTTCCTGTAAGGGTGAGGGCTGCCCAGGGAAGGTGTGGAGTCTCCTCCGAAGGTTTTCAAAACCTACCTCGATGTATTCCTGTGTGACCTGATCAAGGTGAACATGCTTTAGCAGGGAAGTTGGACTCAATCTCCAGAGGTCCTTTCCAGCCCCCACCATTCTGTGATTTTTCTGAATAAAGGCCAAACAGCCTGTTTCCTGAGGAACAAGAACTTGAAGAATGATGATTGGTACCCATCACATATATCTTTTCCTTTTTTTGTATGTATGAGTGGTACCCTGTAGTATTTTCCAAGTATGACACATATAAGTGACAAGCATAATTTCTAGCTTAAAAAAAAGACTCCACTGTGATTCTTGCACAATGATGCATGAAAAGCACTGTTGTGCTTGCTCTATACTTGTATTGCATGCAGAAAAACCTGAAAAGAAGCACCTGATGCTGCAGCAAGCCTTAAGTCCTTCCAAGCATAGGCTCTGTTGCACAAGCAAGAACACTTAGGGAAATGGAACCAAGGGAGTACCAGAGTTTGCTCTGCCTACAAAACGGCAAAGAGAAGTGACACTTTGGAGATATAAGAGTGGCAGGCAAGACCCAAGCCAAAATAGGAAGACCTGGCAATGCTGCTGAGGAAGGCAAAAATAGTAACCCTGGAGTCTGTTGCCAGCCCAATCTAAAGGAAAAGAGCCTTGTTCCCCTCATCTGCAGGGCACAATGTTTTAGCAGCAGGCAGTAACCAGCACCTCCCCCTCTGCCTAGCATCCTTCAGAGAAAGGCCATTCAGGTGCTGTCCCTGAAGCACTCCTGGTACCCAAGAGGACCAAGGGACTCTCTCTGCCCTTGCTGGTCATGCTTCAGGCACAGCTGCTGGGCATCTCCAATGCACCCTCTGTCATTTGGCTCCCAAGGACCAACCTCATGCTGTTGCTTTTCTCTCAAGGCATAGCAGAAGCCAATCCTGCAGCCCAGAGATCACCCGTATTAGCTATCCCCTCTCTGTGTCAGAGCTTACATTCATCACTGCCATACAGTGAAGAGGACTAGAGACTTTATTTGGCTAGACACAAACCCTTCTCTTGGGGCATAAGGGGGGCAGATTTTGGAAGCTGCAGCCTGGAGGAAAAGCAGTGTAACCAGAGCAATATTGGGGTGGACAGCCAACAGATTGCTGTGGAACTCAACACAGGCTTCAAAAAAAAAAAAAACTGACCAGAAGTTACACTGATGTGGTGGAAAGGTTGGTCATTTTCACACCTAGAATATTTGGATCGATGCTAAAAGCACAGCAAGGTGAATTATGATCTTCCAAATGGTAAAAAATAGCCCATTGCTGCCATCACCATGACATCCACTTCTCCCACTGAAACCAAGCAGCACAACTAACTCTGTTTAATACAGGACACAAAGATCACTTTAGCCACTGGGCTAAAATTTTCAGACCTCATTTGTGACTAACCTTTCTGATAGTTATTTGTCTACTTCAATTTGTGGGAAGATGTTTAGGTCTTACGCTGGCAAATCTTCTTCCTTCGGGATTTATTATTTGGAGTACTGAAAGGTAAGGGAGTTACTATTTTTGTCATTTTGTATGTTGTATCAGAATTGGTATGTACACTCAGACTATGTAAATATGAGCATTTATATCATATTGTCATGGTTTTGTGTGGAGCTGTTTCTGGTAATGGGGAAGGGGCTATAAAGTTGGCTTCTGTAAGAGGCTGCATGAAACTCTCCCCAGCTTGGAGTCAGACCCACTTCTGGGGCTGAGCCAACTGGGCACCTCCATGATCACTTTTAAGGAGAAGAAGCTGGAAGAGGAGAGTTATTCCAGTTCCTCCTTCTTGTTCTTCCTTCTCTTCCAGCTGATGGTGGTGCAAGGAGTCGGAAGAGAGAGAGAGAGAAGAGACTATGCAGACTCCAAGGTCAGCAAGAGAAGAGAGGAAGTAATGTGCTGGAGAAGAAATTCCCCTGCATCCTGCAGAGAAGACTCATAAAACAGAGATTTGTTTGCAATTCATAAAAGACCCCACATGCCAGGGGCAGTGACTATGGCCAGAGGAGACCATGTGATGGACCCTGTATTTGCAGAAGAGACAGCTGCTGGGAAGAACACACACCAGAGAAGTTCGTTAAGGATTGTGTCCCAGTGGAGAGATCCTGTATCGGAGCAGGGGAAGAATGCCAGGAGTCATCCTCACCTGAGAAGAGAGAATCAGCAGAGCCCATCTGTGAGAAACTGACCACATCCCCCATTCCTTGCCCTCCTGAGCTGGTTAGAGGGGAGGAGGTAGAGATATTGGGAGCAGTGAGGTGGGCCCAGGAAGAAAGAAGGGATGGGGCAGGGAGATCTTAAAGTGCTGGTTGTAATTTTCTCATCATCCCGCTCTGGTTTTCCTTTTTTTGTTCTGTTCTGTTTCTTGTAGGTTAATAGAATAAACCTTCCTTACCACTCTAAGTCGAGTACTGGAGTCTGTTTTGCCTGGAACTGTAATTGGCAGCAAGTCGTCCCTGACCTTGTCTTGATCCACAACCTCCTTGGCTATCTTTTTTTCCCTCCTGTCTTGCTGAGGTCTCCATCCTAAGGAGGGTGGTGGTGGATGGGGGGCAGTGACCAAGAGACTGTTGTGTTTCATTGCTGGTTGTGCAAAACCCTGACACATACACATTTCGTTTGATTGTGGTAATGCCTAAGGTGAAAGAAAGGGTTTCGCTTCCCTCTGCATGAGCTCTACAGAGATTTAGAGGGTACCTTTTGACTTTGAGATGACTTCACACGTGAATATTATTTTCAGAGGTGTCTGTTGACTATGGACAGATATTTTATAAAATGTGTTAAATTTGATGTCATGCCTGTATTTTTTCTTCTGGATAAAAAGATGTTATACTTCAAACAGACAACTTAGGTTTATTCCAACACTAGTCTACACATCTGAGCAATCAGGAAAGAAAGATTTGCATCAAAACTCAACTACAATTAAACACTTGTTCCATACCAAATTCATTTAGACTTCTCTTAATCCAGAGCTAAAAAACTGATCTTAGTTGTACATTAAGCAAACTTAATTTTACTTTGTATTAGGAAACTACAAATAACCATAGTCAACTCCAATATATTTCACTTGTTCATTCGTGCATAAAATACAGTCAATTCTGGGCATCCTTTAAATGTCTTTTGTTTTAAGTATTTAATTAGATTGCTGACTGAATGCAGTAAACAAACCCAACTGGATCTTCATTTATTTCTAACTAATGATCATCATGCAGTTAGGACTTCATTTGTTTAAAACATTATCGCCCACTAAAACCCAGATTCTATTTAAAGCAGAAAATCTGAACAAGTCTTTGTTGCAGATCCCGAAGTTAATGGTGAAATTTCCTCTCAACTACCTAAGAAACTATAAAACAGTAATAGAGAATAGAGAAAACAGTAGAGAAATAGAGAAAACAGTAAAGTTGATTTGTCCCTCCTGCCACTAGCAGGAGGCACGTGTAGCTCAAAGATTTTTAAGTTACAGCTGCTCCCACAGATGTTAATTATCAAGAAAGGAGTCAAAAATTATGTGACTTGCACTGTGCTAAAAAAATTTTTAATTACTACTAGAAAACATCTCAAGTATTCCATCTGTCTGTTCACTCAAGCTATTAAAACTCAACTGCCATTACAACTCACAAATATTACGCTATTGAATCATGAACCTAAGTTATTTTATCCTTCAACACAGTTCTGTCATTTCAATTAAGCACAAAGATTCAGTGATGTATATTTTTTTGGCAAATGCCACTCAATATATTTCATCCTCAAATACTTTGACAAAGTGTCTTTGATTTACATACATGTTATCCCTGTAAATGAAATGAACTCTCTTTAAAGAAAACATTAAAAGGTAAAGTTTCGAACAGTTCACAGCCTGTGAAATTTGTTTTAAGTTACACTCCTCCAGAACTATTCAAACAATAGTTTATCTCTCTTTCCTCTTCCAGGCATTCACACATTACTCTGAAAAGTCTGAGGTTACATGGACATACATCTAAGAGTTCTAACACTTTTAATGTTAAAATATATTAATTGTTCATGCCCTATGTATCTTCTTTAGTAGAATACTTCCATGCAACATTATTTCATGATATATTTCAGAAGATTCCTACAGGTAAATGGCTTTGAGTATTTTTACTTTAATGCTATAAAACACAGGAAAATCTATTTTGTTAATACAGAATCTGTAGAGTTAAAGAACTTCACACATTTTATAATGAAAGTTAAAAGGTTTAAATAGAACATTTCAATAGAGATTATTTTGCTTCCTTGTGAAGCTTTCCAGATACCCAAAAGCAAAGCAAGTTGCTGATATCAAAGTAATGCTAATTCACTTAAAAAGTTTTTAATTCCTCAGGGCAAGTAGCCAAGATACAGAGTAATCATTCACAGACTACAGAGACATACTTTTATCAACTATCCAAGATACCAATGCATAGAAACTGATGGTAGAATTGACTAGAGAACATTTCTGGGGAAAAAAACCCAAAAACTCCAAAGACTACAAAACACTACAACTAATAATTTTAAATTCCATTAAACTGAGGAATAGATTTCACCTGGTACAAGGCTTAGCTTCATTATACTGACATGTCATGGACTTTTCTGGACAACAGTAGAGTACTCTAAATTGTGTATCCACATTACCATTCAGTCAAGATAAGGACTATAAACTAGGTCCTTAACATTTGCATCAACTAAAGTAAATCAATAGAAGTACAAAGATAAATAAGAAAAAACCTGAAGGAAGTCACCACAAAAGAAGCTGAACTATCTGCTTAAACAGTTCTGTAGAAAAAGAATTATTGACTTAAAGTTCACACTGGCAAGTTGACAACAGTCAGAAGACCTATGAAGGCAAAATAAAGAATTCTAAGAGCGATAGAACAGATTACTCTCAGAGATGATAAATTAATTTACAAAGTAATTCTCAAAAACCTAAATGTATCTGAGATGTGCTTTATGTTGGAAGCCAAACATCAATCATGTCAGATATGCCCTGGGCAATGGGAAAGACATGCAAAAACAAGTGGAAGAAATTCAATTGACAAACAACACAAGGTGGCTGCAAAAAAAAGAACCTAAAGTAATTATCAATATACAAAGCACACAAATGGCAAAGAAACAAGGGTACAAATGTACTCTTTAGTAACATTTGATGACAAATTCTGAAACTATGAAAGAATAGCGTTCAATTATGGTAAGGTGTCTATACCACAGTAAAAACATACCTATTGGGAATGAGTTAATTGGGTTTTCCCCCCCCTCCAAACAATTTCATATATAAGCTCACTATCTTAGTATGTTAAAGTTACATTTTCCTGAGCATCTCCTACCAGTTACTACTCTGTGGCACTTAGCAACAAATGACACAAAACGACAGAGGAAAGACACACACGGGAATTAGCTTTCAGAAATATTCTGTCACAGAAACCAAGTTTTGTTTACTTTAAAATGTCTCTCAATCCATTCTACATATCACATATAAATACACTTTTTTTTCCAAAAAGTGTTTTGATTCAATAAAAACTCCAAGAAAATGTCATTATGAACAAGTCACATCATTTTAAACTATGTCAACTTGTAATAAATCCCAGTTTTGTTCATATAGTTTGCCACTGCACCTAATCCATTCAAAACAAACTCAAAATAACTCCAGCTAGAACAAATTGCACCTCTATACAAATTTTGTACCAATATAACTAAATTATATAATTGCATTGCAATTTGTGCTGAAGTTTTGTGGTTTCTGGTTTTTAGATAGTGCACAGTATATTCAGAGTTCCTTATAAAAATTTGCTCCTTCTAAAAATTCAACTGCTTTCTGAAGTTTCCTGACAAAAAGAAACCTAAACCAAAATAAATGTAGAGTGGTAGGATATAGAATTCCCTTATGTAAAACCTACTTCTATCCCTTCCCTCTTCAGCTGACAAAAATATAGTATTAATCCTTGCTTAAAACAAATAGCGACTAAAAGCCCTACAGCACTCCTATTTATCCTTTAGATACAGGATAAAGTTTTATATTGGTATTTCACAATACACTTGTGAAAATCTGACCAAACCAAATGCCAGAACATCCTCACGTTTATTGATCAGCTAAAAGAACAAAACAAAACAAAAAAGAATAGAAGAGCTAGCAAGACACCACAGCTACTTACTGTCCCTGTCCATACTGGTGACAGACATACTGCATTTTCACCTCAGCAAATCATTTGTCTTTTATAACAGCCCTTGAATGTCAATCTGACTAATTATGTTGGGATATGCAAGGAAAAAGGGAATCACATGAATTATCTGTGGATAAAACTTTATTTTCTCCCCAAAAGTAATGCTACTATATGTTAAAATGTAGCTTTGTATTTAAACATTAAGTGCAGA
The DNA here is from genome assembly GCA_013401255.1 of Urocolius indicus. NCBI lineage: Eukaryota > Metazoa > Chordata > Aves > Coliiformes > Coliidae > Urocolius > Urocolius indicus. The sequence goes on from WBNH01010604.1 coordinate 141,837, forward strand.
ACTTTTACCCTAAAGCAGCTTAACAAGGCTGTGAAATAAACGTCCACTTCTGGCTTAATCTGTGGATAGACTAGCAGTCAGCTTTTTCTTCAGAGAAGAACTGACATCTTCTCAGAAATGGTTACCTAAGATGTCATGTGCAAGCAGCGGCAACCGCTTGAAAACACAGAATATTGAACTGTGTGCAGCAAAAATGGTAACTCAGAATGGCGAACACTTCAGTATCAAACATCATCTCTGAAGAACAAACTCTGCAATTCATCATTATTTAATGGTAATAATAAAAAAAGTTGAAATAAGTTACAGCAGTCAAACATGTGCTACCAGAGGCATAAAGGAGACTCATACAGCAAGCAACACAGCTGATCATGACAGAGCCCTTCAAGATGCAACAGGCTCAAGAAAGAATTCCCAGAGTTCCTGAGCTTCTTTATTAAGCTCTCCAAGCGATAATATCAAGAAACTATGATAGAAACCTTAAAAAAGGATGCAGAACATATTCAGACAACTTCTGAGTCTCTAGTAGCACCAAATGAAAAAAAAAAAAAAAAAATAGAGAGACTTGTAGTAGTTGTGTGCAAACTGGACCTGGAGCTGCCAGGAAATTTATTTTTCCACCCTCCTCTACTTATCACAGCTATTATGCTTACTACAGCTGTCCTATCACTCCCTCTTCCAAACTTAACCAGGTGCATAAAGAAGGTGCATAAAGAACAACAGAAGTACAGCAATTGTGTAGAAATCAGATAAAGCTATAGATCCAGTGAATTGCATAAAAGTTGCTCTGGGAAATATATTTCTTCCTACAGTATGAGTGACCACTATTGGTTGTGGTCATTAAGGTAAGGTTCAGCCCTCTGCAAAGAAAAAAAAAAGATCTAAAATACAACTTCCCCCTGCTCTTGCTAAAGGATGACATAAGAGAAGCAATGCCCACCATTAAGCTGAGAACACTGCTTTTCCTCAGATCGTCTTTCAGAATAGCTCAACACTTTCACTTTTTTCATGGTTCCAAAATAAATTAGCAGTTATAAAGAAAAACTATGATGTTGTCCATTCAAATACAACAGAAAAATGCATGGACAAGCTATTCAGTGGGATGACAGGGCTTTAAAAAATGTGCTTAAAATCAAGTAAGTGCAATACAAGTTTATATTGTTCTTGATTCCTTTTTTTAATCCAAGAATCCTCATGTTAACATCTTTCATGAAACGGACTTTCTAGGTAATGTCATTCAGAGAAACAAAATAGATTGTTACTATGCCACGTTGTCCCAATAATTAATTTTTTGCTTCTGTTCTTACAGTAAACTTTTACAAATAATAAGACTCATTTCTTGCCAACTAGATTCACTGAATCATAGAATAGCAGGGTTGGAAGGGACCTTTAGAGACTTGAGATATTGCAGAACACAATTCCAGTTCTAAATGCAAAATAGTATCTTTTAAAATTTGTGGTATGCCACAACTTCATTTAAGACTCAGTTTTGGATGAGAAAAAAAGCACAGGAAAATAAAATTCATGTAGCATTTGATCAGAGATGCCATTCAGATTTAAGCATCCTGATTTAAGTAAAGAATCAAAACCAGAACTCTAAGGTTATAAAACAATCTGTGCCAATTTTTGTTTTATATTTAACTTATATACATATATATTTCTCCATATATATTGGTTAGAATACAGACATAAAAGCACTTCAAGAACTTTAAGTGACAAGATTCCTACACATCTAGACCATAAGTACGCACAGCTGTACATAATGTGTTCTGGAAAGCAAAAGTAGTATATTTTCCATAGTTTTTATTATATTTTTTTTCTTCTGAAACACAGCTTAAAGTCTTCATTATTGCTTTTTACAGTCAAATTGGGTTACTGTTAAGTAGTCTACATTGGACACTGTCAGGGAGAGATCCCTGTGAAGCTACTTGACTGCTAAAACTTTCCAGCTTTAACATCAAGAACAAGGATTATTTAACTAATGGAGCCTTCAGAAAGTTAGTATTACTAATAATTATACAACAATTAAAATTTCAGCAAACTGCAGCAAAACATTCCCAAGGACCGTTTCATATTGATACACAAAAAATAAGAATTTCTTAGGTGAATGGTTTTATGAAAAGAACAGGTTTGAAGCAAGTTGTAGGAATGTATCAAATAAGACTTAAGCTGTGTTGAAACTTCTGAAAGTCTTGGGTAGCTTTTTTTTTTAGTCTTCTCTAACTACTAGTTTCACAAGATCTCGAAGCACAGGAAAGCAGTAACCATTCAGTATTATATTGAAGTACACAAAAGGACTTGTACAAAATAATCAATTAAACTACTATGAAGCCTAATGAAACCCACAACCTATCAGTGTAGGAAGTGACAGACAGTGGAAAATGAAACTGCACGAGATGACAAATAGTTCCAAGCAGAAGGTCTCTACTACTACATGAGTTGTAATGTGTCCACTAAGGGAACAATTTCTAGTTAAAACCATCCCAGACTTTCAGAAAGAAGGCCTGAAGAATTCATGCAGTTTATAATACTCAGTGTTGCATCTTCACTGACAAAAGTGATGACAATTGAACTTTGATAGAGAACAGCTTCATCACCTTTGTAATGCAGTAACTAGGAAACAGCCTCAAGTTGTGCCAGAGGAGGTTCAAGATGGATAGGAGGAGGAATTTCTTTACTGAAAGGGTTGTCAGGCATTGGAAGGGGCTGCCCAGGGAAGTGGTGGAGTCATCGTCCCTGGAGATGTTTACGAGATGGTTGGATGTTGTACTTAAGGAAATGGACTAGTGGTTGACAGGGCTGGAACAAAGGCTGGATTCAATGATCTGAAAGGTCACTTCCAGCTGAAATGATTCCATGATTCTATAAACTAACATCTTTTGAAATGACAGTACTAGTCTGAAGTAATCTGCTGGTAAGCGCTTGTTACTGCTTTACTCATATTAAATCTCCTAATAAGTAAACCAAAGGTTATTTTACTGCAATAAGATACAGAATCTAACTTTTTTCCTCCCTTCCTGTAATTAAATGTTCCATAATTTGATCTTGATCTAAAATATCACATAATTACTATTTGACTTAGAACTTGAACACTATGGCCAGACTCAAATAGTGTGTGTACGTATACACATTCAAAAGATATTAAAGTCATAAAACCTAGTAAGCTATTTTCCATTTCTCACAATCCCTATTTCTGTGATCTTAAGTCAGATTTAACAAATATACACACAATCTCAAACCTAGTAATTTACAGTTGAAAACAAGTAATCCATGAAGCCTGAAAAATTTGGAGTTAGAACATAACTTTAAACATAAATAAGAATTCTACACCTATAACAGAATATTTCTTTAAAGCAAGCTTCTTCAGACTTAAATTCTCCAGCTGAGAACTTTAACAAATAAATCAATGGACCCAAGACAAACTTATTAGTACAGGTGACACTATCTTCAGGAAAACCTTAAGCTTTCAAAAAAAAAAAAAACAAACACATTTGAGCTGTCAAATAATCAACATCGAAAGAATTAATATATTGCATTTATAATGATAAACTAATAAGCTCTTAAAGACAGTTGTAAAAATAAATATTAACTGGCCCCTAATTATAGCAATGTGAATGTGACTCTAATGAGCTCACTCAATCTACAAAAACGTAGCTAACTCTCAGGGGAATGAAAGCATATTTTCTTTTTCTCTATAGAAAAAGAGCTCTTTCTATACACACTTGATGCCTTACCTCTAGGTCACAGCTGTATTCCGTGCCATCCAGAAGCATCACTTTACACTGCACAGTTTTAATTTTCTTGGGGGATTTCTGAAGAATGTTTTCTGTTTTAATTTCAGCTGTCTGCACTTCTTTTGTCTCCCTTTTATCTTTTTCTTCATGTTTTTCTTCCTTTTCCTCTTCAACTTTCCCTGCTTCAGTTCCTTTACCATCTTCCTTGGCAGGCTATATAAAATACAGTTGAACAATGACTGAAATTCAGGAAAGCAGATATTTTTAACTTGTTTACTAATTTTCTAAGCTACTAATAAATAAGACATTAAACTTTCATTAAAGTTATGCACAAACTGGAAGCATAATAACCAGTGTAAGTATTAAGGTCTTTGGGGACCAGATTTTCTTGCTCTCAATCCACAGAAGTAATTTTTTTTCATTTCTTGAAATGAGAGACTGTTTTACTCGTGTTTTCTCCTAATAGAAACAAACTTCACAAGAAGCTCCAGGAATTATACAAAACTAAAAAGCAGCATTTATGAAAGCCAAGTTATACAGAATCGCAGATTGGTTGAGGTTGGAAGGGACCTCTTGAGATCACCTAGACCAATGACCCTAGGGCCCCTTCTAGGGCCTTCTAGAGCACCACTGAAAAGAGTCTAACTCCTTTTCATTCTCTCCCTTCAGTTTTTTTTCTACTCTAGATTCCCCTTGACTCTTCTCCATGCTCAACAGCACTACCTCCCAGCCCCCTCCTCTCCTGAAAGATTCTTTATGACCTTAGTCATCTTTGCTACCCTACAATGATTTGATATTCCCCTTTTCAAAAAACAAGATTCTGGAGCACTATGACAGTTGGCTTCTTTTCAGCACAAACTTCTCAGAATTACTAAGGATGGTGACCACAGACATAGCTTCTAGATAAAGGATAACAAAAGCTGCAGTAACAAAAGCATTATCTCCCAAGTCTTTGTTGTATTTAAGTCACTAAGGTGGTATGTGTGCAATCCAATGGCTTCTGAGAAAAAGCTGACTTAAGAGGCTTCTCTTCATCTCTGATCATATCTACCACAACAATTCAGTTCAACATTCCTTTGAGTTATGCCAGAGTGTGAGGTTACATTAAAATTAGACATCTCCAACAAGAGAAGTAAAAAATGGTGTGCCACCAAACAGGAGCCTTTATAACAAGGTAGGCTACTCATAACTGTATCAACCCAGCTGCACAGAAGGGGAGACAGCAGCTGTCATTTCTAATCCAGATATGATCTGAGGAAAGCTTTACGTTAATTACATAAATGATGAATCAGGTCTCATTCAAATTACCCCAAAGCACCTATTAGCCTTGTCACACATACCTGTGTTTCAGAACTACTAACAGACTGTTTTTCTTCTTTGTCATCTGCTTTAGCATTATGGTGACTTTCAGACACTGCTTCTTCTAAGCTCTTTTTTGGCTGAGTCACCCCCTCTGCTGCCTGGTGTTCACGTTCAACTATTTGTTCTTCCCCTGTGGTCTTTTTCTTGGTCACATCTTTGGGCTCTGCCAAAGTGTATGATTTTTGTTTCTTAAGCCAGGGAGGAAGGAAACGAGAAATACCCTTGCTTTCAGGTGAAGATTTTTCCTTCTTCTTGCTACTTGGACTACTTTGGCTAGCTGTTGCTCGGACAGAGGAAGAATCTTCAGCTTCTTCTGAGAATGTTTCCCTGGACTTTTGATTTTCTGATGTCTCTGATGTTCCTTCAGGCTTATCCTTGGCTTTGTCTTGTCCCATCTGTTCAGAATCTTTCTTTACTTCACTCTCCGAGCCAACTTCAGTTGTCATTGTCACAACTATACACTAAAAAAAAAAGCAACAATAAAAAGTTTTTTAATGTAATATCACTGTTTTTACCTACTCTTACATTGTTTCCAATAAGTTGTAGTAATAACCTACAAAATTATGACTACTTAATTTATTACTAAATTAAAATACTGGGTTAAAGAAATACTTTTTTCAAATTCTCAGCTTAAAAATAAAACCAGTAAGCTAAAAGCTGTTCTGCAGATAATTTTCAAAAATACTGCTCTAAGGAGCTAGATATACCCATAGTTTTCCTTCTCTTTGGTAAAAATTCAAGTGCACATACTGAAACGCATTTTTTAATAAGCTACTTCTGATGTTATCATTCAAGTTCTATACAAAATGTGTTTTTAAATCGGGAAAAAGTACATACTTCTAGTTGCTCCTTTACAGTAAGAAATGCTACTCTTGCCTTAAAAGAGAAATAGTTGAAATATCTACACTTTTAGACCTTATATTCTTATAACATCTGAAAAATATACATGTAAACATGAAACGAGATCATGTGTACTTCAATTGCTTATTTGGGAAGGGTTTATTTTGTTATACAGTAAAAAAAAGTGGTTTATTTCTTGAATTATTGAAGCACAGCAGAAATGCTCTGCATTCAACAGTTCGCTAGGATTGGTCATTTACAAACAATATGCTTGCTGGTTTCAACACAAGATTTGTTGACAGAAAGCCATAAAGAAGTAAAAACCTAGCTGGAAGAGTCATTCAAATTTTTGGAGAGCGTAAAAAAGTCTAATTTAACCAATAGGTGACAGTCAAGGAATCTGGTACTACACACAGATGATTTTTCAAAGGCATAAATCAATTACCTTCTGTAGAGTACAATAATTTATACTCCAGGTTGAATGTACTAAATTTCCTTTTACATTTCTGTTAAAATTTAGAAGTTATACTTTATTATCAGTATGTAAACAAGAAAACTCCTGACATCCACTTAAATGTAAGAAAAAAACTATTGCACTGTGAGGGAGCCCTGGCACAGGCTGACCAGAAGGGCTGTAGAGTCTCCTTCCTTGGAGGTCTTCCAAGACCCGCCTGGACATGTTCCTATGTGACCTGATCTAGGTGAACCTGCTTCTGCAGGGGACGTTGGACTAGATTCTCTAAAGGTCCCTTCCAACCCCTACCATTCTATGATTCTATGATCACGTGGTTGTGAAGCACATCCCTACACTGCATCATTTTGCAGAAGGTGCCACTATAACCTGCACACATTCCATTAACAGACAAAGCAAAAACTCTATTCAATTTCTCCTTCAAGCCATTACATAGATGGAATACTATGACTGCATTCAGAGAGCTGTACGTCTTTGCAAAGTAAAGCAACTAAAGAACACAGCTTTAAACTTTGAGGTCCTTAAGGAAACAAAACCATGTCTAAAACTGGCTTAGTTGCATCAATCTGCAACATTTACATTGTATGGCTTCCAATAAAATACTGATCTGCAGTCAAGTTTCAACTCAAAAAAAAAAAGCCCCAGTTCTCCCACACAGACTTGGATCTTTCTCTGTATTTACACATACAGAAAACAGTATATACACACAAACAAACATACTTTGACTACTGAATCTAATAATTTGGATTAAGTTCACTTTTAAGCACATTCCTGAACAGAAAAACATGCTTTGTACTTACAAAATCTAATTACCCATTTTCAAACAATTAAAATGATCTCTACCAATTGAGCCCAAACCTAAGATATTTACATACTGAATATGACAAGGACTGTTTCAGTTTGCTCCTTCCGTAATGACCACTGTGTACACAAATCACGGTTAAATGCTGAGGCAGAAAAGAGACTGCAGACTCTGCTTTTCAGAGTCTCAGCAGTAGTCACAGGGCAGAAGCCTGTCAGAGTCCATCAGTTTCCCATGCTGTGACAAGACCACCGAAGTAGAGACCTGAACTGATCCATGCCATCATGGCTCTTCTTTGTAGGGCTTAGAAGGTAATGCACTGACAGACTATCGAGAACAATCCTAATATAGCCAAAAAAACCCTCAATTTTTTTTTCTTTTAAAGCTTTGCAGTTCATGGAGGAACCTTATGCAATAATCCAGGTGACAACTAAATCTGTGATTACAGTGACAAAAGATCTCCTGCTAAAAATATTTATCCTGAACATAAAGGAATAAAAAAAAATTAAAAATCACCCTTTCTTTTTATGTTTCTGCTGCAACTGCCTCCTTAACTGGAAGCTCATTTGCAGGAAGTTAACCAGGTGAGCAAACTGCCATTGCCAGTCTGCGTATTGGTCAGCAGATGGTGCCATAATAGTTCTAAAAATCAGTAGCACATTTTAAAGGTGGAACTTTGAACAGCAACAATACTCCAATTTCAAGTGTAATTACTACATTAGGACAAGTAACTGAATGCTTTCAAATAAATATTAATATAAAATATTTTAATACATATAACTCCAGAGCCAGACAGTAAGTTGCTGCTCCATGGAAATAACCTACATGTGTTCATGAGTATGTGTGTATCTAAGTACATGTATGTATTCTCATAGCATCTAAGCTAGTCTCCAAGACCAGAAGTGGGACAAAATGGCATCTTTCCAAAGCATCCTATGTGCATCACATTCTAGGGAATTCCAGGCACATCATTGCAGCCAGCGGCCCTGGACAGAGTTCATGGCAACTATGCTTATAAGTATCCTTTTATCTTTATAGTGAAGCTGCTATTCAAACTAACAGGTATTTTGTTTGCCTTTGCGTTTATATCCATGCCATCATATAGCTGAATATTCATAAGCATATAGTATTTCACTCTCAAATAGAATGGCCTACCAGCATTATAAGAAAAATATATATTTTTAATTATGATATAAATATTAGAATGTCATCAAGTCTCTAGAACTAATTTTTGTAGTTCTAGACTATTGCAGACATTCCTTGCGACACACAGGATACATAGGACTAACCAGAAAAACACTGACAAGTCCCTAAGCAGGATGGTGTGAACTTCAGAGATACTTCTGAAACAAGATAAGCACTATTACAATTATGATCACTGTGAAGATAAAAAAAAAATAAAATTAAGGATACTAACAACAGATGAAATGGGACAGAGAAAGCTCCTTCTGCCTAAAAATTGAAGAGTAAATGCAGTCTATTTAGTTGTATTGTGAAAAATATTCTACTATGCTGATGAATTTCTGTAAAGCAACCCTAGCTCTAAAGATATTACCTTGACTCTATGAAGTAAAGAGAAACCACAACACCACATCACTACCATTCAACTGCTAACACACAAGTCCTCCCAGCTTTTCATAAAACACCTGATGGAGGCCATCTTTATTTTGACTAGTGAATAACTTGGTTACTGCAATCCATATACAACTTGAAAGAATCAGCGTTAAAGGACACTTGAAGAAACATAACTCTCCAGAAAGGAAAGATAACACTACTCAACATGAAAGTAAGTGAGAATTCTTTAAACATTAATTTGTTAAAATTTGTCTCCTGACACTAGGTAGCAGTCCAAAAATGTATAACAAGGCAGAAGATGTTATTAAAGTGTTGTTTCCCAAACTAAATTAAATGCACTGAGAACTGTATCATCTGTATAACAGCACCCATACATGTACAGCTCACCACAAAAAAGGCAAAACTTTCAAAATTATAAAATAAATAGCTATGAAGTGCTGCTTATAGAGAAGCTACAATGCTCACATCAAAACTTCCAAAATGTAAGCAAATACCCTGCAACTCCCTCAGTGCTATCTATCCCATCACCAAAGATAAGTGGAATCTGTTCCTACTATATTTCCACTCGGTACACCAACAGTTATATATAAAGGCAGAAAAATAAATCCCAAGGAGCAGTGTAATTCAGAGTACATATGCACATGTGTAATCTGTTTATCAAGCTAGTTAGTGCTGTTCCCCAGCACTGAAGAAACACTGCAAGCTGATGAGAATGTGAGAGTCTTTTTACAAAGTGACCCCACCCAAGCCCTGACACTGCTAGGAAGTGCGTGCTCAGTGGAAAACCGGGATTTAGTTCCAAATTCACTTCTGCAGCCAGAAAATGAACATGGGTCAAGAGACAGCTCTGTTTTCCTGTTCTCTGTCCAACAAACTAAGTAGTTTGAGAAAAATCCCTGCCCTATCTTCAAAATCAACATTGCAAGTTTACAGTAGGTTTTGACTGTTCACATTAAACCATCATGATAACCACAATGAGATTAATAACAGCAGTAAGCACTCATTAGTTCTGAGCAATGTTGGCCCCTCCAATCCGTTCCATCCACTCCATCCAACCTCACTAAACAGCTGTTCCTATCACAGTGCCACCATGCCACTGAAGCACAGGCAAATATTTCATTTTATTCCAAATCTTAAAGAAATTAGAGGGTAGAGTGAAGTAAGAATTTGTGTTCTGTAAATAATTTAGCTTGTTCTGATGAGAAGGTCAATTTCTAGATGCCACAACAAATTTTTCATTTCCAGCTTTCATTCTTTGTACTTGTAGTGTATTGGCAAGATGAAAAATAATGTTTTAAGTATAAAAAGAAACTAAGTTCACTCTTGTGTAAAGTAGGCTTCCAAGGCACTTAGAATGAAATGGTTCATCAAAGCACTTTCCCACTGGGGATGAAAAATAATGTACTAGTACCTGAGGGTTGTTTTATTTTTTGGTTTTTTTTCTTACTGCAAACTGAGAGGTCCTAGTGTACTAAAGCTCCTGGATGCTGGAATCCCAGATGCACATCATTGTTTTGACAAGTACCCATTTCCTCCTCAGTGGAAGTCATATAGAGAATTATTACCATCTCACACGTTTAGGAAATGTACAACAGCATGCAAAAGAGGGAAATAACCCAAGGTCAGAAAAAATGCGAGAAACAACTAAGTGCTTTTGGTAGAACATCACTGAGAGATCCCTACAAGAACATATTTGTAAGTGATATTCAAAAGCAGATATAACCATTACTTTATTTCATCAGTATGTTCAGGTCAAATGTCATACAGATGCAGACACTACTGAGATCCCATTCAAAACACCAGTTAACTTTGTATTTCAGCTAATCCAACTTAGAAACAATGGCCAGAAACCAACTGACAAACAAATGCATTAAGACAGTTTGTTCTGTCATATAGAAGACTAGAGTTAAATAGACAAACATTGTTTACAAAGCTTCAGGGTGTCAGTATCACTATAGAAATGTCTTTTTTTGGCAGCAACACCAGTTCTGTATTTCAACTTTAAAGTGCACTTCATTTTTGCTACGGTCAAATGTAAAGCACTATAGAGAGGACAGCTCTTGTTGGCAAGACAATTTAACAATACTGATTAATGTTTGCACATTACTGAGGGAAACAAAAACTTGGAAAAAAGTAACATAAAAATTATATTTTTATATAGTTGACAGGTGTACAATCTTATCCTGCTACTATTTTTTTAATGTCAGTTTTTCTGAATCAGGATGCAAGCTGAAAGAAAAATTGATCCTGTCATCACTTCCTACAGATAATGAAGTCTGTTTCAAATACTGGGTTAAATGGCATCCATGGCAATTAAACAAGCTTAATCGAAATTCCAAGTGCAAGATTCAAGCTATACAGTGAAGTATTTCTAGATTTCTGCAGTTAAGTTGTAGCTATCTCTTTGCAGGGTGTGTTGCTACTGTATGTGAATCAACTGTTGAAGAACCTGCAGAGATCTTGACACACTTGCAACATTTTTATTATTTATTTTTTATTATTTAAAAAATAAACTCTTAAAAAACAGAATAGTTAAAACATGATAATTCATAACTGCTGATGCAATGAATAAATGCTACTTTATGTTCCCTGTCAGCTACCACACAATCCCTAGATCTCACAGGTTATCCACCTGAGATATATCTCGTGTTGGTGACTTGCTTCATATGTTTGCAGTTAGCACAAGCTAACAATCTTTCATGTGCTACTGAGTAGTATTCCCCCAAGAGATACGTTCAGTGTTTACCCCTGCCCTCTACTGCCCACTCCCCAGCCAATACTTATAATGCACCCAAAATTATATATGTGAAGTGGAACATTGTAAACATTTTCCTACATACTTACTTTCACTGGAATACATAATGAGTTATTTAAGCTACAGATAATACTGCTCTTTGGGTAAGCATGCATCAACTGCTCCTGTGGGAGCACAACATTGCTAATCCCAAGCAACAAAAGGCAGTGAAAAAGAGATGTCTCTTCACTGAGCAAATACATTTGGCAGCCAAAACTCCATCACTCCCATAAGCTCTTCTGAATGCTGGTATTTGATTAGAAGAATGAAAATACCAGCAGCTTTCTAAAAGTTTCCTATTTTTAGTGGCAATGGCTTCAGCATTAGCAACACTTCAACCACTGTTACATCAATGGGATAGACACAGCAAAATTACGTCCTGGAGGTCAGAAACAAGCCTAACAAATACGAACAGGAGGAAAAAAAAAAACCCACAAAATAGAATTTTATGCAAACGATGCTGGGTTTGTGTCTGGCCTTCAGTATTAAATATGTTTGTTAGTCATGTAAGTGCTTGAGCTGTTTTGTGCTTTTTGGAAGGACATTCCCAGCATGAAAGATTGTAATATAAAACAGATAACAGGATATGCATAAAAGTCTCAAGGGAACAACTATTTAAACAAAGTTTTCTTTGGAGAATTAGGACAGACGGCAGATAAGAAAGATTTTAAACAATAATTCATTTGTGAACACCAAGAACAAGGTCTGGAGGAGTATTTAGAACAGTCTTATAGACAAGAAAAGAGGGTGACTTAACAAACCACAACTGACGTTCCCATATAAATATATGTCACAAACTGCAGTTTACCAAAGCAGCCTCACCCGTTGCAGAAAAGTCTTTCAAGGATCACATACAAATGCAGATAACATGTCATTACGGTAAGCTTTTGGGCCAAATTAAGTAGAGGTTTTATTTTGCCTTCTTGGGACACACTTTCAGTTCTCATTCTATATATACAAAGAGGTTTCAAAGCTTTGAAACAGTTCTAGGCAAACAAATCCAAGCTGACAAGCAATTTATTATCCAACAGTTTTATTACACAAACACACATAGCACATCACGAACTCCACAACAAAAAGACTAATGTGAATGAAACTCCCAAACTACATTGGTTTGAGGGTTTCTTTGCATCCTTTTGGACTCATCAGTTTAGGCGTTGACTGAACAAATGTTTGAGAACATATTTACCCTGCTGTTCTCTATGGGTATACTCCTTTCGCTTTAATCTTAGATTCAAGATAATGTCTGAGCTCACAGTCATGCATTTTCCCCTACCCTAAATTTTCCTAAACTCTGGCATACTTTGAAATATAAAGCAATGAGAAAGGGAAAATTGATATAAGCATAGAAGCAGACCAACCTCATATCAAGTTTTCTTGACCTTAGTATATTCTTTGACAACTGGTCTTTCTTTGCAAGAGCATACTTCAGTGTGGAGGCAACAGGAATACACTAAAAAAAGGATATGAGACTCAAATTCTTTTTAAAAGTTACACCATGTTCTCTCAGAAATCAAGATTACTTGAACAATAGATCTCTAAGTGAGATGTCCAAACCCAAGAACTGAAGATTTGGTCCAGATGAAGCCTAGGATGTGCTAGTCTAAGAAGTCTGCCTAAACATATGAGCCTCAACAAGTAAGACTGAAATCTTCTAGCACTTAGAAAACATGTATATCTGTACGTCTGTTAAAAAAATACATCCATATCAGACTTGAGCTTTTGAAAAAAGTAGGAACAACATGCTAATTAACATTCAGTAGTTTCAGTAACACACATGGCTTGGTGGTCCTGCTTTGGCAGAGAGGTTGGACTAGCTGATCTTTCAAGGTCCCTTCCAACCCTTAAGATTCTGTGATTCTGGATACACAAACAGTGAAAGGGAAGGACTGTTATAGCTCTCAATTCTCTCATTATGAAAAACAAAAAAAAAAGTGAAGAACAAACTAACAGTTAAAGAAACACACCACTGGAGAGAAACTCAGAGTAAAAAATGGGGTGTGGGAGGGAAGGAGAAAACAGGAAACAGACTCCAAAGACAAAACAGGAAAAAGAGGTCATGATTTGTTTAACAGCCAAAAACATTGCAGTGAGGCCCAAGATGGGGGCAGGGTGAGAAAACACCAGAAGCCCAATATGGGAGAAGTTACATTGTGAACAACCTAAAAGTCTTTCAAGGTCCTTCAAGTGCTGTGCTGCAGAAGATACAGCAAGTATTGTTTCATCTTCTCATATAAAATTCTAAACAGTGAAGTTGTTTAACCACAGAAAAAATAGTGCAAGAGAGGCCAAACACACACCTACAGGACTGGGAAAAGCAAACTCCTTAACTTTGCTGCCCTTATGTCATACTATTTCCACAAAAGAATTTCTTTTCAAGAGCCCAAAGTCTTTCCGATGTTATCAAATGCCCCAGAATAAGGATTTTTTTTTTTTTAACAACTGTCCTAGTAGCTTCTTCATTTTCATACATGAAATTCATGACAAGTTTCAAGATATTTCTCTATTTGGTATCACTAAATTCCTAAAATGACAGAATTCTGATCAGCTCACTTTTATTTTTCAGATATATGTACACATTTGTAAGTGTTTGGTTCCATTCAATACCAAAGTTTGAGGAACATTATTTCAACAATTTCATTAGAACTTTGGCTTATCAGTTCCTACATAAGCTTCTTTCTGCTTGTAACACACAAAGTGTTATATAAATATATTTAGCTTTTGCAGAAGAGCTCACAGATTAAACACCTGTCTAAAATATCTATCTGAAAACAGGACCTAAGTGTTTTGTGGTAGTTATAAAATTGGTTTGTCAATGAAGTATTTCTGATTTTGGCAAAAAATAATTTTACAGGTAGAAAGACAGAGGTAACTTCCCTCCAAAAATATAAAGGTAACAGTTTACAGAAGTTTAGGCTTGCTTAGACCATACCAATACTTCCAAACTTCATATGGAAATAAGGTTTAGACAACTTTTTTTAACCTGTTTACATTATTACATCATTACGTCCTCTAGACATGCATTATATGTATTAAGTGTCAGTACTGGGTTACTCAACAGTCACAAAACCTACAATAAATTATAAAATTAACTTTTTGCTTTTAAAAATTATAAGCCAGAATGGTTGTATTTCCAGCTCAATTGTCATTGAAGTAATTTTGTTCTCATCAAGTGATATAACGTTTTCCTCTTAATCCAGTTCCTGCTTGCATGACATCACGAAAAATCTGAGGTCAAATTTGAGTCTGGAGAAGATAGACATCACTAACTATACATTTCAATTCAACAGATGTGGAATTCACCATCAGTTTTGTACAAAGAAACTAAATTCTTAACCATATCACATGAATTGTGTGGGTAGAATCCTTTGAGGTACTGATGTCATCCAGTGATTGCCTGAAACTTCATTAATCACTATGACCACATTTACACAAAAACAATTCAATACATGAAGCAAAATGAATGTGAGGTTTTTTTTCACAAGCAAAATTGAAGCACTTATCATGGCAATTAGAACAGTATTTCATTGTCATTGTTAACAAAGGAAAATGGACTTTAGACTGCACATATCTACAAAATACAGCATAACACTTGAGATAAAAATTGTGAAGATTAAAGCAAGCTTATTGAAAAACAGAGAAAGTATTCCTTTTCATATAAAGATAAGTAATATAGCATGCTTGGCAGGAATTCCAAATAAGAGTTCCAAATTGTTGGAAAGACAAAATAATTTTTCATCCTACAAAGGTTGTATGAACTAA
The DNA here is from genome assembly GCA_013401255.1 of Urocolius indicus. Classification (NCBI taxonomy): domain Eukaryota; kingdom Metazoa; phylum Chordata; class Aves; order Coliiformes; family Coliidae; genus Urocolius; species Urocolius indicus. The sequence goes on from WBNH01010604.1 coordinate 157,175, forward strand.
AATATTGTATCGTACTTCCCATAAAATGGAAAGTATGCTAAAATATCAAAAAAGTTTTTAAAAAGTTGAGAAGTTAGATAAATAATTCTTATTCTGAAAATGTATTACCAGCTTGTGTTACTCCATGCCAAAATATACAGAGGAGCCTTCTAAGTATCTATATCCATACAATAAAGAGAAATGATGAAAGAAGAATAATGCTGGAACACAGTGTTCCATAATCCTGTAATGGGAAACATTCATTAATTCATGTCCTATGACATAGCAACAAAGATGTTTTTAAGTTGTGATGTGTGGGCTCCACCATTTTTAACCCACAATCTTCTTCTCACTACGCATTAGTTTCATGTATAAACATCTTTCATCCTCTTTTCCTTCTCCCCTCTCTTGTACCTTCACTTAATCTTATTTGCTTTTTTTAGAATCTTCCTTGTTGTCATTTAAGTTCTATGCCTTCCCCTCCTAATTCCATCACCATTGCTAGAAAGCCAGGTGTCAAACTGTGTCAAAAACTTGGCTTATATCCAGACAGCTCAGCATCTCATCTGAGCAAAGAGAATAAAAGTGATTTGATATGCAAGCGGGATTTTTTTATTTCAAAACACATCAACAGAAGAACAAGCAAAGACAACTATTCACAAAATGTCTTTGTCAACTGCTCAAAAAAGAAATTCAAATGCAGTACTTTTCAACTAAGAACAAGTTATGCCACAGGCAAATATCTGTGAATGAAACAGCTTCAGAAATAGAAAATGTGTTTCTGCAGCTGATTTTTTAATGGAAACTATACTACTACCTAGTGTTAGGTATTTCTTTCTGCCTAAAGCAAATGGAAACAAATATAGCCAGTATTTCAAAAAGGTGTCACGGGAGGCTGAAACAAAAGGAAATCAGATCTTCCTTTTCTGATCACAACATACATTCCACTTAGTGTTCTTAACATCCCCAATAATTGAAGAAATGACAGAAATCCTCTTAAAACAAAGATATAGTCAAATCTGAGAATGGTATAAATCACCAGATTTTTCTGCTGTAATCTCCCAAAGCATCTTGTTCTGACAAGTAAGGATTGATTACATTCTGGATCCACAGCCTATGAAGATTTCCACAATCCCAAACTGAAGGGATTACAGACATCAAAAACTAACACTAGAACTCCTTTTATAGAGAATCTCTTCCAAGCAGCACCTGATTTAACAGAGATGAAAGTGGAAGGCCTAAACACTTCTGAAAAAAATCTGCCTGACAAAAAAAACAAGGCACAGCCTATCTAAAAGAAAAGGATTATATGCTCTGTTGACGTTGTCAGTGACCTCCTTTAAACTGTCATGGCTGGGATGAATAGCCTAAGTCACCAATCCATTTTATGACTGCTCAATCTGAGCCAGGGTTTAAGCAGCATGCTGCGCTACACAGGCTACGCTAATCTGTTTACAAGTTAAGATACACAGAAAGCTGCAACCTGCCCATGCACAGCAGACAATGAATATCCCTCATCTTTACTCTAATCAAGGACTGTACTTATTAAAAGAGTAAATGTACCAGTTCAAAGAACGAATATATATTTTTCATGGAGATTTTGTATTCTGCATTACTCAACTCAGAGCACATTTTAGTATTTGCAGACCACATGCAGAGGGTGTAGACTCATCACATTCTTTTCCTTCTCGATTTTGACCATGAAACTATCTTAAGAATTGGCTCTTACTAATCCTTAGTGTATCCCTTAGTAAATGAAAATAAACTCAGCAGGAAAAAAAAATCAATTATCAAAAGAAAAACTATAAGAGGGAGAGATGCCATCTGTCTTTCTGTTAATTCCTACAGGCCTGCAGAAGAAGAATACTGAAATCTCTTGGAAGCTGTGCAGTATTTCTTCTACTCAGTGTTTAATCCCTTCAGGAAACACAGCAAGAAAGAGAGGAACACAAACAAACTTTAAGAAGCTGTGTTGGAGCAGGTTTTCCTTCAACTTCTGAGCACTTTGTTGAGAGCAATCCAAGAAAATCCCTTAATGTTTAAAATTTAAGTTGATGGGGAAAATGATATTATTTATAAACACTGTTCAGGAAAAAAAAGGTCATTTTGTAATTTGATAATGAAATAGCTCTGTATTGCTGTGTTAAAAATTCTTTTAGGTTGCTTTGGTCACAGGTGCTCAAACAGAACTGACAATTTTGAAGTGTTAAAATCTCCATTAATGAAATGACCATAGGATTCACTAAAGCCACTTTCTAAACAAATGTTCAAAGTTGCAATTTGAGACATCAGTGAGGACCTTCTAAGTATTAAGTGCAATTTCAGGAATAAAATGGATTATTTGTTTTTTTTTTTTTCTGAAAAGGTTAACCAGGAACCATAAAGTTCCATATACAGGAAAGCAACAAAAAACAAATACAGGATAAGGTGCCAACTTTGAGGTATAAATCTTCTAAATAGAGCTAGAACTGACTACTTTATGGACTGAAACAGAATTTATTGTATTTCTTGAAAAACCATAATAAGTATCCCAGTATATTACATATCCTACTTTTAAATCAATTGCCTTGTAGCCATTATTCATTGCTAAAGTCCATCAAGGAAGGGGTGAACTACTTGTTATTTCTAAGATCAGCACAGCCCGTGGAAAGACATTATTACTCAGGATTAAATAAACACATCTGTTGGAATTGGAAGATAAAACTACCTTAAAATAATCTATCCCATGATGTTAATTCATTGGCCATAACATTCTATCAAATTGTGTGCACATGCCAGCACATAGATGTTTTGGTGATTTTTCAAGAAAAATTAATTTCCTTCAGTTCAGTAGTTGTTAAAATGGATTTATTCCACCAGAATGCAATGCTTATGTGATAAATTGCTCACACATTCAAGTTGTTATTTACCTTAATATATACTTATTTTTGTTCTCGATTTTATGATGTTGAATGATAACAGTTAGGTTTTATTTGGGTATAATACATCATAATATTTAGAGTGAAGTTTAGATTTGTTTTCAAAACATGGCACAGAACACAAACTACATCATTGAGAAAAAATTTGCAAAGATACTTAGTTTGATTAGTTACTTGGTGCATAGGGAATGCATTGCTGTCCTCAAATCTGATTTCAAAACTAATCATGTTTGCTAAGAAATACTGAATAACTTATTAATTTAAGCATGTCAGTCCCAGCTTCTAACAAGACTCAGATGACAAGGTTCCTTTTCAGGAATTAGGCAGCCCAAAGGCCCCCACCAGTTCTCCTCTGTTAATATAGTTCCACATTAAATCATTTCACCTCAATCTCTTAATTGTAAACTAGTTCTGATAAGCTTAACAGATCAAAATCCTTAAAAACTATTATGTACGAGATGTAAAATTAGTTTTCATCTCTCTGCTTTCCTGCATGCTTGCAAAAATTGTCCACACTGGCAGCGCTAATAGTGTTTTAGTATGTAGTCAATATATGGTCACTTACAATATAAAAAGCAGCAAGGTATCTTCCTCAGTCATACTCCTCAGTCTCTATCAGGTAATTATCTATCAGATAATTCCACTGGTCCTTTACAGCTCTAGTACTGCACTAAAGGTCTGTCACCCTCTTTTGACGAGTAGGATGTTATTATAGACTCTACCAGACTTGGCATAAACTTGACATGGGTTAGATACACGTGTACTAATAAACTAACAGAAGTTAGAGCTATCCGTCTTCTGAATTTTTGCGCCCAATTTTCTATACTCACAACAATAAACAAACAGGAATTAGTTTCAAAAAAACTACATACAGCTTAAGACAGAATATAGTGTATCATAATTCACACTGCTATCCTGAACATACCCAACAACACATGAATTTGTATTTGTGTTGGTATGTCATGAACAGCATGAACACTTGACATATTTTTGTTGATCTCACTATCTCAAAAATTATACTGTTGAAAATAAGATCAAACACAGGCATTTCTTGTCCAAAAATTTCCTTTTAAAAAAAATCACTTACCTCTAAGAAAATATATTAAAAAAAATGTATGTTCTCATAGCTGCCTTTCTCCATTGTGGCAAAGTAGCAAGTATATACATATACGCCAAACTACATTCCATTTGAGGGTGCTAACCCAAGTGGTAGTATTTTTGGTATTTCACTAAATTCACTTTGCAGCTGCAGTAACATTAGTAGAATAAATAGATACACCCAAAAGTAATGCAGTAGTAGCCATTAGAAAGAAGCTCTGTGAAACTTCTTTCCCCTTACACAAGTATATTCCTTAACTTTGTGAAATTACAAATCCATATTACTACAGAATGCTGCCTTTGCTTCAGTCTTTACAGCAAAGGCTGGCCCTCGGGAAGCCCAGTCCAGCAAGGATAATAGGATGACCATGACAGCAGAGGACTTGCCCTAGGTGGAAGAGGAAGACGTTAAAGACTTGTTGGCCAAGCTTAAGGCTCGGAAGTCAACGGGTCCTGATGGGATCTCAGCATCCTAGAGTGCTGAGGGAGCTGGCTGGTGTGATTGCTAAGCCTCTCCATCAACAATCAGGGAGGACAGGTGGGGTGCCTGAGGCCTGGAGAAAGGCCAATGTCACTCCAGTATTCTAAAAGGGCAGGAAGGATGACCCAGGAAACTACAGGCTAGTCAGCCTCACCTCCATCCCTGGAAAAGTGATGGGACAACTCATCCTGAATGTTATCACTGAACATATGAAGGAAAAGATGGGTATTAGGGGGAGACAACACGGATTCCCCAACGGGAAATCCTGTTTGACCAACCTGATAGACTTCTATGAGGGCATAACCGGCTGGCTAGATGAGGGGAGAGCAGCAGATGTCACCTACCTTGACTTCAGCAAGGCTTTTGACACTGTCTCCCATCACAACCTCATCAGAAAGCTCAAGCAGTGTAGCTTGGATGAGTGGACAGTGAGGTGGATCAAGAGCTGGCTGAATTACAAAGTCCAGAGGGTGGTGATCAATGGCACAGAATCACCTGTGGCCAGTGGAGTTCCACAGGGATCGGTTCTAAGGTCAATCTTGTTACACATCTTCAAGGACCTGGACGAGGGGACAGTGTACCCTCAGCAATGTCACTGATGACACCAAACTAGGAGAACTGGCTGATTACCCAGAAGGCTGTGCTGCCATTCAGCAGGATCTCAACCAGCTTGAGAGTTGGGCAAAGGTTCAACAAGGACAAGTGCAGAGTCCTATATCTGGGAAGGAACAACCCCATACACCAGTACAGGCTGGGGGTCAAATTGCTGAAGAGCAGCTCTGCAGAGAGAGACCTGGGAGTCCTGATTGATAATAAACTGACCATGAGCCAGCAATGTGCCCTTCTGGCCAAGAAGGCCAATGGCATCCTGGGATTCATCGAGTGTGGCCAGCAGGTCGAGGGAGGTTCTGCTCCCCCTCTCCTCTGCCCTAGTGAGGGCTCATCTGGAGTCCTGTGTCCAGTTTTGGGTTCCTTAGCTCAAGAAGGACAGAGAAGTTCTGGAGAGAGTCCATTGCAGGTCCACCAAGATGAACAGGGGACTGGAACATCTTTCATACGAGGAAAGGCTGTGGAAACTTGGGCTGTTTGGTCTAGAAAAGAGAAAACTGAGGGGGGATCTCATTAACATTTATGTGGGGCATCCCTTTTTTCTATAGTAGCTAGCAACAGGACAAGGAGTAATGGGATGAAGTTGCAACACAAAAAGTTCCACTTGTATTTAAGAAAAATCTATTTAACTGTGGGGGTGATGGTGCACTGGCACAGGCTGCCCAGGGGGGTTGTGGAGTCTCCTTGCTTGGAGATCTTCAAGACCCATCTGGACATGTTCCTATGCAACTTGATCTAGGTGAACCTGCTTCTGCAGGGGAGTTGGACTAGATGTCCAGAAATCTCTTCCAATCCCTACCATTCTATGAGTCTATGATTCACAAACTGGCAGTGAGACTAACTCTAGGCATAAATAAGAATATTTTGACTCAAAAGTGCTCTCCAATATTTGCTTCCACTATTAACAAGATGCATGATGGCTATACGAGTAACACACCGCCCCTAAGCTTTAACCTAGATATCACCAGGAGCAAATCACATGTGTCCACAAAGATACAGTGATTTCTGATCCCTATATAGGATACATTATCAATCCTCCATAATGTTCTAATCCAAACTTTAATGGAATAAGGTTTTAATATGCATTATCCCATTCATATCTTAGGCAAGTTTAATAAATTGATCGGCATCCCCTATTCTTCCTTAAATACGGGGGTTTCTTTTCCTACTTGAAATCATATCTGTACTCTTAGTGGGCAAAATATGGAAGGAAAAATGATGTCTAGACTACTAAACCAGATTCTCTATTCTGAAAGTGTCTCAATGAGCAGCATGGAGTTTCAATAGCACTTTTTAACTCCTCTTTCCCAGTTAGTGCCCTTCACACAGGGAAATCTAGTGTTTTGCTTTGAGATCATGAGCCTTCCAAGGAAGCTTTCCATAGAAATTCTGCAGCTGAACAACATAAGACTAAAACAGGAACAATTCTGTCCATGAGCAAGTGTGTATGTCAGTTCCACCTTGCTGAAGACTTCACAAACAAGTAACTCCCTTTGTACTGGAGGTGTGTAATCACAGGATGAACTTAAGACAGTACACCAATATCCCTATGTTTTGAACTGGTACTTCCTCAACCTCTCAATAATCATTACATTTATTGGGTTTTTTCTTTTCAGATCAAATAGTAACAGCTAAAAGCATCAACAGCTTAGCTGGTTTTTTTTTTGCTCTGTACAGCACAGAAGACCACAAAGATTAGCCCCTGTTCACTAGCAATGTGCAATAAGATTTAAATTTTTTCCCAACAGTTTTATCAAAAAAAGTTTGAAAGCCACCAGATCTATCAATAACATTAAACATTTTAGACAAATTATTTAAGGCAAGTATTCCTTCCTCCTTTACTATATTCCCTTCCTCAATTCATGTCACCTCAGTACCCTTGCAACACAGCCTTTCACAAGACTGGTAGCACCTCTCCATGCAGCAGAGCTCTACTGCAGCACTTCACAGTAGTGCCAAACTGAAAGGTTTGGTGTCAAAATGGAATGGAGGCTGATACAGAACAAGGCATCATGTGGAATGCTGTGCCAGGCCTAGCAGGCTCATGCCAAGCAGAAATCAGGATTCATGTTGTATTGCATATTGCCATAAGCCCCATAATTTGGTTAACTTTGAACCAAATATATATGCATAAACTACAGTCATTTTAGGAAGGACATCATGTGTTAGTCTGAACAAGACCAAGTACATGAGAAAAATGATATAGGAAGTTCTCTAAACATATTAAGACAAACACTTAGATAGCATCTATATAGCAGAGAAAAATCTGTTAGAAAGTGAGCTGTATGTAACACATGCTAATTCACTTTGATAGAAAACACACTGAAAAAGTGATTCCCCACAACAAGAGTCCTTTTCATGTCAACATCTGCACCATTTTTTCCTAGAAACACATGCAAGCAGTGTTCTGTTTCCTTCAGTCTTCTAGGTTAAAAAAAAATAAAAATAGTAGTACAAGAAAAGTAAGTGGTAATCTTACTGGCACAGATACAAATCAACCAATTTAGATGTCTACTTGTTAGCTTATATAATACTCTATACTAACAGACTAAAGTATTTCCCCACTTTGTGCAGAACTCCCTTTGCCATGTTTCTGCTAGTTTCCTAAGAAAAGGTAATAAAAAACTTAAAGGATGAATGGCAACTATTATTTTTCCCCCCAGTCACCACAACAACAATCAGTATTTATTAGCAAATCATAGATTCTGTATTTTTTTAGCTATTACAATATATTTATGCAAATAAGAAAAAAAAAAGCTCAAGAAATATAAGGCAATTAATATAAACTCTTAACGGAGTCTACCAGGCCTGGCATATCTGAAGTATGTGTGACTTAATATTTTGCATCGCATTACTTCTGAATAAAAGTAATATTACCATAAAAGAAAACCATGTTAAAAACACACATTACATTCATCTGTTTGTTGCAATGCCAAAGCTGCAACAGCTTTCAGAGTTCCTCTATCACCGGATGAAGAAACCTCAGTAACACCACAGTGAAAAGAAACTGTAAATAATTTAACTGAGAAATTTTGATATAAAAATTAACAGGTATAAATTTCTGAACTAACTTCATTGAATAGAAGTTTCTTGTTTTTCATTAAAAAAAAAAAATGCATGACATTTGGGGGGCACTTTCCATAAAAAGCAGTAAGATGAACAAAGAAAGCTAACATGTCAATGGTACTTGCAAAGGTCTTGAAACAGGTGATGTGTTGTTTACTTTCAACTCAGAGGACCTATTCCAAGTCTTTAATAGCTAACAATTCAAACATCCTAACACTCACCAAACTGAAACTAGAACTTTGACTTACACTGTTGTCATAATGCTCAACATTTCCCTTATGCACCACTTTACTCTTTCAGAACAGGAACACAGAAACACAATGTACTTTCTCTGCTGCTTTGAACAGACAACTCTCTTTGTAGCTACTCAAAGAATGCATCCCGCAATCTCTCATAATTTAATCACTGTCAGTCATAACAGTCTATTGTGAAAAATAATCCACTCATTTATTTTATCATCAGTGCAGTCAAGCATGGCCAATTTACAAGCAACAGTCACATGTATCAGCCACGAGAGATCCATTGCAGAGCTGCTGGAAAGTTTGTTAGCAAACGAGTTGCTTTCCTCCCACTATCCATAGGCTAAATCTAGAGATCTCACAGTGTTCATGCCTTTTCAAAGGAGACACAAAGAAAAGCCGTCAAGTGATGTTTCCAGTGTTTACGTCAACACATGCTCATGTAGTCAGCTAATTACAACAAAATATAACATTAAATTACTGTAATGATATCTCATTCAAATCAGGTGCCCACGGAAGAAAATCTCAATATCATCACAGTAGCTCACAGGGCATCTGAGATAAGCAACATACCTGTTTGTGCTGAGAGACCAAAAGCATAGCTGCCACTTAAAATGTAGGAGTTGTTGCTGTAGAAGGTACACTTCAGAGCTATCAGGCTGTGCAATAGCTGGGAGTTGCAAAATAAGAGTCCAATCTATATCCCACACATTTAAAAAGCCCTACTCAAAGTGAAGTTAACATCATGCAAGTAATATCAGTAATGGCTGTGGGACAGTACTAGGATCCAGACATTGCTAAACCAAGAATCACTGTTACATAATTAGTCGTTACTAATAGACTGAGGAGATCCTCAGAAGCTACACACAAGAAAAGCATATGCATACACATTTTTTTTTAATGTTTGCACACAAAAGTATATAGTGTTATCTCTGAAACAGACAGAATTCCTCAGGAAATATCCTCTTACACAAGATATCATACAAATTTGTCATAATAAAGATTGGTCAGAAAAACATTCAGATTATGAAGTCTAAAACTTTGTAAGTTTTTTTTTTTAAATGAGAACAGTGGAAATCAAATTAAAAAATAATTTCACAGAGTAACTCACTGAATCCTGTTTTTGTGTGCCATATGAAGAACACCTGCACAATACCCTGCTCCTGAAGGGTGTCTCAAACTCATCCATTTAAATTAAAAAGAATATTGTTAAAAACAGTGGTAAAAAGCCCCAAATTTTGAGTGGTAACATTTTCAATCAGGATATGCAGTTAAATCTAGAAGTTAAATAAACAAGCACTGCCGTAAGCCCCCAGTCATTGAGGGTCCTTCACAAATTACAGAAGCCTCACCCATCAATCCTTTTGGTAGTAGTATGATGCTAAAGGGCAACCTATGTGGGAGACATGGCAGATATGAGTGTACAATCTGACAAAGCTCTACAAATTTATCTGGAGGAGAATTGCAGAAGCTGATAATTTGGAATGCTTTCCGATTTATATTATGCCATAATCCACAATGCAGCAATGCAATTCTCACAACCTACAGACATTAAGTATTTCTCTAACATTGCCAGAAAACATTACCAGGGAAATGTAAGGAAGTTTCTCATTTATTGCAAGAAGATTTGATGATGAGTCACAGCATAATTAATCCTCCACACAGACACTCAATCACTTTATACAATGCACTCCAGTTAATTAATAGAGCAAATGTACTAGGCAGCTGCTTAGATATTTCTTGTCTTGAAGTGAATTTTTGAATCCTAGAAGAAACCTGCTTTGAATGCAACTACTTTCACAATGACAGTTAAGAAACTACATTGTGAATTTCTTAAAAGTATCAGAGATGTTTAAGATTATGTATCTAGACATCAAAACTGTCAAGAGCATCATGCCTACTCCTCTATCTAAAGAGAATAAATTTAACCTCTACAAGTTATTGGTATAATGAAACATGACTTTTTCCTGTTAATCGAAAGCTGTATACTTTGAGTTCTTTTCATATAACCAAAAAACCCTTGCCCTTATCACAAAACTTCTGCTTATTTTCTCACTAAGATACTCATCACCATACCATTCAATTTCTAGGTGCCAAAACTGTACAACAACTACTTGCAGGAAATAAAGTAACTTTAATTCAAGCTGATATTCTACAAAACCTTTTCAGGCTCCAAAGGTTACCATTCTTGATTCTTCTAAATGTGTTGATGAGAAGCAATATTTCATGCAGCATTCAGTTTTAAAGTCTGTTGAGCACTCAGAAAAAGGCTGAGAACAAAAGCTGGAATTTACTACTCAATTAGGTCAGACACACTTGTGCCTCAATAAGCAAACACTAGCAACTACATCAAGTCTTTGCCATGGTTAGACTCTCCAATTCAGAAACATTAGTGTTTAAGCCTCATACATTGAAAGTGTCATTTTAAGCCAATTGTGGATTAATAGATTGAAATTCACAAAAATCCACTCCAGCACAAAATTAGGCTATCTTGCTTCCTTTAAAAAAAAAAAAAAAATTATGTAGTTTGATTGTTAACTTTGTGTCTCTGCTGCCTCCCTGTTCTCCAAGTTGTTACCTATCTGAAATGGCTGATGGCAGCCAGACTGTGAACCTCACTATATACAGCTTGCCCAGATATTTAATATTTATAAACTATTGTCTATAGTTTATATTAAGTATATGTCTATTTATATAGTTTATATATATATAAGTATATATATCTATATACTCCCAGAAATTGCCAGTTATCACATCTGTAGAAGTCTTGATTTTCAAAATTAAATCTGAAATGTCATATTTTCAGAAACATCTCTGTGGACTTAAGCATAACACAAACATATTTCTACAAGACTTATAAAAGTCTAACTAATTAACTCTATCCCTTGAACAACAACATGGACTCAGTCAGTCAGTAATGACAGTAAATGTAGCTTCTAGTATCCTAGAAGTGTCTCCCCTTCTAATTTAAACATCAGGCTATCACAAGGCCAAATATGGTCACTAGTCATAAGGACTTCACAGCAACTTCCTGAGACTCACTAATGGCACAGAGAGTCCATGTGAACTCAGCACTCCCACCCATTAACCAGTGATTCTTCCCTCACCTTCTAAGAAAGCTCCTATATTCTCAGATAGACAAAAATTTTGATGTGGACTCAAAGGGTCATTTCAACATTGATGCTAATATAAGATGGCCCCAGACAGCTATGAACAATTCTGTTTCTTGGACTTTTCAATCTCTAGCCCAAGGCTGCCTTCGTAATATAGCATAAGAATATAATCAGTTCCAATTTAAGGTATTCTGTATTGCTGAAACCACAAAAATATCTTGCTGTGGCACCACATGCATTAGAAGTTACAGTGGATATATTTAGTCATTTCAGAATTCATTGTCAGGGCAATCCCAAGACTGACATTCAAATAATATGTCAGGCACAAAAATACTAATGGTTGTATTACAGAGCAAGTAAAAAAGTGTTTTAAAGGTGACATTTTCTAACTCCAGAAATATAAGGAAGAAGCAAATTTGACAAGAAACACTTCTGGTAGTAGTAAGTTCTGTATTGTCATGACACAACCATTTTCATTCCAGCATTAAGTTCGTTGTTCTGTTTTGACTTCTTTTCAAAGAATTAAGGACTTCAATGCTAGTTACCATAATAGTTTAATTTATGAAGTATTTGTTGAAGGAGCTCATTTTCCAGAATACTGTTTTCTACACAGCGGATTTACTGGTTTGGCTAGTTCATCCGATTACAACAGCAAGTTCGAGCAGTACCATAGGTCAAGCACCACATTTCTCAAGTTACTTTAGCTTTAAGTTTTGCACACATTATTGAAATCCAGAGCTTTTCAAGATTCCTTCAGCCTTGTATCATATTTCTAACATCTCAGTAAGTCAAAAACTTTATGGGAAACATTTTGAAGAAAAGTAAAGCTATTCAGAGATGATGCATGATATGACTTATTATGAATGCATTTTCAAAAGAAAAATCACAAAGGTACTTTTGAACATAGCTGTTATCTAGTTTTTCAACATTTGTCTATTCTGTTAAAAGGCACCAGTCATACAACTATTAACCATTTAATTCACCTGAAAGTTTAGGGATAGAACAGCACAAATTCAAGGCTTCTCTGCAACACTGACAAGACTGTGATTTTGTTACTAACTTTTTCCAGTCCAATTAATTTTTGCTGCAGCAGCATCAGCACTAGCTCTCACTTTCATTCTTCCTCTCATAGTTTAGAAGCTCTCCCTCATTATTTCTGCAGGCTTACTGCACAGTGACTCCATATCTTCTGCCCTCATACTGTGCTCCTGGTTCCTTTCTGCCCTAACTGCCAGCTTTCACAGCATCTGAGAAATCTGACAAGTTTCAACTAGAAGAACAGAAACAGATGTAAGGATACTGCAAGAATCAGGCTTCACTTCAGCTTGCCTCTGCCTCTAAAAAACAAAGCCATAATAAAAGCCAGTACAGGATGAGGTAACATGCACAGGGAGAGGAGTGGGCTGCAGTGCCTTAAGTTGTTCAAGCAGATCTTCGAACAATGCAAGCAAAGCACAGAGCCTCCACTCTGAGATGCTCATCCTTCTGTTTTAGACATCCTTCTGTTTTGCTGCTCTTACTGGCCTGCTCATTCTACATGTCAATTCTATAACAAAAGACAGTTAAGCAAGCATGTAACAAAGACAATCTTATTCTATGCCTTATCCTTCCAAAAACATTAAAACTCTTCCTTTGCCCTCAACATTAACTTTTGGTTTAAAATAACAGCAGCCGGCAGCCGTTTAATAAGCTACACACACACACACACACTGATTTGTTAGAAGCTAAATTCAGTTGAATTATTTCAGTGGAACCTCCTGAAGTGCCTCAGGAGACATTCTTCTGACATTAAACTTGCAATTACTCTACAAAGCTATACTATAAATTCATCATTCCTTCACAGCTGTCCTTCTGTTCACAGCTGCACTTAACCGAACTGCTGCCATAAGCTACCTGCATTTTACAGACTCAGGATATATATATATATTTTTTTTAGAATTACTGGTGACATCTACATTTTCCCTCCAACACTGCTCTTGATATCTGCAACTTGCCAGCACTTCTCAGCCACATGCTTATTCTTAAGTGCTTAAGAACCATTCTCTGCTATTCTTCACATTAAGACCTTTGCAGTTTAGTCAGAATTATGCCATAGGCATTGTCATGGGTTTCTGTGGAGCTAATTCTGGTAATGGACAAGAGGCCCTAGTAGTGACTCCTGGAAGAAGTTGCTCAAAACTTTGCCCAGTTTTAAGTCAGACTCACCTCTGAGGCTGAGAAAATTGGGCACCTCTGCAATCATTTTAAGAAGCCGGAAGAGGAAGGCTCTTTCTTTCTGAGAGGTGGAAGGAGTTGGATGAGAGATAGGGACCATGCAGACCTCAAGGTCTGTGTGGAATAAGATGAGGAGGTGTGCTGGAGCAGATTCCCCCGCATCCCATGGTGAGATGGAGGCTGTCCCCCTGCAACCCACAGGACAACAGCGGAGCTGAGATCTGCCTGAGACTCATGGAGGAGGAAGTGGCTGTGCCCAGAGGAGCCATGACTCTCTAGGAAGGTGGTGTTGGAGCAGAATGTGCCTGGAGTTGTGCTGCTGCAGAGGAGACTCATAGGAAGAAGTCTGTGAGAAGCTGCAGTCCTTGGAAAGGACTCGCATGAGAGAAGTTCATCAAAGATTGTATCCCATGGGAGAGACCCCTCATTTGAGTGGAGAAAGAATGCAAGAAGTCCTCCTCTGAGGGGAAAGAAGTGGCAGAGACAATCTGTGAGGGACTGACTGCATCCTCCATTCCCTGACACCTGAGGAGTACTGCAGCTGAGGAGGACGAAATGGAAACACCAGGAGCAGGGAGATGAGCCTAGAAAAAGGAGAAGGACAAGGGAAGGAGAACTGAAAGCATCAGTTTTATTTCTTGTCTTCATCCTGATCTGTTTTTGCTTTCTGTCCTATTTCTCTTCGGTAACAGATTAACCTGTTCTTACTTTCTTCCCCAAGTAGCTGAGACTGTTTTGCCTAGAACCTTAATTAGCAGTGAGCTCTCCCTGCCCTTCTGTCATTCACAAGGCCCTTGGTTACCTTTTCTCCTCTCATCTCTCTGGGGCCTCCAATGTCCCACAGAAAGGGGTGGGGAGGGAGCAAGCAGCTGAGTGGTGCTCCACTGCCAGCTAGGCTTAAGCCACAACAGGCATAAAGTATTTTCAACAGTGATTTCAAAGAGTTATTTTTTGTGTCATATTAAACCAAGTAGTATTGTTCCTTTCATTCAGGAATGGCAAACAGGTGTATGATTGCACTGGTAGGTAAGATAGCACCGTATTTTGAAACCATGATATCCATACAGTTCAATCTTGCCCCATCTGATATCTCTAAAAAAAATAAACACTAGATTTATAATAGTCTTTCATTCTATTTTTCATTGCAGTGCAATCAAGTGTGCCCATTCCTAACCAAGTTAAATTTCAACAAATTTTATGAACAGCAGTTCCATACCTGGAAGGAGGATTTTAGGTACCATCTAGTAAGACTAAAATTATTCATTATGATTTTGGTTTAAGATGCATCTGCCTAGCTGATGTCTAAAATGGACTTCATGTGTCTGTATTTCACATATTCATTATAGGGAGAAGCCATCCAAAATAGGTAAGTAAATGACAGTAACTCTGTCTTTGTAGAACACATAGATAAAGTTGAAGCAGCAGTCTCTTGTTGTAAGAGAAAGGGGTGTTTACAAGGAAAGTTTGTACAATGGCAGAAGTGCTGCCAAAAGAAGTGTAAGAAGTAATCAAGCCTTTGTGGGGGTTTTTTTGGTTGGTTTTTTTTTTTTTTTTGCTATAAAGACAATAGAGACAATCTGAAAAATCAACAATAACCCTCTCTACTAATTAATACCTATCTAATGAATTAACTATATGATACAGTTAAGGCAAATTCTCAGTAAGGTATCTTTTGTCTTGCCTATGGTTATGATATCTTGTGAAATACCAAGTTCTCAAAAATAAGATTCAGGATCCTTGAGATGGGAGGCTAGAGGTAAAGATCAAGCTTTACAAGCTGTGGTACTGGCTTTGGGAATTCACGTTTTGAATCTCCGTACAAAGACACCTAGTCTTCTGAATATCTTAAGGAAGCAGCACAGACATAATGATGTTCTAAACTCAAATCTTCACATTTCACAGTACATAGAAAACAACTACCCGTTATCTTCCTGATTAAGTTATATTCAACACCTTGACTCTAATAAGATACAAAATACCTTACATGTGGCAGATATAATCAAAACTATGGAACTCTAGTTATTTCAACAGTTCTTTTATTGGCAGAACTTCAGTGCTCCCTTGAAAAAAAAAAAAACAAATGCACTGTTGCATTAATTCCTTTGAATTATAGAGAGTAGCTTCTACATGCTCAGTTACAAAAGCTACCATGGAGAGTAGTTTCAGCTTTCCTCATTGCAGACCTAAAAAGTTACATTTGAGATCAAGCCACAGACTAACAGACATATGATAAAACTGAACTAAGAGCACCAACAATTAGTTAGTCAGATGTTTCACACAACTAATTATGTAAACAATGAATCTACATGCCACAAAAATACACCATAATACATAGCTTATATTAGTTTTAAAAGAATGACAGTGTGTTTCCATTTTTTATTAAGAAAAGATATTCAAAATCTAAATACCTTCTAAGTATTTGAGAAAACTGATTGGCTTCAAAATTATTTTCAATACACAAAAAAAAAAATCACATTTTAACAAAAAAACAGAATATGTATTTAAACTGTGCCATAAAAACAATTTACGTTCAAAGAAGTTATTAAAATATTCCTTACACATTTGTCTTCTGTTCCCCAAAGAATCAACTCTAATATTAAAGGTAATATTCCAGATTCCATGGTTTAAGCTTTACATATTTTAAAGCAAGTTTTAAACACAATAAAATTTGATTGGATATGTTAAGTTGGAAAGTCATATGTCATTCAATTATTTGGTACTTTTTATATTCATTCCACAGATGTATTTGTGGATTGAATGTTCCCATAAAATTTCAGAACTGTACTCTATTCAAATTATTTATAAAAGTTTACATAAAACATTCAAACTGTGTTAATATAACACTTCAGCTACCTTATTATTAAACATATTTATCTTAACTAGAGTTTTAAAAAAAAAGCATTAAAAAAAGGTACTAAATTCTTCTTGAAAACCAAAGGATTGGACATGCAATCTTTCCCTCAGAATCCTTTTCTATACATCTGCTCTCTTTATCTACCTTTTAATGCTTCAGTAGTTTTATTTCCTTTCAACTACCTAAGATCTGTAATAGCATGTTCATCACCACTGAACAAAGTCTTAACAGAAAAAAAAAAAAAAAAAACCTTCGCTCAGTTATTTTTGCCCCTGATTTCATGCAAATGGGGAAGCCACGCATCAAAGAGTGCAGTTACCAATACAGATCTGATCACTGACTGAGGGACTAAAGTTCATGACACTGTGTTTGGCCCCAGAAGAACTTTACAAGAGATCTAGTCATAGATTTTAAAATTGGAAAGAATGGTCAACTTTACATTTGATAAGCAAGTAAAGCTTGTGTACAAAATTTCTGGAATGTCTGCGTGGGCAGCGTTATTTGTAATTCTGGAGGTTAGTGCACTCAAACAATGGTTTATAGAAGATCTTTCAGATACAATTAGATTGCAGATCATCGGTTTCATCACAAGAAGCCTGGAATTGCCTCAAATTAAGGCAACAGGCACATGATATTTAACTGGCATGCAGAGAGGGTTACTATCAGCATGACCACCCTTCTTGCCTTCTTCTCCAGCTATCCCTTAACCTCTCCTTCCTTGGTGAAGTGTGGAAAGAAGAGCCAAGGAGACCCAACAGCACCCATCCCCATGGAGCTTTCTTTCCTGCTTCAGGCACTAGGATTTAATAATCAAAACTGTCTGGGACACTGACTGCTGCTAGTGTTGCCTGCAATGCTGGCAGGCTGTTGAAAGTTACAAAGACAGAAGTATGTGCCAAAATATGTACTCTTGCTTGCCAAGCATATAATCCTGATGCATACTTCCTGATAGTAAAGGGATTTAATAAATATGAGACAATTTCCCTTTCCCTTTGCTTCGAAACTATCTTCTTTCCCATGTGCTTAAGGTCAGAGAAAAAGGAACAGCACAACTTTCCCATTTAAAAGCAGCTCAGTTCATTCTCTGTCTGGAATACTCAGCTCCATTTGACTAACCACATTCTGTATTTTCGTAACAACTCAGATGACAACCACCAGGACAAATTCTGAAATCTAACAGTCTGTCTCCCCTCACTAATGACAGGGTACAAACCATGTTGGAGGGTTAGATTTATTTGATTACTATAGACCCAGTTGTTGCCAAGTTCACTCTACTGGTATGCTATTAGAATCTTAGAATGGTAGGGTTGGAAGGGACCTCTAGATATCATCTAGTCCAACTCCCCTGCAGAAGCAGGTCCATCTAGATCAGGTCACATAGGAAAATGTCCAAGCAGGTCTTGAAGACCTCCAAGGAAGGAGACTCCACAACCCCTCTGGGCAGCCTGTTCCACTGCTCCATCACCCTCACAGTGAAATAGTTTCTTCTTATATTTAAATGGAACATTTTGTGTTCCAGCTTCATTCCATTACCCCTTGTCCTGTTGCTAGCTACAACAGAAAAAAAGGGATGCCCCAACCTCCTGACACTCACCATTTAGATGTTTGTAAATATTAGGTTCTCCCCTATTCTGAAATAGTAAAGAACAACACCTGAGAAGGATTGTGGGGTTTGCACTTCAGTTACTTGGTTAAAAATCAGGAAAATGGATGTTTGCTACAAACCAGTTCACCCAGTTTTGGGCTCCACAGTACAAGAGAGATGAAGACATAGTGGAGCAAGTGCAGCAAAGATGGCTAAAGGCTTGCAGTATCTGCCCTATGAGGAAAGGCTGAGAAAAGACTGAGGTCAGAGGATTTTATCTCAGTGTATAAATACCTGAGGGAGGTAGTAAAGAAAACAGCCAGGCTCCACACAGCAGTAGACCAGTGAAATTACATGAGACAATGGGGACAAATCAAGATACAGGAAATTCTACCTAAAAATAAGAGGGGAGGGGGGCAGAAATAGAAAATATATTTTACTCTGAGGATCACCAAACACTAGAACAGGTTCCCAAAGAAGCTGTGGAGTATTCATCCTCAGAAGTACTCAAACATGACTGGACAAGGTTCTGTGCCCCTACATTGACCAGGAGTTGGACCAGGCAACCTCCAGAGATCCCTTCCGACCTCCACAATTCTGTAACTCCTGACACAAATAAAATGATTAATCATGTTCTCCAGGCGAAGCAGGAAAGAGTAAAAAGACAAGAATGCCCTTATGTTCTCCTACAACAGATGCCAAGTACTTCACAAAAATAAAACATAGAACCCTAACCTCAAGTTAGGTAAGAATCTGACCAAACTGAGACCAAGATATACCAAGCACAATCTGATATGTCAGGAATACAAAGACTATTTTGAACTCCAACAAGAACTCTACTTGAAACATTACAATTGTTGACCTGGTTTCCTACAAAAATAAGACCTGTGCAATCATACTGCCTTTTATTCTGTTTGTTACCCTTCCCTAGTAATATTTAAGTTCAATGGTTGATTTTAAGCAAGTTTAGCAGCAGTCCAGAGGTCTCAATAATAATTTCTACAGGACTGACAAAATGTGGATTGGCAGGAAAGAAATAAATCAGTGAAGAGTGTTTAGTACGAACCCATAAGTAATCTACTCTATTTGACTTACTAACTTTACAGTCAGAACTTAGCAGCCAGACAAAAGACATACTTGCCTAGTGATATTTGGATGGTTCTGCATCAAACATTATTTAGGGGATACTGGAATAAAGGAAAGAGGTACTGACAGCACAGAAGCATTTATTAGTGACAGGAAGAAAGCTGACATTTTGTTACAAAGGAGAGCAAGACAAAGTCATAGAAACCATGTTTTGTGAGTTCTTCCATCTCAGTGTGAGTTTTGCATTCTAGGTTTCTTCCTTCTCCTCCCCATCCACCACCACACTCAGATGCAAGCTAATTTGAACATTTATTCCAAAGTATCTGCACTAGACAGTTTGAGGATCATAAAAGCACAAAGAGACAACTGTGAATCCCTGCCTGCTACAGGTATTTGAACTGATAATGCAGACAGAATGATGTTGATTAAAAGAATCTGTCTTGCTTGCTTGATAATTCTGGTCAAACATGGATGATGGCTTTGCAAGTATTCAAAGGGAGTTCACACTGATTATGACTGTACTTTAACTTTTACAACTGACAACTTTGAGAAGCCAACACTTTCAGGACAGTTATCCTGAAATTTTTGCAGCAGTAATTCCTTAGACTACAAATAACTTATGTCATCATTTCTGTACACCTGTCACAAGGGCACAGAATTTGCGGCAGTTTACTGGGTATGGTGACCTCTTGCACTGAAAGCAGAAAGCACAGCCATCATACATGGAAGTGGAAGCGTCATGTTCTGAATCAAAGGTTACCTTTACTCACATCTGGGTAGTCCATCTCCTTCTCATCTGAGCACTAATGGTCAATTTCAAAGCTGCAATAACAGTTCAGATAGACACATCTTGACATATGCACAATATATAAAGCACTTTATTATCACCCAGGGAACTGACACAAACTTCCATATATTTTTCTTTTGAAGTTCAGTAGACTATGTTAGAGGTATCTATCAAAAAAACACATCAGAGAAGTTCACTTGCAGATAGTGCAGAACTTAATTAGGTAGCTAAAGCTTCTTGATTTGGAAGAAAAAAAAAATAAATGATGTTACAATACTCTTGAGACTCTATGAGGAAGTTAAAAAGTGAAGGGTCTTTGGTATCTTATTACAAGAACTCAGCAGATCTGATTTAGAGCTCTCATAATGGCACCTCAACCTTTTCTGAAAGGTCAGGAGATACTTCATATTTAATAACACTCTAGTCTCCTAATGCTTATGTAAGCTACAGAAAACAGACACAATAATCGTAAGACCACCAAGGAAAAGTTCATTAGGAAACTTGCAGAAATCTCTTAATGCATCTATCTTTGTATTCTGGGGGTAAAATAATCATTATTTTCAAAAGAAACTTCTCCCAAAATAGTATTTTCTGCTTGCTTATTAACTGCTGTATTTCAATATCCTCTCTTGTGCAAACTGTTAGTAGTGATTTTAAAAATTCACTGTAACTAACCATTTTGATGCAACAACTTTAACTGAGAAGTCACGCAGTTTAAGAATGGATATTACTGTAGGCAATGACAGTCTATCATAATCAGAAGATATTCGTTCTGCTCCTGTATTTTATACATTAAGTCAACAGCAACAACAGTCAGCAAAGATGTTTTAAAAATATTTTAGCATTACAAACTGAGTTAAACGTTTAAGTCAAAATTTCCTACCTAAGAGGAAATAAAACCATCCAGAACAAACTTAGCAGCATCTTAATGATCATACATTGCTATGATGACTCAAATGTCTTGTGAGCAGAAAACCACAATAATCCAGACTCACTGCATTATATCAGACTATTTCTCACTTTTTCTACTTAATGCTATTCAAGAACTAGCTGCTAGTCAGATCACTGACTATCACCACTTGCAATATGATAGTAAATAAACAGCCAAAGCCCACTATCTGCAAAGAAAAAGACTACTATTTACCCATGAGGTAGAATAAGTACAGCCTATCCCAACGGGATACCTTTGGGCTGAAGAATTAAAAAAAGGTTACTTAAACAAAAACCACCCAAAAAATCCCACTACAAACCACACAAAACTGAACTGAAAAACATCACAGCTTTAGATTTCTCCCTTGCTCTTCCAACCCCAGAAGTGATGGCCTCTTTAGCACAGCAATCAGAAATGGAGAGCTAGTGGAAGTCAAAATCCTAGGAGCTTGTATCTATGCACTCCACGTGTATTAGTGACTTTTCCCTTGCTATCATTTCTCCCCATGCAGCAGCCAGCTAGAATTTTAAGACAAGTTTGATCTTTCTGCTCAGCTCCTCAGAACACCTACAGCATGATTTGCAAGTGTGTTTTTAAGAATAGCAGTCAAATAACGAAACATACAAAGGATTCAAAAAATAACTATAACCAAATCAATGGGATCACATTGGGTAACTGAACATAGTACACATGCTGCTTTGGCTAAAATGCACTGAGTTGCTGGTAGAATTCTTGCAGAATATTTTAGCCCTTTGCAGAATTACCAGCCATTCAGGGTAACTGCATGAAAGACAGCTCTGTCACGTGAATGACTGCCTACTCTTGAAAGTCAGTCTAGCCTATGGCAGTGGTTTTCAAGAATAGAGACAGTGAATTGATTTTCATGCATAGGAAGAAATACCTCCAGAGATAACAAGGTATCTCTTAATCCATCAGGGTGAAAGGAGCAACTCTTTTCAAAAAAAAAAGGTCAGAGTACTGCATGGGGGCATATTCAGCTTTGTTTGATATTGCAGAAGAGTATGTTGCAATGTCTATATGATTATCTCCCTTGCAGCAATAGTTACACTGCATATTTTTAAACAAAGAATTCTGAAGTGGCTACTGCTAAAGCCCTGAATGAGATCACCTTCATATAAAGCAACATGAAGCCTTTCATATTAAAGTAGTGTAGTATTTAAAAACCCCAGCTGTGGATCAGGTAACATTTCACTGTTCAGAGCAGAGACAAAAAGTTGGCACACCTTTGCAGCATCTCAGCATCAGACCACTCTTAACTCATTACAAACTTTTTTTTTTTTAGCAATATCTAGCAGAGCAAAAGCCATCTTCAAGTCTTCATTAGTACAGGACTGTTAGCTCTAGAGTTCGTTCAAGGGGAGATCAAAAGAGACAACATAAGAGAAGAAAATGTAGTGGAAAGAAGAGGTTACAAATGGTTGTCTTGAAGCTGACAGGATGAAGGGGAGAAAGATCACAGAAAACCACACCTTTAGAGGATAAATTGAATTAAAGAGAAGGGAAAAGAAATCAAAACAGCACATTTGCTGCCAAAAATGAAAGCCCAGCTTCAGCTGCTTGCCATAACCTCCATATAGCCAACAGACAGTCAGCCTCTTACTTTAGTGACATCTTTTAAAGTACATTCTTGTTTTAAAGGTCCCATGATAGGAGTAACAGTTCAAAAGTACTGTCTTTGAATGACCCATGTACTGGTATCACTAGGTAACTGTCCTTTAATAAGCTCAAAGTTAGTATTAGAAAAATAATATTATTTTAAAAAAAGTCAGTGTAGTTAGTGGCCAAATTTGCTGTTCAAATGTTTGCACATACAATCCAATCCTATAAAAGTCACACTCTACACTAAACTCGCACAACCAGACAAAGAAATAATGAATCCTAGTCAGAAATGTCTCAACTATCTTCAGCTTCAACTGACTCCTACACAGTTGTACATTTTCCCTCCATGTCATCATAGTTTACAAACCATTTCAGACTAATAATGCTCTACAGAAATATGTTTAAAGCAAAAAAATTTCAGTAGCATAAAGTGAAATTAACGCAGAAATAACTGGAATTTTAAGCTTCTAAAAATCTAATGGCAAAACATGGTTTGCCTTTATTAAAAAAGATAACTTCTAATACCCTCACAATGATAAACAAACACCTAAAAAATGGTACAGGTGGAATTGCCATCATAGCAGAATCTTGCTGTTCTAAAAAGAATATTTAATACTAAGGAAGCTTTGTTTCGACAGATGTCAAAGCTGCATTTTATAAATTCAGTGTATACTGTAAACCCTTCCAACTTTTTGGGCTATATAAATCAATTTAAGTTGCTCAAGCCTGTACAATACCAAGAAACTTCAATAGGAAAATTTCCACACAGTTATTCAATGCAAGAATGTAACTGGTACTTATCAGAGAATAACACTATACTTGAATGCAGCTAGGGAAAAGAAGACTTAATTGCACGTGAGATATTTTTGCATCTGTTTTACAAAATTAGACTAAACTAAGTCATATTTGTTATGAAACACTGTTGCTTTGCATAAGCATATAGGAACTTTCTTCCTCAAATCGTAAGTAGATACTTCCAAGAATTTTAAGTGTCATCTGACAGCAGGCCAATGCCATCACAGCACAGCACTGTCCCACAGACCACTCACACACACAGCAGCAACAGACTTGGAGGCAAGTGGCTGGCTCCAACACTCTGGTGGAAGGCAGAAACTGAGTCAGCAAAAGTTGCTGTTCTTTACAAAAGAAAAGCATAAAAATCCCCCACTTTTATTTCTCTCAAAATAAGAGCTGGGTTTTTTTCAGTATAAGAAGGAATAAAGAGGGTGATGGAAGACAAGCAAGATTTACAAGCTATAGAAACCATGAGCAACATGTAAATGCTACCTAACACTAATGCAAAAAAGTTGATAAAGCAGGATATTCTCCAAGTTTCAGCTCAACTAATAACATATTAAATATGATCAAATTTTACTAAAATTAAAAAAAAAACCCACACCTTACTTTCCTCACTAAAAGGTTCTCAGATGGAAACAGCAAAATTTAATTACAAATGGACTCAAACTTAATCGAGAACAGCATCCAATAACAAATGGACGGTAGATCAAAAGAAAATAGCACTCAGGGAAAACATAATTAATTCCTAATTAAAAAAAAAAAAGACAGATGTCTTGACTATGGTTAGAAGCAACCAGCATCTCCTGATGCTTAAAAATTAAAGCACTTTCCCTATTATAAGAACTAGGATAACTTCATGTACTATGTGGTACAAATTCCAATACACCAAGTACTTAAGTCCTGCTTTGATTTTTATCACTGTTGAAAACACAGCAATTTCAGCTCTGAAGAGGTAATTGACCAAAAACAGTCCACTACTAGAGGAGTATGGTCAGAGCAAACTATTCACCTCCAAGATGAACATATGAAAGTCTCACAAACCAAAATCCAACAACAGAACTTGGTATTTCATGCATCTTCTGTAAGAACTTTTTATCAATCCATTTTCATGTCAACTAGTATACCTGTAAGTTCTTGAATAAAAGCAGTGGTTAACAACCTCTTAATGACAGACAATACAAAAGACTTCTGTTAACCAGCTTTTTGTGTTAGGTTCCAGTTCACTCTGAGCTGCAGGGAAGTTGTTTGTCGTATATCTAAATCACAATTTTTTTTTTCCTTTACAATTTCTCTGAACCACCCACAACCAAAGCTCTGAAGATATTCACAGAATATTAAATTCTTTTGTCTTGTGCAGTTACTTTAACTGCTTATATATGGGTCCTTCTAGCCAGCATCATGTGGTGGTACTGTCCTTGGGAGCAGCACAATATAAAAACCCACTCAAAATATGAAAACTAGTACTTGAAGAAAAATGTCTTTAATGTAACTACTTAAGTGAAATAACAAAACTTAAAATATTTTACTAAAAAGACAAAGAAAAACTCATGGATTTTTAAAAGTAGTAAAACAAGAACACCTTAGTGAGCTTTTGAACACAAAGGAACCATGGAGTTTTAGCAAGGATCCTTTGTAAGCAAGTAAACACCATTCAGCAATATAAGAACAAAGGAGGTTTATTTTTTATTTCAGTAAGGTTACCATTTAAGCTGCAATACGCTATCTTTTCTGTCCCCCTTTAAAAAAAAAAACAAAAAAAAACCAAAAAAAACCCACTTCATCAGGCAAATTAATCTTCCTACTTAACAACAATTTACAGATCCAAGATGTTACAAGCCAGAAAATTAGGGCTCACGATAATAACTACACAGTTCACCCAATAAAAACTGTTTTCATCCGATCTCATTTCAAGGTTTTATCACTGCTACATGTCAGATGTCTCGCCTTTATCTAAGGCATACGACATATTCTAAAACAGCATCAACAGCTGGGAAATTTTATGGTAAACCAACCATCTTCCTAGTAGATGTTGCCTTGGAGTACCAGTTAAGAGAATGAATTTTTTTAAAAAAAACTCAGAATCAGAGGAAACTGCACAAAAGTCCTCAAAAATGCATTTTATAAAAAGCAAAAAAATTGCTAAATCAAGTCTGCTCCCAATACGTTAGGAGTACACTTTTTATTTTTCACATTGGCTTTAAAAAATCCACTTGCAGGCAGTAAGTACAATACTTTTCATTTTTAGTGCAGTATTTTAAGCCCCATGATTCCTCAAGATAATGGGTTATCTTTTTTTATTTAGATTTCTGCACAAGTTGGCACAGTAAAAGATACTTCAGCTAATGTATAGAGATTCTAAAAGAGCTTCATTACACTTTCTAAAATTCACGAAACATGGGTCCATAATACGTAATGGAAACCAAAAGTAATGCAGCTTTTAGCACCATTCCTTCACATCAGAGCTGAAATTGCATAAGTTTTCCCACAAGAAGGACCTGTCTCGCATGTAATACCCAGTCTCTAGTAAAGACTGAAAATGTTCAGTCAGGATTATTGAGCTTGTAATGACCTAAGGATGAAAGTTAAATATGAAACTAAAACAAGTGTGCATAGCAGGGGGAGCAGTGGTAAAAAAGTCTCCAGCCCCTTCAGGTCTTCAAATAGCAGAAATATCTCATTAGATATGTTAAATATGATTTCTTAAAACTTGATTATTTGAATATATGACATCACTCTCCCCAAGTAAGACTGCTGTCATTCACTACTATGTTCTGTAGTAAGATTTCATTTTGGTTTTGGAAGATGTTTTTTTTCGCAGAACTCTTTGGCAACATAAGTCACCATACTGAGTATTTTTATGCAGAAGGCATTTTTTCTTCAAGCAACTTTTCACCAACAACATAAGACTAAAGTATTTAAAAATTCACATATATAGTTTCATTTCTGCTACAGCACAACAATAAGGTGCTGGTAAACCTTCCCTCTCCCCTTTCCCCCACAAATACCTTAAGTATTCAGTCTCTATTATAAGTAATCATTCCATTCTGCAGTTAACCCATGAACTTAAATTGCCTCATTTTCTGAAATGACACCGGGACTAAATTCAATTGTGACAAAAAAAAAGCGCTATTTAATACACTATGTTTCAACTTTTCTACTGAATGGAAAGATAAAAATTGAATATATAGATTTCAGTCTTCAGAAACGTGTCTTACTCTTCTGAGTGAAAATATTTCAGTGTAATTGGAAAAAACTTACAACGGTCTCACATAAGCAAATAGCATATTCAAGAGATGAAGGCTGGGGTATAAATAAATCTGTAAGTGCATGGCTCTCATTAAACACTAATTGCCTTATAAGAGACCCATTCCCAAGCACATTGTGAAAGCAAGCCCAAATATTCAACAGTTTAAGTTAATTAACATGAGATAATTCGAACTCTACAACAGGCATAATACCAAAATTACTTGCAATTGAGGTTTGTAAAGAATAAGTAGTAGCATTGATAAGTAGCAGTGCCAGCCTTGATCCAAGCAGCTGCCTCTGACCATTATGTAGATAACCTCCAGTCAAAGATCACAGCTATACAGAACTATTGACTACAGAGGGGACAAAGCAGCCTAATGAGTAAGCACGAACTTCAGTATGAAGTTTGTGCCAGGACATTCTTGGGTTTTGGTTGTGGGTTTTCCCCTTACTTCTTTTCCTCCAGACTATATTTGCTTAGATTCATAGTCCAATAATGCAATATACTAACATGAAAAGCACCCAAAAAGTCATGGAAGGAAATGGAATCAGACCTCTATGAGAAGATCAATTACATACAGACTTACTATTTTGCCACACTTTACCTGACTGATGTAGGAACAAGAGCAGTTAGTTTTATGTAAGTACAACTTCAAAAGGAGCAAGCTGAACAGAGGATAAAACGCTTCTTTCAGCTGAGGAAACAACAAATAGTTTATTTACAAATAGCACTTACAAAGTACAAAACAGTTTTGGAAATGGAACAAAAACTTTCAGATCCAAAACTGAAATGTTCAAACTCAAAGGAGTTTGCAGGTCATACTCTGTATATTCTAAAACATTTTGCTAATGAATCCTTGTTTTTATGAGTAACTGTAGGAAATAAAAGCGCTCCAGAGGTGAAACCCAAGAGTATATTTTTATTTCAATTTTGGTTTGATTTTCAGAAGAAGGAAGATACATGAAGTCAATCAGAATGTAAAGGTCTGCCTAGCACAAAGTCAAAAGCTTGCAATAAAGACATATTTTAAAACCCACATACAGGATAACTGAGTATTTCAAATTAGAAAAAGCTGTTCTAATTTTCCATTGTGGTGAGAGAAAACATCATGCCTTTTAAATACGTACTGAAGAATGTCATTAAACATTGAAAGACTATGTTCTTAAAATGTTGTAGTCAAATTCTTATCCAGGCCACTAAATAGAATACCACAGTTACAGTCTATACTCCTCAAGCCACAGCAATGGGACAGCACTAATTTACAGTAAAATCTGGTGTTACATTTAGCTGTACAACACTACTAATTATAGAGTAATTTCAACAATAAATATTTGGTTAAACTCTGCTTTGTCATCAGTGCAGGCAATTTAAGATGAAACTGATCTTTCAGAGTCCACACTTTTTTTAGTGTCTATTTTTGTTTTCTGGTAACTGAACATCTTTTCCTACAGAAGATTTCTCCAGAACTCTTCAATGCCAAAGTTCTCCAACAATTGCCTTGCCGAGTACACAGGGCCTAGTAAGGCTTAGTAATGGCCAAGTAACGTAAAAGCCAAGCCATATCACACCCTTCAGAGTGAATCCAGAGAGAAGACACCAAGACAAACATGAGCACCATGGTAAATATGACATCAAGTAAAAGTGTTAACCCCCTAGACACTGACAAAATCATTTGCAGTTTCAAAGAGAGGATCCTCCTGCAACGCTGTTCATAACAAGGTTTCTGAAAAGCCAAGCTATTACTAAATAGAAGCACTACAGAGATAAGTAGCAGTACCTTACACCCCCAATCAAAAAAAACAAAACCCACAAAACCTACCACACAGCCAAACAAAACCTCAAAATCAAAACCAAACCAACAAAATGCTACTACTTACTTCTGAAAATTATTCAGAGCCAGACAATCAGTTTTATACAAGAGGCCAACTTAAGCAAAGTCAGGCCTTCAAAGCTTCTCATACTTAAGTCCGGTCATGAAACGTCATGCCATCAAAGGAAGTTGAGATGTGCAGAACAAAGAGTAGGGATCTGAAATTCTCCTTTATGAGACCTCAAACATTACTTGTAATTGAGCCCTTCACTCTCATAAGAATGGGAAGAGATCCAGCCTTCAGTTTTCTCCAGAACCAGGAAAAAAAAACAAACAAAAGAACAACATAGAAGGCAAGAGAAGTACTGGAAAAGGGAAACAAGATTCAAGTTTTCTTTTGCTGGAGTTTGAAGCTCACATATCAAGTCCATAAATTCCTGATTGTTTCTATTTTCAAGGTATTATATCAGACCTATGCAACTATGCAAAGACTATAAAAATGGAGAAACCAAGCCTTGACCTGAAATTAGAGAGTGCTATTATTGTCAGCAATGCCTATACAGCTTTCAGGGCAGGTAGCAGCACTTGCAGAGTTTGCATAGTGACACTAAAACATCTGACACTACTGCAACAGAAACAAACCTTTTTTCCTTCCAAAGTCTACTAAAATAAAAATGGCTGTATTCTTGCTGAGATGTCCTACTGGCATTTCATGCAAGTTTAGAATCTCACACCATACCCAGAATATACTTCTCCCATTTCACCAGCCAAATAGAATGGCTATTTTTTAAACGCCCAATTAATCAACATTCTTGATATGGCCTTCACTTAGTCTGTAAATCTTTACAAAGCACTCAAAGACAAGATGAGGTCTATGGAGGTGGTAAGTTACTAGCAAAATTACTTTCACAGAAGAGCTTCTAACTTTTTCTAAATTTTTTATTAAATATTTAAGACTTGCTGAAAATCAAAATTATTACTATATCCTTAATATGTTCATTCCTATACAACATTACAGAACAGACAACTTAAAACATGTAAATTTATCACATCAACATAAAAAATATTTGAGGAGTTGAAACCACACAATAAATGTTATGATATTAAAAAAAAAAATCACATGATTATTTTAACTCCAATAGAAGTCTTGAAGATTAGAAGAATACAATCAGTGATGACAACTGGATAACAGCACAATATTTTCTTTGCCTATAAGACAGTTAAATTTGAAGACAAATTATATCAAAAATTATCCCACCAAACAAGTGAATCAGAAAACCAGCCAAGTAAAACTGAACCATCCTTAAATGAGAAATATCTTTTAAAAATGTGAACTGCCCTTCCAAAAGGAAGAGAAAGAAACCCACAAAATCATTATCTGGTGCTGCTATTTTTTCTAAATAAATTAGTAAGACAAAAATTGCTCTTAAATAAGGAGTCTTTCCTTTCAATTTAGAAGGCCAGAAATAACCCCTTATGATGTAGTTTGACTTCTCATATAACCCAGGCTATAATGCAACCACACACTCCCACATCCCCTTTTCTTGCTCTCATCCCCTTTCTTGTGTCCAGCTATTGTGTGAGCATACAATCAACAGTTTTCCAACACTGCTTTTCTTTAATTTTGCCTCTAATGAGGAAAAAAAGCTCACCTCCCCACTAAGTTAAGATCAGTTCCGGAATGAAATCATCATCTAAATCAGTACATCTTTCTCAGGAAAGCATTCAATCTTGCTTTAAAAATATCTAGTGGCAAATACAAAGTACAGGACAATATTTGCTAAAAATCGCTTCTATCTCACAGAAATTTACACATGGTAAACTAAAACATAGAAAACTTGTCCTCTTTCAATATTTAGAAAAATGCTGAATACTACAAGCACAACTATTCAAAATGCGAAGCATTTAGATTCTGTCCCTGCTTTCACAGACACTGCTCTCATCCATGCTACACCTATCATCACTTTATTTTGTTGCCTCCCACTTTAATTCTTAAAACAGATCAATCTTTCATGCTGAAACATGCCTTCCAAATTCTCTAAATTTTAATTCTTTCTGCTTATTACCATGAACTTTCTGAAGTTTGATGTCAAAAGTCAACACAGAATTTACAAAGGAAGCCTATAAGCATCATCTACAGAAAGATTGCATCACCACGTCACATATATTACATTGTTTATATACCTAGTTTAATTTTTTTGAACGACTTCAAGAGAACTCGTGTTCAAATTATCATCCATCACAATCCAAAATACCTCCTTTAAATATCTATACTTCCCAGACCACTTCCCATTCTCCATCTATGGTCCATGTTCTTCATCCTTAAATGTAGGACTTGGAGTTGACCCCATGAAAAATGCATATATTGCCTACATCCACACTCACTAAATTATTCAGATCATATTAAATACAGTAAGTAATATAATTGTTTTGCAGGTTAACCTCTCTAAATGAGAGGTATTTGGTCCACGGCATTGTCACAGAACCCCATCAACATCATCAACATCAAGAACTCAAACTGGCTTCAGAGACTTGCCTTTGTTTGCTTCTACTTTAAGCCATATCAAAAAGCAAATTTCTTAAGAATCAGCTGTAATTGCTGGAGATTTATCAAAGTAATAAATGGAACAAAAGGTATATTTCTAAAGGAACGAATCCTAGAAGTCTAGTCCACACGGCCCTGGTTGTTAAGGAGTTTGACCTCTCCCTCTTCTCCACTTCCAATATGCATGCACGCAGAAGACGCGCATTTCTGAAAGTCTTGTCTAAAGCATTCTAAATGTCACAATGCAAGCTCACCTGCCACCGGTACAAACTGTTGACGTAAACTTTGAGAACCATAACCTCTGAAAACAGAACAGGGAAGGTCGTGTTCTAAGCCCAAAGGGAATCAAACTCAGCAGAATGCTGAAATTTAAGCAAGAGAAAGCCTCTCAACTTCCCACCATAGAGGTTAAGACCAGACAGAAAACAGCATGGTAAGCAGAAACGGATACTTGTTGGAAGGGAGGGAAGCAGAACACTTCCACTGAATGCCCTGGTAACCCAGGATGCCACAAAAACGGTTCTGAGCTGGGTCTGCTCTAAACGCAGTTGCCTCTGTAGCTTAGGGATTGAATCCATCTACTGTTTTGAAACTTAAAAATATCGTGCCAAAGGATGTAACCTCATTTTTTAGACTGTTTCTATCAAAGAAACAGTCTGGTGTTTCAAATTCTCCAGGTCTCAAAACCTGAAAGTCTATGAGAATTTGCTAAAGGCTACGTTCCGCAGAACTATGTGCTTGTAACATTTCACTAACACTCTGGAAGCATCCATGCTAGCACACTGGAAAATGAGGCAGTAGAGCTAAGTAAAGCATTGTATGTCAATGAAAAAGCTATAAATTGCATGTTTTAATTAAAAGTCTTAGATAGCTTTACAAGAAAACACCGAAATTGAAAGGTCCTCTAGACATTACTGATACTAAAGCACCCTAATACAAGTTTTTTCTGTAGTTGGCTATTACTTGTTCCTTGGCAGAGATTTATTTCAGAAGCTGTTTCTGAAAACCATAATCATTAAGATGACTAACCCTCAAACCAACTCCCTTTATGTCAATCGGCAACCATTCATACAGTAACCTCCTTTAAGTCCATTCTAGTCATAAACATGCACGCACAATACTATTAACATCAAAAGGGATTAACTTCAACTCAGTGGGATCTTCACCTCTGGAAAAATGCTGCATTAAAAATGTTACCACAGTGTTAACAGCTCTTTTGAGAGTATTCAGACTCCACGGTAGTGTAATCAGAGCCTTACAGAACAACAATAATAGGAAAAGAGCTTCAGACTTTAATTTATAAATAATAGTCCAATTTTTGAAGACCTGAGTGCGTAACATTCACGCAGAGGCCAGGTCATCACATCTTCAAAGGTGGCCTATTTTACTTTAAACAGAAGAACATACAGCATAGGAGCCTACATCGGTTTTTATTCTAATCCCGAAGAGGAAGGAAATTAATAGCGTACAGTCTGCCTCAGTTTCACCCCCTACCTAATTATTGATTAAAAAAAAAGCTTCAGTTCAGAGTCCTATTTAAGATCATTTTGCTGCAGCTGCTCACTTACAGCCGAAAGCGTGAAACAACTCCAGACGCAAACGTGAAGTTATTGAGAGTGGGGAGCGGAGCTCTAGGAGAAAAAAAAACACCAAAAAGCAAGAAATAAAGAAAAAAACCACCCCATTTCTCCTGGCGCAGCGTTCACGCGACGGGTGCGGGAGAGCCAACTGACAGAAACCAGGGCGGATTTTTCAGGGCGAAGCATCCCCGTTGCCTGTGGCCTCGGAGCAGGAAGCGGGGGGTCGGGCAGCGCAGCAGCCGCGGGCTGTGCCGCCGGAGCAGCCCCGAGCGGCCGCACCCCGACACCCACGTTACGAACGGAGCGGCGAGGAGGGGCTCCGCACGGCTCGCCGCGCGCTGCAACCGGCGCGGGGACAGGCAGAGAGGAAGGAGCCGGGGGCGGGGGGGACGGGACCACCGAGACAGCCCCTTCAGAGACTCCTGCCCGCCCGCCCGGCGGGAGGGATGGAGGGATGGAGGGAGGAGGAGCCCCCCCCCCCCCCGCGCAGGGGGCGCGCGGCGGGGCGCGGATACCTCCCACCGCGGCCGGCG